>CM060339.1:24526676-24529176 GCA_030674155.1 Stramonita haemastoma
GGCTTTTAGCGAAGTGAGAAAGGGGGGGGGGAGGTCATTCCAGACCAATGGACCAGAAACAGAGAAAGAGAAACACACACACACACACACACACACACACACACACACACACACACACACACACACACACACACACACACACTCACACACACACACACACACACACACACACACACACGCACGCACGCACGCACGCACGCACGCACGCACGCACGCACACACACACACACACACACAAAAGATTCAAGATTTAATTCCTTTTACCCCTTTTGGGGCATGGAAGATAACAAACAAATTCAACAGTACTGATACTAGTAATATCAATACTGACAGGAACTGAAAAGCAACATGATAAGCAAACAATATTACAGACTCCAGACATTTTAAAGTATATCAATTTCTGTAAAAGACACAATCTACACTTGTGAAAGACAACAAAATGAAATTTCAAGAAAAACCTTCAAATGTTATGAGCTTTGAGGGAGACAGGAGAACTTTTTAAGATTTACATTTCCACAGACTGCAAAAATCATAAACTGGACATGGGTTGAAGAAAATGCTGAGGAATAAAATCTTGTTGTAAATGTTTAAAGTACGAAACATTCCATGAAAAAAAAAAAATCCCCTAAAACAGACATATTGCATTTTAAACATACTCTTTCTTCCTGTGGTATGTTATGAAAACATCCAATCTCAACATAAAGCTTGTGACAACTGCAACTAAATTTCATAAGAGTGTAAACATATACATCTGGCAGACAAGTTATATGTTTGTCCATACTAAAAGTGGTTTTATAGTTTTGTTACTAACTGCATCTACTATTATCCCACAGCTCAGCTCTCCATTCATTAACAAACTTTTCTATTAAGAAGGTTTTGATAATTACATGAACTAGTAGAATTGATAGTTGAACAAAACTGTCTCTCCCACAAAGTCAAAATCTGCTTTGCACTAAAATGTTCTGTATCTTATTTAGCCATGCTGATTGAATCAGAGATTTTCATGTAAATCTTTCATCCTCTGGTATACATGTGACGATAGCTTTCCAGGATGAAACTCAAGCACCTGCACCCAGAAACAAACCATTGGAACAGAAATAGACAAAGACTTTATGCCCCCTTCTCCATATGCTAACGATTTTGACATCATACGCTTTAAACGAAAAATACATTTAAAAAAAATTAACAGGAACTTTTAAATTATTACTATATTTTCATAACCCCAAATTTCACACCTATACAACAAAATGGGTAAATCAATTTTATCGAAGAAATCAACTGTTACATGCATAAGTAGTTCTTTTTGCCATACAGTCCTTTTTAGACTAAACATGACTTTAGTAGCTTGATTAAGCATTTTCCTTATATTTTGCAAAACTGCCACTCTTACTGGCAATAATTCCTAAATGTTTATAATAGTTAACAACTTGAAAAGTTTTTCCAACATATATAAACATGCTACAAGATCTTTTTTTGCAAAATATCATGATTTTCACACACACACACACACACACACACACACACACACACATGCACGCACGCATGCACGCACGCACGCACGCACGCACACACACACACTCACACATGATGTGTGGCTATTTCATGTCAATATTACTTCCCCTTCACAGACTATCTTAAACAATTCAATCCCTTATAATTGTTTAGTGTTGCTTAGTAGTCCAGATGAAACTTGCCATATTATGGAAAAGAAGCAACAACTTTTATATCAACTTGTAGGAGATGCTGTTTACCTGTCTTGAACAAGTACAAGATGAAGTAAATGATTGTAAATATATAAATATTTTTTCATTTTTAAATTAATACAGGAAAACACCTTCAAAGTTTTGAATTGTTTGTTTGATAGCATGCCCTAAAAATTAGATTGCAAGTAACTTAAGCTGAGTTAGAAATGGCAGATCTCTATGGAGATCTCCCCTTAATTTCTAATCCTCTGAGCTTTGGAGGAGATGTGTTGTCTATCTTCCGTGTTCGTGCCTGGATGAGGGGAAACGTGGTGTAGGGGGAGGAGGAGGGAGGAGGGAGGGGTAGGGGGAGGAGATGGGGGATAGGGAGGGGGTGGGGGAAGAGTGGGGGGAGGGGTAGGTGGGGAAGAGGGTGGGGGGGGGAGGGGTGGGGGTGTAGGGGGGTGAAATTCTGTCAAAAAAAGGCATTCTGATAGGGAAACAAATAGTTGCATGCAGGTAAAAGAAAAAAAAGGGTAGGCGCTGCACTTGTGGCGATGCGCTCTACCTGGGGAGAGCAGCCCGAATTTAATGCAGAAAAATCTGCTGTGACATAAAGTGGTACAAAATACAAAATAAAAAAGTGGGGAAACAGATGGAAAACATGGCGTTTCCTATGCCAGTATTGTACAAGAGTGTCCAAAGTATGTGTATGCTGAGAAACAGGCTGTCCCTCTCATTTGCAGGTTTTGCCCAATACCCTTGCATTAACCACTGGACTAGTTCAAGAAGCAGTATTTATGAACCCCCAAAAGCAT
>CM060339.1:24536676-24539176 GCA_030674155.1 Stramonita haemastoma
TCTTTGACTTTGCATGTTCCTTTCTTTTACAGGGCAAAGCAAGTGAAGAGCTCAGTCAATGTTAGGAGATTCCAGTTTTTAATTTGTAAAGAAACTGTCATTGGTAATCAATGTACTCAAGTTGAAAATCACCATTCTTTCTCTTGTAGTCTCAGTTTCACTCTATATTCTGTCTTTGTTTTGGTCCCTGTGTTTTCTGTGTTATTCCTACTCTCTGTCTATGTTTATGTGGGCTTTTTTTTATCTCTTTCTGTTTCTCTATCTGTCTCTGTTTCTCTATCTCTCTGTCTCTCTGTCTCTGTCTCTGTCCTCTGTCTGTCTCTCTCTCTCTGTCTGGGTGTATTGAGTCTGTTTATCTATCTCCTATCTCTCTATCTATCTCTCTATCTATCTAAAACTGGTCACCTTTCCTGACACCATCTACGGCTGCACTGTAAGCCAACCCCTCCTCCTAGACACAAACTCTTTAAACAAACACCACACTGTCACTTCTCTGCTATACACACACAGACAGTCAGTCAGACAGAATGGATGAAGGGGGTGAATTTGTGTGTGCACCAGTGTGCTGATCCCATTCTGCATTGATTACTGATGATCTTTGACCTCTGGAGTGTTGGCTCTTTGACCTTGCATGTCTCTTTCTCTTTTGCAATCTAAGTGAGCGATGAGGAGGACAGTCAGTGTAAGGGGATTGCAGTAGTGTGTGTGTGTGTGTGTGTGTGTGTGTGTGTGTGTGTGTGTGTGTGTGTGTGTGTGAGTGTGTGTGTGTGTGTGTGTGTGTGGTGTGTAGCTGTTTGTCTCCCCTCTCTCTGTCTCTCTTTCTCACACTTTCTCTCTGTCTGTCTGTCTGTCTGTCCGTCCATCCGTCTGTCTGTTTGTCTGTCTGTCTGTTTGTCTGTCTGTCTGTCTGTCTGTCTGTCTGTCTGTATGTCTGTCTCTCTCTCTCTGTCTCTGTCTCTGTCTCTGTCTCTGTCTCTCTCTCTCTCTCTTCTCTCTCTCTCTCCTCTCTCTCTCTCTCTCTCTTTATCTCTTTCTTTCTTTCTTTCTTTCTTGTTCTTTCTCTCTCCACCTTCTGTCTCCTTCTCTCATCCCCTCTTTTTTAAATTTCTTTCTGTCTTTCTCTCATGGACAGAGAAAGACAGACAGTTTATAGACACAGAGAGAGAGAGACAGACAAATCGAAAGCTCAGAGTGCGGGCAATACACACCCACTTTTCCATTTCACTCATGGCGATGAACACCACCCAAGACCATTTCAAACAAATGGCTCAAATCAGATCATCTCTCACACAAGTGTCTCCAGGAAACTGGTTGTGCATTTCCCGAAATCAATGAAAACTGTGTTACATTTCCACACAACATGGCTGTAAGACAAAGCCTCCTGCCATACACCCACAAACTCTTCAAAAGCCATACTGTCCAATTCCCATGCTATAGGGATGGGATAGCCTAGTGGTCAGAACATGGAGCTCGCAAAATTTGATGACCTGGGTTCGATTCCCCTTCGAGGAGATATTTCTCCTCTGGAGTTAACATCAGTGCAGACTCCACTCCCTCCCAAAAGTCTTTCGGATGAGACTCTAAACCGAGGCCCCGTGTGTGTGTGAACACACGCAGAACATCTTGCGCACACGTTACATCCTGTTCTTGCGTTTTGTAAGAGTAGGCCATCATGTGCACGTGCCGGTGGGAACAGATGAAAAGATTTAAAAGAGTGTATACACACGGGTACTTGATTTAAAAAAAAAAAGAGCACATGAGTGCTTATTCCCTCATCCTCGGTATAATAGATAGATAATAAAAAAAATAAATAAGTAAATAGCCACCAACAAGATAGGGCAGGAAAGATCAGAGTCGTGTGTGGTGGAGCAATACAGTTTGCTGATGACATTGTGCACTGTTTGATTTATTTATTATTTATTTTATTTTATTTATTTCTTTATTCTTTTATATCGAGGATAATGGAATAAGCACTAATGTGCTTTTTTTTTTACATCCAGTCTCCGTGTGTATGCAGTTTTTGTAAATCTTGTAATCTGTTCCCACCGGCACACGATAGCCTACTCATACGAAAAGCGGAATAACGTTTTAAAGTGTGCGCAAGATGTTCTGCGTGTGTTCGCACACGGGGGCCTCGGTTTAAAAGTCTCATCCGAAGGAGAGAGTGGAGAGTGGAGTCAGCACTGATGTTAACTCCAGAGGAAAACTCCCCTCGACCGGGAATCGAACCCGGGTCGTCAAATTGCGAGCGCAATGTTCTGACCACAAGCCTAATCCCTATGATTGCTGTGTGGAGCAGTGTTGTTCTGTTCATGGTCCTTCGCTCTTAGCTGGTCTGTTGTTTGTGTTTTTTCTTCTTTTCTACCTGACCTTGTCTTCTGTCTTCCAGGTTTGCGTGAGTGCTGAGCATGAGCGTGGCTGAGCAAGAAGATGATAGTGTGTGTAGGGAAAGGGGTGGTAAAATCTTAAGGGATAGAAGTTCTGTTTCTTGTTGTTTATA
>CM060339.1:24561676-24563080 GCA_030674155.1 Stramonita haemastoma
AAAAAAACCAAATAAAAAGAATACAAATGCATAGGAAAACGAAATGTTATCTATTGATCTTTCTAGAAATAAAAAGTGGGAACTGGACTAAAAAAGCAAAAAAACCAACAAATTGACAAAAACAGGTGACAGGGAAACAGGGAACAGGGAGGAATCAAATAAAAAAAAAAAAAAAACGGATATCATAGCACCGAATTTTCCAGAAGGTTGGATGCTGTTTATACTGACAGACCCAGCATTTTCACAAGGTTAGTGAGTACTTTTTAAACAATGGAAGTAGTACAAAGGATGCGCCGATCAAACAAAGACAAAAACCCCCAAAATCCACGAATATAACAAACTCTTTCAGGGCCGGATAGTTTTTCATTGTCGACGCTCCTTTCCCCACGTAAGTAAAGGTTAACATTTCGAGCGTGGTTTCCATTTTGAGGGGTTTGCCGTTTTTGGGCGCCCTTGGGCTACAGTACAGTTTCCCCCATTTCACCCACGAAAATGATACCTGCCCTTTTTGGGGGTCGGAAATAAAAGCAGCGATAAGAGGAGATAGGCACCCCCCTAAATAAAGCTGCCCCTAAAAAAAGCAAAGGGTTCGATCCTTTCCCCCCACAACCACCTGGGTTAGGGAAATTTTTACCTTAACCTTTTTAGCACTATTTTTACTCTCTATACGCAAAACACAATACCAAAAACATTAACAAGACAAAAACAAAATCACAGGCACTTTTTTTTTCTCCTAAAAAACCCCTTACATTCACATCTTCCGAACATTTTGGGGTGCCTGCCTCTACCTCCCAACCACTCTCACTCCAATTTCCTTTTTGCCAGAACCCCAGCTTTGCAGGCTAAAGGGGACTAACAACAGGGGAAAATGCTCATGAGTAAATATCAGCACGCACCACACACAGGGACCTGCACCATACGCGTAAACAATTCACGCCACAGACACAAAAACACACACACACCAACAACACACACACACACACATTCACAAAGCAAGCCACACACATATGCTACACACTTATATTACACAGCAATATGCACAAATTACAAAACACACACATCGCACGCAAAACACTATTAAAAAAAGCACATGATGCTATTCCATTATCCTCAAATAAAAGAATAAAAAAAAGATAAATTTTAAAAAAACTAAAGCACACACCACCCCACCCGCGGGAAAGCGCGCCGTGGGGGTGGGGGGAGGGGGCATCATCCTTTGAAAATTTCAATCAATGACATTTTTTCTGGGATTGAATATTTTGATAAACAACATTTTTGAATGCGATTAAATTTCAAGAAACCCCGATTAGTTTACTAAATTTCTTTTTATGGGTAGAATACGACAATATCAAGTTAAAGTATTTACATTTTTTTCCAATTTTGTGTCTTCTAAAGCAATAAATG
>CM060339.1:24563180-24565680 GCA_030674155.1 Stramonita haemastoma
ATTCTTCGGAATTTTTTTTTTGCTTCTTCTTCTTCTTCTTCTTCCTTCTTCTTCTTCTTCTTCTTCTTCTTTCTTCTTCTTTCTTCTTCTTCTTCTTCTTCTTCTTCTGAATTCTTCTTCTTCGGAATTCTTCTTTTTCGGAATTCTTCTTCTACTGTCGGAATTCTTCTTCGGAATTCTTCTTCGGAATTCTTCTTCTCAATTATTTTACTTCTTCGCAACTTTTTTTTTTTTTTTGCAATTCTTCTTCTTCGTAATTTTTCTTCGCAATTCTTCTTCCTCGCGATTTTTCGCATTTCTTCTTCTTCTTCTTCTTCTTTCTTCTTCTTCTTCTTCTTCTTCTTCTTCTTCTTTCTTCTTCTTCTTCTTTCTTCTTCTTCTTCTTCTTTTCGCAATTCTTCTCTTCTTCTTCTTCGCAATTCTTCTTCTTCTTCGCAATTCTTCTTCTTCTTCGCAATTCTTCTTCTTCTTCGCAATTCTTCTTCTTCTTCGCAATTCTTCTTCTTCTTCTTCTTCTTCTTTCTTCTTCTTCTTCTTCTTCTTCTTCTTCTCTTCTTCTTCTTCTTCTTCTTCTTCTTCTTTTTGACCACTCAGACAGAAACTATTGTTGTCTGTTATCAGATACAAAATTGCGTTGTGCTGCTGTTAAGCGCCTGACAAGTCAGATCCAATGCATCCAACTTTGGCATAGGAGAGAATCGGTTATCTTTCTTTTAAGTCTTACTGGGAAAAGAAGGTAGGAGGAGAATTGTCCAAGAAGGCAGAAAAGCGATAAAAAAAAGGATGGTGACACGGAAAAAGAAACAAGGCAGGTACAGAGGAAGGGATAGAAAAGAGGAATTCCTTGCACAGAATTTCCAGAAAATGGGAGATGCTATTTAAACTGACAGGCCCCGGCAACCCCATGGGAGAGATGATACTCTACTACTACTACTACTACTATCTACTACTACAACTACTACTACTACTACTACTAACTACTACTACAAACTACTACTACTACTACTACTACTACTACTACTACTAGTAAGAAGAAGAAGAAGAAGAAGAAGAAGAAGAAGAAAGAAGAAGAAGAAGAAAAGAAGAAGAAGAAGAAGAAGAAGAAGAAGAAGAAGAAGAAGAAGAATGCATGGAATTTATATAGCGCTATATCTTGCCAAAGCAAATCAAAGCGCTTGCTTTCGACCTATACAACACACAAACAATCATGACAATCAGCAGTTTTAGAAAATAGCAAATTCGAATGCACACACACACACACACACACACACACACACACACACACACACCCCACACACACACACACACACACACACACACACCACACACACACACGTACGCACGCACGCACGCACGCACGCACGCATGCAACTGTTAAAGTTTACAGATAACAGTTAAAAGCATAAAATCAATGGGCTTCTACACGGGGTTGAAAGTTGAATATTGATGACTTTAATCTGCCGGATAACGGATGTTTTATGATCTCTCACATAATAGTTCATATGCATCTCTGCCTGTGCCTGCTGCTAGTTTGTGGAAATACGTGTGCAAAAATCAAGTCGGCTTGTGCACGTTAAAGATTCTGTGACTCTTCTGTGATTCTATTTCTTTCTCTTTTTTTTTTTAGTTCCTCGGTCACATCTCCAGTGTCCACCAATGGTTGGTCTTTTGTGTATGCAACCATCTTTCTTTTCCCCACCATTAAGGTAGCTGCATACCCACTTCAGGATGATGTCTAAAGACGACCCTTGTAGCATGCAGGATCTTTGGGTGGAGAATGTTCTGTTTTGGGGTTAGGGTTTTTTTAGTATCTGTTTTACCTGGTACAAATAGCCTACTCTTTCAAAAGGCAGAACGGGTTTTAACGTGTGCACAATTTATTATTTAATTATTATTATTTTATTATTTTATTTATTCTTTTATATCGAGGATAACAGAATAAGCAATCATGTGCTTTTTTTCATCCGGTCCACGTGTGTATGCAGTTTTTGTAAAATTTATATTGTCATGTTCCCACCGGCACACGATGGCCTACTCTTACGAAAAGCGGAACAGGATTTAACGTGTGCGCAAGATGTTCTGCGTGCGTTCGCACACAAGGCCTCGGTTTAAAGTCTCATCCGAAGGACTTTTGGGGAGAGTGGAGTTGGCACTGATGTTAACTCCAGGAGAAAAATTTCCTCGACCGGACTCGAACCCGGGTCGTCAAATTGCCAGCGCAATGTTCTGACCACTAGGCTATCCGTCCCACAAGATGTTCTGACACGTTCGCGAAGGGACCTCAGTTTAAAGTCTTATCCAAGAGACTTCTTAGAGAGTGGAGTCAGTATTGATAGTTAATTTCAGGGGGAAAGACTCCTTTAACGGGCGTTTCGGGGGGGGCTTGTATCTGGGCTCGAACCCAGGCACGATTGTGGGGTGTCAATAAACACAATGCTCAAATCACTAGGCCACCCGCTCCTCTTGTGATTCATTAAACAAAAAAGGTAGAGTGGATGAA
>CM060339.1:24580680-24583180 GCA_030674155.1 Stramonita haemastoma
TCTGTTTCTGTCTCTGTCTGTGTCTCTGTCTGTATCTCTCTCTCTCTCTCTCTCTCTCTCTCTCTCTCTCTCTCTCCTCCTCTCTCTCTCTCTCTCTCTCTCTCGTTGATTTTTTTTTTCTGGGTATTTGTTTTTAGTTATCTCCTGTGCTAGAGGACTGAGGTTCGCCAATATTGATATTTTTTTGCCGGTGGATTTTCAATCACAGCCGGGACCTCTTATGAGGGCTCATCCAGGAGCCGAAACTCGAGTCAGGTCAGGCCAAAGGCATGGTTCTTACTCATAAATGCCTACAATGCTGCCACTGAAAGACATTATTCTCTAGAATTTATTTTCATTTCAATTTTTTTTATTGGATCTTTGGTAATTCATTTCCAAAATGATTGAGAAGTTGGTACCTGCACTTGTTTTTCCTCCACTACTCTTTCCTCAACAGTAGTGATATTTTGCGTATTACGACTGATTTTTTGCCCACCATCTTTTCTGTCTGTCTTCGCTTTTTGCCTTCCACTCTTGTGATATGCTTTGCTTTGGGTGATATATTTTTTTCAGATTTTAGTTTTAAATGGAGTCATTACTATTTGAAACTTAAGTTGAAATTCAAGTACATCTCGCCATTGTCTAAGTGAAAACCGTAATAAGATGCCTCCTTTTAATGATTATGGCGACAAAAATTCTTCTTTTTTTTTTACATAAGCACTGTTCTTCAAATAAATCTTTATAAACATAATGATACGTTTCTTTACAATCCTCTTCTCACTTTCCAACATCTTCTCATGTTTCTTTTAAGGCAGGAAACAAGTCTAAAGGAGGTGACAGACTAATTTCCCGAACTGTACGACTGGGACCGTCAGAACGAAACAGATCCCAAACAGATCGTCTGTCACCCTAAACGTACGTCTCAAGGAACTTCAGGCAGTACGTTCCACTTGACGTGTCCATTTGTCAGAGATCATTGTTCTTTGTCAAACGGACGGTTCGCATCCTTCAGCCAATCAACTTACTTCTTACTTACTTACTTACTTACTTACTTAATCCTCCTCGCTCCGGGTGGAGCAAAAGGCGCCAACAAGTCTCCTCCAGCCATCTCTGTCTTAGGCAAGCCAGCCGATCTCATTCCATGTTTTGCCCATATTTTTCTTTCTTCTTCTATAGTTCTCCTCCATGTACCTAACGGCCTGCCCCTCTTCCTTTTCCCAGGTGGTGCCCATCTGAGTGCAGCATGTGGATGTCGGGTCTTGTTCATCCTGAGGACATGGCCCAGCCACCTCCATCGTCTTTGTTTCACTTCTTCTATGATGTTGTTGATGCCAGTCCTTTTGCTCACTTCTCTATTGGTAACATGTTGTTCCCAGTGGATCTTGAGGATGCGGCGAAGACACCTGCTTTCGAAGCATCTGAGTCTCAGCCAATCCACACTCAGCATAAATCCCTTACTAGTAAAGCGGGCTGGATAATTTGTGTTATGTATATGTGGTTGAAACCTCAATCAGCGCAGCGACCCTTACTTTTCACATCTTTTAAACGCGTTGGCAGTGACAAGATAGTCTTGTAGTTAAAGCGTTGAGCTTATGATCTGATCACAAGGGGTTCGAGCCACCAGCGATGCACCTGTTCGAGGGGAATTTTTCCCCCTGGAGTTAACATCAGTACCAACTTCACTCCCCCTAAAGTCCTTTGGATGAAATACTATAAACTGAAGTCCCGCCTGCGAATGAACACAGTATATCTTGCGCAAACACTAAAATCTGTTCTGCCTTTCAAAACAGTAGGCCATCTCTCACTGATGTGCTTAGACATCATTCGGAAGGTGGTTACCTTAATGGTGGGTTAAAAAAAACAACAACAAAAACGGTCGCATACGCAAATTCTCACCATTGGTGAAACTCGGAAATCTAGCCGAGGAGCGAAACCGAAAAAAATGTGTAACACTTTGCTCTTTTTTATTTTATTGTATACCACTTTATGTCACAGGAGATTTCTCTGCGTGAAATTCAGGCTGCTCTCCCCGGGGAGAGTGCGTCACCACAAGTGAAGCGCCTACTTTCACTTATATATATATATATATATATATATATATATATATATATATATATATATATATATATATATATATATATATATATATATATTTATGTATATATATATATATATATATATATATATATATATATATATATATAATATATATATATATATATTTATGTATATATATATATATAGTCGCCCTGGGGACTCTACCTTCCCAATTTTTCCTCAGGGATGGTGTCTAAACACAACACCTGTGTGCATGCTGAGTTTTTAAAATTAAAATAATTTTGTCACTGTCAGGACAAAACAAACAGGATCAGAAGGTTGATTTTAAAAATCTTAATTTGGCATTTCGTTTAACAAAATCATGAATGAATAGTTCTTACAGACATTTTTTGTTATAGTTTTAAGTCATACTAGCAATAGTTATGTATTTACTTGTTATCGCTGTTTAACCCTATTCTGTGTA
>CM060339.1:24590680-24597621 GCA_030674155.1 Stramonita haemastoma
GAGAGAGAGGAGAGAGAGAGAGAGAGAGGAGCTTACGCAGCACAGACAGTAACAACAAGAATGTGGAAGACAACCTTCTGCTTTGTATGTAAAGAAGATTACATTGTTTTGTTTCAATAGCTCACAGGCAAGAAACAACAACACAATCACCTGATTAGCCTGAAACACTGAGAAGCTGGGATAGGCTGATTACAAGAGTGTTACGTTTTCCTTGTTTTCTTCGGGTTTTCCTTTCAGGGTTTTTTCTGGGTGGTTTTTTTCTTTTTTCTCAAGCCTTTTATTCTGAGTGCTGCTTTGTCTTTCGGGATTTTTGTGTCTGTTTTTTTCTTTTCTTTTTTCCTCTAGCCTTTTTTCTAAGTCCTGCTTATTTTCTCCCACACACAGCCTTGATCTCAGAGTTACGGGGGGGGGGGGGGGGGGGGGGGGGGGGGGCTTAGTGTTTAAGAGTTATGGGCTTACAGTTTAACGAGGGACGGGATAGTGTAGTGGTTAGAACATTGTGCTTGCAAATCTGACAACCTGAGTTCGAATCCCGTTCAAGGGTTTGTTTGTTTTATCCCCTGGAGTTAACATTATTGCAGACTTTACTCTTCCTAAAAGTCCTCCGGGTGAGACTATAAACTGAGGTCATGTGTGCGAACGCACGCAGAATGTTTTGCGCACACGTTAAATCTTGTTTCACTTTTTGAAAGAGTAGGCCATTGTGTGCCGGTGGGAACGGACTGCAGAATATACAAAACCGCATTTAAAAAAAACAATATTTATTCATTTATTCTTTTATATCGAGGATAATGAAATAAGCACTCATGTGCTTTTTTTACATCCAACCCCCGTGTGTATGCAGTTTCCATGACGACGACGACGACGACGACGACGACAACGAGGAAGAAGAAGAAGAAGAAGAAAAGAAGAAGAAGAAGAAGAAGAAGAAGAAGAAGAAGAAGAAGAAGAAGAAGAAGAAGAAGAAGATGATGATGATGATGATGATGATGATGATGATGATGGTGAAACAAACAAACAAACAAACAAACAAACAAACAAACACAAATATTAAAGAGTTCTTAAAATGGATTTCAAGATCTTAAACAAAGAAGGAGAGGAAACAGGAAAAAAAAAGAAGTATCATTATTACTGTGTTGTAGAATTTTTGTGTCTTTGATGTGTTTTGCTTTCTTCTGTGGACTGTTTCTATATATGGCTGGTACCCCCACATGAAAGTCTCTGCTCATGAGATAAAAAAAAAGTCTTCATATTCGCATTTGTAAGGCAATTGTCTGCAAGAATGTTTGGGGTTTTGCTGCTAGAAAATGACAGCGACTAGAGAAAAAGCCTAGTTTTTCTCCTTCCATAATGTTCTGAATTACAACAAAAATATCAAAGGTGATGTTGCAGTTTTGTTTAAAACATTATGCCTTCTGTTTGTTTATATTTGTATTTGGGGTTTTTTTTTGGGGGGTGTTGTTGAATATTCTCGTTATTGGAACATGAAATGATTTGCAAAAAGAATGCATTAAACATTTCCATTATTTTTAAACTTACCTCTCCATCTCCGTTTCAGTCACCCTGTCTGTCTGTCTGTCTGTCTGTCTCTGTCTGTCTGTCTGTCTGTCTGTCTGTCTGTCTGTCTGTCTGTCTGTCTGTCTGTTTTTCTGTCTGTCTGTCTGTCAGTCTTTATGTGGATTTTTAACTCAGTTATTGTTGCTTTATGTTTAAAGTATGTTCACAGTTAGTGATACTAGGCTAGAGAGACAGAAACATATAGAAATAGAGACAGAGACAGAAAGACAGACAGACAGAGAGGGACAGACAGAGGGGGAGGGAGAGGGGATATTTTGTAGATAAGAGATTAAATATATCTAAGACAGATGACCATTTTTGTTTTTATCTGGAAGAAAAAATTCTTATGCACATATGAGTTCCCAATATTGTATTTGTCTTATGCATATTGATTTTTTAACTCAGTGATAACTTGTCTCGTTCTGTGTTTCACTCGTTCTGTTTTTCTCAAAGTTTTCGTGTCTCAGATGTTTTGTCTTTTATAATAATAGACACAAGCAGTCAGAGCTTCACTACAGCACATACAGTTATAGCCATGTAGGGTCCTACCTCATTGCCCCATTCATAAGAAAAGTTTTAAAATGTGTACTTCTTTTATTGACTCTTTACCACATAATGAGATAGATGCATTGTACCAGAGTTCAAATTTTAACTAATTATGTGGTTAATTTACATTTACAAAAGGTCCGATAAAAAAGACCACAATGAAAAGTGACAATGCCATCAAAAACCTGTCACAAATTGAAATGTTAAACAGGGGGAAATGGCAGAATAAAAAAACCTGACGAATTTGGCATCACCAAAAGGTAGTCAGGATAAGGGTTTGCGTGTTTTTAAACGCATAAAAAAAAAGCTCAATTATGCCTTGACACTTCGGTGTAAGGTAGAAGAAAGCCTCTAGTCTGATCATCAATGCAAATCTCAAAACCTCAAAATGAAAGGGTTTGAAGATGATATGCTCCGTCACTGTAAGCAGTGTAGCATAGAATACAGTCTTAAAAACAAAACAAAAATAGCATTAAAAAGTGACTCTCAACGACGAAATAAGTAACATTGGACCTAATCCATTTTGTTGTTGTTGTTGTTGTTGTTTTTGTTATTTATTTATCTTTATTCATTTATTTATTTATTTATTTATTTATTTATTTATTTATTTATTTATTTGTTTGTTTATTTATTCTTTTATATCGAGGATAATGGAACAAGCACGCATGTGCTTTTTTCACATCCAATCCCTCTGTGTACGCAGTTTTTTAAAATCTTGTCATATATTCCCACCTGCACACAATGGCCTACTCTTTGGAAAAGCGGTACAAGTTTTAATGAGCGCGCAAGATGTTCTGCGTGCATTCGTACACGAGGCCTCGGTTTATAGTCTCATTCGAAGTACTTTAGGGGAGAGTGGATTCAGCACTGATGTTAACTCCAGGAGAAAAAATCTCCTCGACCGGAATCGAACCCGGGTCGTCAACTTGCGAGCGCAATGTTCTGAAGAACCACCAGGCTATCCCGTTGTTGTTGCTAGGAGCCATATTAGTAAGATGGAGTTGCATGCTGGCTATGTTCGTGTTTTATCCCGCCCCCCTCCGCCCCTCCCAACGCTGACATGAGCTATGGAATCTTCAGTGTGCACATTTGAACTTCTGCACGCGTCTATAGTTATATGCAAACAAGGGGCACTAGTAGGCCTGCACTTTATTTTGACCAGGTAGATTTTAAAAAACAACAACTTGACTTGACTTATGCCTGTGAATTCCCATGGGAACAAAGGGCCGCAATAACACTCTTCCAAGGACTGGTTCTGGGAGATCCTCTTCAGCTCGGCCCACGTCATTCTGGCTGCCTTCGTCTCTGCTTCAATGCTTCTGCGCCAGGTCTGTTTTGGTCGACCTACTTTCCGCTTCCCTTATGGGTTCCAGTCAAGGGCCTGCCTGGTGACATTTGAAGCAGGGTTACGGAGCATATGGCCGATCCATCCCCATTTCCTTTTTCTCTCTGGTGAAAAAAACTAAAATCTTCATTAATTCACTAGACGCCGCTACCCAGATTTGAACACACGACTTTATTGAACTAACATGATAAAGTCATACACTTTTAACCACTAAGGTATAGCGTCTATCAAATCCCCTGAATAAAACTGTAGAAATGTTTTTTTTTTCCCCCGCGTGCCTCTCTTACCTACCTTCCCAATTAGGGGTGACCTGTCCAATTAACCTCTTCTGCCCCTGCTTTAACCTCTGATCTTCTCTGTGCGAAGGAAGGAAGGAAGGAAAGGGAGATAGAGCAGGGATCTCATTTCCTGTGTCAGTCTAGAGGTCAGTTGCCCTAGGGGCTGTCAGTGTCTATGGTATGAAGTGATTTTTTTTTGGTCACATGAGCAATGAGTCATTGAGGGATGGTGTGTGTGTGGGGGTGGGGGGGGGGGGGTGGACAGATGTGATTAAGAATATGTGAAAATGTGTTGTTGTTTTTTTAAATGAAACAGAGCTAGAGAAGCACATCGCAGAACACCTTGCGCACACGTTAAATCCTGTTCCGCTTTTCGTATGAGTAGGCCATTGTGTGCCGGTGGGAATAGATGACAAGATTGACAAAACTGCATACTCAGGGAGACTAGATGTAAAATAAAAAAAAGAAAAAGAAAAGAAAAGCACATACATGCTTATCCCACTATCCTCGATATAAAAGAATAAAAGAAAAAAATATAAACCATCACAATAACAACAGGCTATGGTACCTTCCTTAAAAGTTTTTTTTTTTTTAAGCGGGACACTGTTTTTTTTTTATAAGGCCCGACAATACAACTAGCATTCCCACCCTCTGGAAATTATGTGCAAGGAATTCCATATTATATCCCTATCTTTGTTTCTGCCTTTTTTTTTTTTCCTTTTTGTTACCCCCTTCTTTTGTATTTTCTGCTTTTTTGGTCTATTCTCCTGCGTGGTTTTTTTAGAAGAAAAAAAAATCAAAAAAACAATTCTCTCTCACACTGAAGTTGAATGTAACTGAGTCTGACTTGTCATATGCTCAATGGCAGCGCAACAAATTTTCGCTCATATGACAGACAGCAAAAGTTGTTGTCTGAACGTTCGATAAAGAATGAATTTATTGATAATTCTTCAAAAACGTACTACACTTTAACATTTTGTAATCGAAATGTCAGAAGATAATGTGGAAAACGTTTACAAAAAGTGCGTAATAAAAAAAAAGACTAGGCAGTAAATAGACATTAATGATGGTCCACAGGGGAATAAATACCGCAAAACAATACAAAGCAAAATGATTTTATTTTTTTATACTGACCAAGGGAGACAACACAATCTAAACTTCTAATCTGCTTTAAACCACTAACTATATTAGTCAGTTTTGTCTACATGCATGCGTGAATATATTTCCGTGTATGTCTCCTCTCTTTTTTTCTGTAAAAAAATCTCAAGCACTCTGAGGTGATGGTCTCAGTTTTGTTTGATCGTCGAATTTTTGGCAATGTTCTTCTTCCGTTATCATTCGTGTTCATGTCTTCTAGGAGGGCAGGCAGTGTTGCAAGATATGAGCTGTGCAGATGTGGAAAAAATTGAATTGCCTCCCAAAAATTATATAAAGAAGATTCAATTGTTTCATTCCTCTTTTTTTTTTACAGAAGGGAGCAAGATAACGTGATAAGCTTAAGATGCTTTGATGTCCAGTCACGTTGAACTATCCTTTTCTTCGTTTTTCTCTAGTTTTTCTTTCTTTCTTTCTTTTTCTTTTATATCGAGGATAAGGGGATAAGCACTCTTGTGCTCTTTTACATCCAGTCCCCGTGTGTATGCAGTTTTGTAAATGTCATCTGTTCCCACTGGCAAACGATGGCCTAGTTTTTCGAAAAGCGGAACAGGATTTAACGTGTGCGTAAGATGTTCTGCGCGCGTTCACACACTGGGCCTCGGTTTATAGTCTTGTGTCTTGTGTGTGTGTGTGTGTGTGTGTGTGTGTGTGTGTGTGTGTGTGTGTGTGTGTGTGTGTGTGTGTGTGTGTGTGTGTGTGTGTGTGTGTGTGTGTGAAGTTTTCCTCTTTACTTTCAGTTTCCTTTCTTACTTCAAAAAATATTTTCAATTTGTTGTTTTGTACTGAAGTGTAATGTATTGCATTGTGTTGTAGTATGTTGTATTATATAATGTCCTGTCATGTTGTATTGCGTTGTATTGTCTTGTGTTGTATTGTATTAATACCCTTTAAGTAACGGGAGCTTTCTCTACGTGAATTTCGGGCTGCTAACTGTTACAGGGTAGAACGCATCTTGCTCCCACCCTCTTTGGCATCTTCTTTGCCCTGCTCCTAAAGCACGCTTTTGGAACTGCAACAGAGGGTGTATACCTACGCACCAGATCCAGCGGTCGACTATTCAACCTGGCTCGGTTGAAAGCAAAAACAAAAGTGATGGAGAAAACAATTAGGGACCTGCTTTTTGCTGATGCTGCTGCTGTCACTTCTCACACTGAGCAAGAACTCCAATGCCTCATGGATAGGTTTTTCCCAGGCCTGCAAAGACTTCGGCCTGACAATCAGCCTGAAAAAGACCAATGTGCTGAGCCAGGACGTGGTAACTACACCAGCCATCTACATCGATGACTACCAGCTCGATGTCGTACACCAGTTCACATACCTGGAATCCACCATCAGTGACAACCTATCCCTTGATGCCGAGATCAACAAGCGCATCGGCAAGGCTGCTACGACCTTAGGACGCCTCACTACCCGTGTCTGGGAGAACCCAAAGCTGACAATTTCCACCAAGATGGCAGTGTACAACGCCTGCATCGTTAGCACTCTCCTATAAGGCAGTGAAACATGGACAACATACTCCAAAACAGGAGCGCAAACTGAACAGCTTCCACCTGCGCTCTCTCCGTCGCATCCTCGGCATCCACTGGAGTGACAAAGTTACCAACGCTCAGGTCCTCGAGGTTGCAGGTCTTCCCACCATGTACACACTCCTCAGACAACGCAGACTCAGATGGCTCGGTCACGTGCGAAGGATGGAGGATGGACGCATTCCTAAAGATCTCCTCTATGGTGAAACTTGCCTCCGACAAGAGAAGAGTTGGCCGCCCCCAACTGCGCTACAAAGACGTCTGCAAACGTGACATGAAAGCCCTGGACATCAACCTAGAGAACTGGGAGGAGGTAGCGGCTGACCGCAGCAAATGGCGCAGTGTTCTCCACAAACAGCTGAAGTGTGGTGAAGAAAAGATCCACATCGCAGCAAACGAAAAGAGAGCCAAGCGGAAGGCATGTACTCCAGCCACCTCAACAAGCCACATCTGCATCAGATGCAACAGAGACTGCCACTCCCGCATCGGACTGACCAGCCACAGCCGGCGTTGTCGCTGAACAAATGACCT
>CM060339.1:24605221-24607721 GCA_030674155.1 Stramonita haemastoma
CAAAGAGGTATTTCAAAGTAATGAAGTTATATCTAATCAATGTATACATACTGAAGTAGATTTGGTAGAAGAAAATGATCATGAACTAAACAGAGAGATTACAGAAGAAGAAATAAATACGGCTATATATAAACTGAAGTCTGGTAAGGCATGTGGGATTGATAAAATTACAGCAGAAATGCTAAAAATTGGAAGTAGTGAAGTTAGAAAGTTTTATATTCAAGCTTTTTAATACTATATTCTTTAAAGGTATATATCCACTGATTTGGTCTAAAGCCATTATCATTCCTATCTATAAGAAAGGGGATCCAGAGCTAGTAGATAATTATAGGGGAGTATCATTACTTAGTATCTTATCTAAATGCTATACTTCTATACTAAACACAAGGTTGTATTCATGGTTAGAAAATAATCACTTGATTTGTGAATACCAAGCAGGTTTTAGGAAAAGATATTCTACAATAGACCAGATTTTTAGTTTGTATTCAATTGTTCAAAAGTGTATGTCCATGAAGGGTAAAAAATTGTATGTGGCTCTTGTTGACTTCAGAAAGCTTTTGACTCTGTTAAACATAATAAACTTTTGAACTGTATTAAAAGTCAAGGTGTAAAAGGAAAATTCTTCGCTTCACTGTCAGCAATGTATAACTCATTATTATCGTGTATTCCAATAAACAATCAATTATCAGAATTTTTTGAATGTCCAATAGGAGTCAGGCAAGGTTGCGTTCTTAGTCCTACATTGTTTTCAGTATTCATTAACAAGCTAGCTAATGATGTGACTGAAAAAGGAAAGCATGGGGTCCAGTTACTACCTAATATTATGGATATCTTTATTTTGCTTTTCGCAGACGATGTTGCACTATTGTCAACAACCCCAGGAGGTTTACAACAACAATTAAAATATTAAAAGACTGCTGTAATGATTTACAGTTGAGCGTGAATATCGATAAAACTAAGGTGATGGTCTTTAGGAAAGGGGGGTTTCTTTCAAAACAAGAACAGTGGTATTACAATGGTATTAGGTTAGAAATTGTGAATAAGTATTGTTATTTAGGATTCAGTTTTACAACAAAGATTAGCTGTAAATGGGGTACAGAACATTTAGTCACTAAGGGAAGGAAGGCAGTGATTCAGTTAAACAAAGTTTTTCATAGATATAAAGAAATGAATACTCGTACATTTTTCAAAATTTTTGATATTAAGATTCAGCCAATTTTATTGTATTCTTCAGAAATATGGGGCATAAACAGATTAGAAACATATTGAGAAAATTCATTTGATGGCATGTAAAAGATTTTTAGGAGTACCTGTAAAAACACCCAACAAGATAGTTTACGGCGATTTAGGTAGATATCCACTCTATGTCAACTCATGTACAAATACCATAAGGTACTGGTTAAAACTATTGCAATTGAATCAAATAGAATATCATATCATGCTTACTGCATGCAGTTAGAGTTAGATAGGAATGGTAAGTCTTGTTGGATTTCAAAAATAAGGGAAATTTTGTGTGAAACAGGTTTTAACATTGTTTGGATGCAACAGAGTGTCGGGGATGTAAAAGCTTTTGTAGGTATGTTTAAACAAAGATTAGTGGATATTTTCATTCAAGAATGGGGTGGGACTATAAGAGATAAAGAAAGATATGATATTTATAGATCGTTTAAAACTATTTTTGCAAAAGAGCAGTATTTGAACTCCATAGATGTCTATTGTTTCCGTGTAGCAATTACGCAAGCAAGGTTTAACGTTTTACCTCTTAATAATAATGTGTATAGATACAGTGATAATATTCAAGACAGATTGTGTCCATTTTGTAAAACGAAATTGAAAATGAAGCCCACTTTCTACTAGAATGTTGCATGTACACAAGCTTGAGGGAAAAGTTTTTAAGCAATTGTATAAATGTACCATTACCAGATCTGCTCAGAGTAGCAAATGATGAGTACATGCATGGTTTGTCCAGATATATCTTTCATTCTATTAACAAAAGGAAAACAATGTTGTCTCAGGCAGTTTATTGAATTACTGTTATTTTTTATATGTATTCAATATACATGAATTTTCCCAAACACAATAGTCTTTATGTGATTAGGTTATGGTTGATTTTGAGATTTGTAATCAGGAAAAAGAGTAAATGTGTGTTTTTCTTTTCTTTTCTTTTTTCATCAGTGATAAATCATGTCTTATTTGTGCATTTGCTTCATAAATGATATGGAAGAACGTATTGGTACACCCCAAGCCCAGCCAATGTATTGTGGTCCAAGGCCAATGTACATTAAATCATTTCAGTGTTCAGTGTTCAGTGTTCAGTGTTCTCTCTCTCTCTCTCTCTCTCTCTCTCTCTCTCTCTCTCTCTCTCTCTCTCTCTCTCTCTCTCTCTCTTCTCTCTCTCTCTCCTCTCTCTCTCTCTCTTATCTATTCATTTATTTATTTATTCTTTTATATCGAGGATAATGGAATAAACATTCATGTGCTTTTTTTATATACATCTAGT
>CM060339.1:24615221-24620221 GCA_030674155.1 Stramonita haemastoma
TGGGGAATTTAACTAGAGGTGTATTGGTAATTTAACTATCGGTGTATTGGCAACTTAACTAATGGTGTATTGGTAATTTAAGTAGTGGGGTATTGGTAATTTAACTATCGGTGTATGGGGAATTTAACTAGAGGTGTATTGGTAATTTAACTATCGGTGTATTGGCAACTTAACTAATGGTGTATTGGTAATTTAACTAGTGGGGTATTGGTAATTTAACTATCGGTGTATGGGGAATTTAACTAGAGGTGTATTGGTAATTTAACTATCGGTGTGTTGGCAACTTAACTAATGGTGTATTGGTAATTTAACTAGTGGGGTATTGGTAATTTAACTATCGGTGTATGGGGAATTTAACTAGAGGTGTATTGGTAATTTAACTATCGGTGTATTGGCAACTTAACTAATGGTGTATTGGTAATTTAACTATTGGTGTATTGCTAATATGACTATTGGTGTGTTGGCAATTTAGCTATTGGTGTATTGGCAATTTAACTATTGAATATAGTCGTAATTTAAGTATTGGTGTAATTTAACTATTGGTATTGGTAATTTAACTATTGGTGTTTTGGTAATTTAACTATTGATGTATTGGTACTTTAACTATTTGTGGCGCCTCACCACGACATGAGTCGCTTAGCACATTACCTAATTTTGCGCTAGGAGCCTTTAAAGGGAGGTGGGGGTGAAGTTATCAATTTTGAGATTTTGATTGATTATTAAACTATATCTGTTTATTTACCTTATAATGAAATATCAAGGCATAATTTTTATTCCTTTTGCTTTTAAATGTGTTTTGAAAATACCAAAGCACTCATTCTGACAACCTGTTACTAAAATAACCTTGCCTGTTTCTCATTTTGTCCCATCCTGCAGTCTATCATTTCAATTTGTAATAATGTTGCACAGAATTGTCCGATTTTCAATCTGTTTTTTTGTATTTGATAGCCACTTTATTGCACATTAATAACATGTCAATAACTTAAAATTGACCTCAGGTGCACTCCGTCTCATTATGTGGTGGAGCGTCACATTTGTGGTTTGGTAATTTAACTATTTGTGGTTTGGTAATTTAACTATTGGTGTATTAGTAAATTTAACTATTGGTGTATTGGTAATTTAACTCTCGGTATATTAGTAATTTAACTATTGGTGTATTAGTAAATTTAACTATTGGTGTATTGGTAATTTAACTCTCGGTATATTAGTAATTGAACTATTGGTGTATGGGTCATTGAACTCCTGGTGTATTGGTAATTGAACTATTGGTGAACCTCCCAGCTCTGGCCAAGGAGAGAGCCCCACCTTTCACCCCCTACCCCCATCCCGCCTACCCCCCTCCCCCCCCCCCCAAAAAAAAAAAAAAAAAAGGAAAAGAGATTCAGGTAAGTACATACAAACGTGTGAAGGTCACTGACTTGTGCCCTTTTTGTGTGGTCACTTCATGCCACAGGGTTCACAACTGCATTGAGCTTTGTTAATGACCCATGAAATGAGATCCGTGACTTCTATCTGTTTCTTCTCAGTCACCTAGCGACGAAGGATAACTTAGAGTGGAAAGGGTGGATGGGTTTGGGGGTTGTTGTAATTAATGGGAAGGTAGAGAGTAAACCAGTGTGACAAAGTGTATGTGTGTATGTATGTGTAATATATATATATATATATATATATATATATATTATATATAATATATATATATATATATATATATATATATATATATATATATATATATATATATATGTTGGTGTAGGCATGCATGCATGTATATGTATATATATATATACATATATACATATATACATATATATATATATATTATATATATATATATATATATATATATATATATATATATATATATCCATGCATATATGCCTGCCTACCTATCAGCCTGCCTGCCTGCCTGCCAGCCTACGTTTGTGTCTCAGGTTCTGCATAGCGTATGTATGAACCTGTTTCCACATGCAAACAGGTGAACAAAAACCCTGTTAGCCACTCCAGGAGTATGGCAGATTCAGCTGCCTCACGCTCCACTGTAACTACTGGCCACAGTCGGTTTGGTCAACGTTGGACTGGACCCATGACCATCATAAACCTCAGCACACCCATGCACACCCCCCCTAACCCTCCCTTCCCCATCCCCTTCCCCCCCCCCCCCCCCCCCCCCACCTTTCCTCTGTCACAATCTCTAGGTGTCTCTTCATTTCTCCCCCTTCCTCACCCATACCATTTTCAACACCTTCACTCCCATTCACTCCCTTTCTGCCACACAGGCATGGGGGGAAGGATGCATGCACACACACACATACACAGACGCATGTATGCACACACATACACACACAAAAAGACGCACGCACGTACATACACACACATACACGTACACACAGACGAACGCACACACACACAAGCACACACACGTGTAAGAGCACACACACAAACACACACACACATGCACGCACGCACACACACACATAAATGTCTGTCTCTTATCGTTTACATGACATACTCTGTACAGTCTAATTACATAGAGTGTGCCTGTGTATGTGTAGGTAAATTAGTTCCCACTCGATCTATACGTCAGTACAGTGGGGTCACCACCATTCTCTCTCTCTCTCTCTTCTCTCTCTCTCTCTCTCTCTCTCTCTCTCTCTCTCTCTCTCTCTCTCTCTCTCTCTCTCTCTCTCTCTCTCTCTCTGGGGGACGGGGTAGCCAAGTGGTCAGAACATTGTGCTGGCAAATTGACCACCCAGGTTCGATTCCCGTTCAAGGAGATTTTTCTCCTGGAGTTAACATCAGTGCTGACTTCACTCTCCCCAAAATTCCTTCGGATGAGACTATAAACCAAGGCTCCGTGTGCGAACACATGCAGAACATCTTGCACACACATTAAATCCTGTTACGCTTTTTGCAAGAGTAGGTCATTGTGTGCCTGTGGGGATGGCATTTACACAACTGCATACGCACGGGGACTGGGTGTAAAAAAGCACAAGAGTGCTTATTCCATTATCGTTGACATAAAAGAATCTCTCTCTCTCTCTCTCTCTCTCTCTCTCTCTCTCTCTCTCTCTCTCTCTCTCTCTCTCTCTCTCTCGGTTATTACATTCTGTCTGTCTGTCTGTCTGTCTGTCTGTCTGTCTGTCTGTCTGTCTGTCTGTCTGTCTGTCTGTCTGTCTGTCTGTCTCTCTCTCTCTCTCTCTCTCTCTCTCTCTCTCTCTCTCTCTCTCTCTCTCTCTCTCTCTCTCTCTCTCTCTCTCTCTCTCTCTCTCTCTCTGGGGGTCGGTCACGAGAAGTGAAGTGGACAGGGCGTACATTTTCTGTGAGCAGCAGTAAAACTAGAAATTCAGTCAAAAATGCCAGTTACTGGACTTCCAGCGGCTGTGGAGAGGACCTTAGGTGCCCTGCTGACTGACAATGCAGTTTCCAGCTGGAAAGTGGCAGGAGAAGGGGACAGCGTGGTTTTTGTCTTGCGACTGAAGCCAGTGGACACAACAGCGTCAACCAACATGGCCGATCCAACAGTGAATCGCAGTACACAAGCACAGTACTACAGGAAGAAATCGTTATCTCAAAGACAACGAGATGTGGAACATTCTCAAAAGCATAAACAGAAGCAGGCAAGTGTTGTGTGTGAAAGTGACTGTGTCCTCAGTGCCTCGAGTCTGCCTGACAGTGGTGTAGAACAGGGGAATACAGCTTGTGTAGATACACATGGAATAGACCTACCTATAACACACACAGGACATCAACACAAAAACATCAGTTAAGCTGCCATCGTCGGTTGATTTAGAATCTCCCTGTATGTCTGATTGTAGTGACTGTGCTGATATGTGTGCTGATATGTGTGTTTTGCAGCCTGAGGTGAACGATGATAATATTGTTGGTGCATTCGACACAGGAAATGTCAAACAGTACGTGGCTACTCTAACTGATAGATCCGTACAGAAAAGGCTAAGAGACAGACAAAGAAATACACACTTTAGAAAATCTGTGCTACATCATTCAGACGGCGAAGATATTGCGACGTGTGAGTCAAACGACATTGTGACCCAGTATGCATGCCAACCAGACACTGAGCCAGTATGTGTGTACTGGTTTGTCAAACAGCAAAAGAAAAACATGTTAAAAGAGGAACTTGTCAAACTCGCCAGTTTGCCGAATGGGAAGCGAATCCAGAACACACTACACACGGAGACCCTATCGCGTGCTTCAAGGGACTTAGCGACACTTAGAGAACTACTACAACGGTTTCTTGGCTAGCCTAGACCTAAGGGTGTGTGACAAAGGCTGGACGAAAGAAAGGCTCGGAATGCCGTAACATATCCAGACAGTAAAGAGTTTCGTGTCTCGATGTACATTACTAATCAATGCTGTGGTTTCCATGGCTTGGAGTAGCGTCGTGTGTCAGCTTAAAGCAATCATCGTTATCGTTATTCGGCAACCCCCTTCATGTATGGGCCAATGGCCTTTTTTCATGAATAAACCTTTTGAGTTCGAGTTCGAGTTCGAGTTCGAGTTCTCTCTCTCTCTCTCTCTCTCTCTCTCTCTCTCTCTCTCTCTCTCTCTCTCTCTCTCTCTCTGAAGTAAGCAGCCTGATTTTCATTAAAAAATATGTAATCATTCTATGTAATACTACTATGACACATGTACAATGCAATACAAATCAGTACAAAACAACAAGACAACACAGCATAAACAATACACTAATGCAAAAGATGCAAAACTACCCCTGGCCCAATCATGAGTAAACTTAAAACAATGCAAAGTCGCAACAGAAGAACAGCACACTAATACAAAGCTAACCCTAGGAGGTTGGTGTCCCATAACCTTTGTGGTCGTAGGGGCACAAGGCATCAGAGACCTCAGCTTCTCTAGGGGGCCAGAGTGTTGAGGGTGGCGCCCATCTCCTCTCCCTCGCTGCTTTACCTTCCCTGACCCTAAAGAGGGCAGATACCCATTTACAGTTGGGTGAACTGGGAGAACTGCACTGAAGCCAAGGA
>CM060339.1:24625221-24630221 GCA_030674155.1 Stramonita haemastoma
AAAAAGGGCTTTGCAATTTTAATGGAGTCATCTATCACTCCTTACGCCTTACTAAACAAACTGCTTAACGGACAATTTTTTTATAAAAAAAGCAAAGTAGACAAGCAAGAAAAGAAGTAAATAAACAAAGAAGTACAAGCAAATCCCAACAGATTAAATGGAGCCACCCTTCCATTTTCAACAACAGAGCAAACAAAGAAATATTCCATGGGACAAAAGGTGTTAATTTTAACACAGGCACAAATGTGACGCTCCACCACATAATGAGTCGCTTAGCACCAGAGGTCAATTTTTAGTTATTGACATGCTATCAAACTGCAATAAAATGGCTATACAATGCAAAAAGCAGATTGAAAATTAGACAATTCTTTGAAAAGTTATTACAATTTGAAATGCTAGACTGTATGAAGTGACAAAATGAGAAATTGACAAGTTTAGCATCATAATAGGTGGTCAGAATAAGGGATTGGGTATTTTTAAAACACGTTTCAGGCAAAAGGAGACAAAATTATGATTTGATATTTCATTATGAGGTAGAATAATGGCTATACTTTAATAATCAATCCAAATCTCAAAAGTGCCAACGTGACCCTACCTGCCTTTAATGGCTCATACTGGGTTATGTGGGTTATGTGCTAAGCAACTCATTTTGTGGTGGAGTGTCACACATAACCCCTTTTTGCTTTAGTGGGCTATCTGTTATGTTTGGTTTCTTTGTCCTTCGTGTTCGACTATGACCTCCAAAACAGCAGAAGAGGCAGCTGCTGTTTCGGAAACTGGGCAAAAATTCGATTATAGTGGAGATGCCTTGCCCACAGTACATCCACCTCTCTCTCTCGGTCAAGAGGGCATAAAGACAGTCAGTGTTGATGATGCTCTCTGAAGGCCAACTACCCCCCTGGTCTGCAGCACATAAGCACTGTGCAATCTGTTATAGACGCATAGAAACAAAACAAGTTAGGGTCATTAGGGGCAACAAATCACAACTTTCTTTTAGTCAAAGATCCATCTCAGACACAAAGAAAATAACAACAACAACAACAAAAGGTTAAGGAATCACCATGGTTTTTATACACCCACAACTGACACTTGCTTTTTGACCTAGATTTCTTTTCAAAACTAAAAAAAAATAAGAACACCACAGAAACAGATAACCCAACAATTCACAGCAATTTTATCCAAACTACAAAACCATGTCTTCTGCTCTACTGGACTGGACTGTCTGCTTTTTTCACAAATAAACAAACAATCCAATGTGCCTTTTTTTCAAAAAAATTAAAATGAATCTTTAGATTTCAACAGAGGTTTACAAATCACATCTTTTTGCTTTATTAGATCGTCTACTTTAAAACGAAAAAAAGGCAGAGACGTCACTGCAATTTTAACGAAGTCTTATAATTTAGACCAAAAAAAGTTTTAGGGAAGTCAGAACTTTAAAGTGTTGCTTTGTTGGACAATACCTTAGATGAACAAACAACAAAAAAAGCAGCAACAACAAAAACCAGGAGAAAAAGTCTCACTAACTGGAATGAAACTGGAAGCATTATCATTAGAAGCCAACTCAACACGCAAAGAAGAAAAGAAAGAAGAAGAAAGAAGAAAGAAGAAAAGAAAAGAAAGAAGAAAGAAAAGAAAGAAAGAAAGAAAGAAGAAAGAGAAGAAGAGAAAGAAAGAAAGAAAGAAAGAAAGAAAGAAAGAAAGGAAACAGAAGGAAAGAAAGAAAGAAAGAAGATAAAGGAAAAAATGAAAAAACAAGAAGAAGAAAGAAAAGAAAGAGAAAAAAAAAGAAAAGAAAGAAAGAAATGAAAAAAAGAGAAGAAAAAAAAGAAAAAGAAAAGAAAAGAAAAAAAAGAAAGAAAAGAAAGAAAAAAGAAAAGAAAAGAAAAAGAAAAAGAAAGAAAAAAAGAAGAAAGAAAAGAGAAAAGAGAAAGAAAAGACAAAAAAAAATGAAAAGAAGGAGGAAAGGGGAAGTGATACTGCTTTCTCCACACCTTATTTTTTCTCATAAAAACTTGAGAATTATAACTAATCTCTCTCTCTCTCTCTCTCTCTCTCTCTCTCTCTCTCTCTCTCTCTCTCTCTCTCTCTCTCTCTCTCTCTCTCTCTCTCTCTCTCCTCTCTCTCTCTCTCTCTCTCTCTCTCTCTCTCTCATGACATACAGCCATATGATGTAGTTTTTGTCTCTACTATAAAACAGTTAAAGGCACATAACTTGGAGCCAATCCTGTTTGCATTGCTCAGGGAGGGGAACTTTTTCTTTTTCTTCCAAGGTAGGCTAAACTTAGCTTGTGTTTCTAAACTAGTGTGAAGTTGAGAGAGAGAGAGAGAGAGAGAGAGAGAGAGAGGAGAGAGAGAGAGAGAGAGAGAGAGATGAGGAGAGAGAGAGGAGAGAGAGAGAGAGACAGACAGAAGACAGACAGACAGACAGACAGACAGACAGACAGACAGACAGACAGACAGACAGAGAGACGAGACAGACAGACAGACAGACAGACAGACAGACAGACAGACAGGACAGACAGACAGACAGAGAGCAAAGAGAGAGAGAGAGAGAGAGGAGAGAGGAGAGAGAGAGGAGAGAAGAGAGAGAGAGATGAGAAGAGAGAGAGAGAGAGAGGAGAGAGAGAGAGAGAGAGGAGAGAGAGAGAGAGAGAGGTATAGTTACAATTCTCAAGTTTTTATGAGAAAAAATAAGCCTGTCCTGGGAGAAGTGGGTTCTTTCGATCTCATAAAACATGACATCTGTCTAGTCCCATTCATTTCATCTTGATAGCGCCTTTTCTCTCTCTGTCTTATGTTGTTCTGTCTGTCTATCTGTCTGTCTGTTGTTGTTTTTCTCTTTGTCTTTCTTTCCATATGTCGACCTGTCCGTCTATCTGTCTATGTCTCTCTATATCTCTGTCTGTCTATCTGTCTGTCTGTCTGTCTGTCTGTCTGTCTCTGTCTGTCTGTCTGTCTGTCTGTCTGTCTGTCTGTCTGTCTCTCTCTCTCTCTCTCTCTCTCTCTCTCTCTCTCTCTCTCTCTCTCTCTCTCTCTCTCTCTCTCTCTCTCTCTCTCTCTCTCTCTCTCTCTCTCTCTCTCTCTCTCTCTTAACGATGAGACTTTAAACCGAGGCCCCGTGTGCGAAAGCACGCAGAACATCTTGCGCACACGTTAAATCCTGTTCCGCTTTTCGTAAGAGTAGGCCATCGTGTGCCGGTGGGAACAGATGACAAGATTTACAAAAACTGCATACACACGGGGACCGGATGAAAAAAAGCACATGATTGCTTATTCTGTTATCCTCGATATAAAAGAATAAATAAATAAATAAAAATAAAAATAACATACACACACACTCACACACACACACACACACACACACACACACACACACACACACACACACACACACACACACACACACTCACACTTACACATATAACACACACACATACGTACGCAGGTAGGCTCGCGCGCACAAGCACGCTCAACTCCCCCCCCCTCACCCCCCCCCCCTCACCCCCCCCCCTTCACACACACACACACACACACACACACACACACACACACACACACACACATCCCCTCTAAAAGAAAATCCTTTTTTCTCATGCCATGTGAACTCATAACAGAAATGGAAAACATGTATAGAGTCCAGAAGAGTTTATCAATGAAATAAGCAAACAAGCCATATAAATATCGACTAGACAAACAATCACCAACGAAAAATGTCCCTCCACACGGAGCAACACTAGGATTCATTCACCCCCTTCCAGTGCAAACCCTTGGACAGTTGAGTGGGCCAGATCGAGTTCCAATTAAAATCTGCTGCCCCCGTCCCTCTCCCTTCCATCCACCACCACCTCTTCCAGCTCCCCCCCCCCCCCATTCCACCACCCCCATCTCCATCACCCATACTCCCGACTAACGTTTGCACAGTTAATCCATTGTGGTCTGTTCCTGTGTGGCATTGTTCCAAGTTGGTCAGCATTCCCAAAAGGGGCCATTGTTCGCAGGCTACACACCACAGTTTTATTTTTGGCCACTTTTTCTTCTGTTTTTTTATGTTATTTCTCTTGTATTCATACTCTCATGTACAAAGTCATCCACAAAAAGATTTTTAAAAAATTACTTTTTTTTTGTTAAAGGCTAGTCTCTGACTCAAAATTTCTTGTTATTTCGCACGAACTTGGTAGGTTTTGATTTTAGTTGTATGTTTCAGCAAACACTGTACCCCCTAGGTCCTGTTCTGTCTGCTAGCTTCCTGACCACAATGTGCATGTGCAGAGTCAACAATGTAGGAACACATTTTAATTATCCTCATATTTTGATTCTCATTTTATAAAAAAAATCTCGTGACTACTTAGTTTTTTTTTCTTCTGTCCTCAATCGCAAAGAAAAAAACCCAAGTATATAGTATACATTTCTTCATAGATTAATAAAAAAAAGAAAATCTGTGAACATTGGCAGAATTATTGTTTTTTGACTAGTGCTCTATAGTCTTGCCAGATCACCCAGCTGTAAATGAGTACCTTCCCTCTTTAGGGTCAGGGAAGGTAAAGCAGCGAGGGAGAGGAGATGGGCACCGGCCTCAACATGCTGGCCCTTAGAGAAGCTGAGGTCTCTGATGCCTCGCTCCCCTACGACCTGTCTATAGAAGTGGAGTGTAGCCTCATTAGAGTTTGAAGCTTGATATGGCGTGATTGGGTTTCATGTGGAGTAAAGAGGAGGGGGTGGGGGTTTCTTGGGGGGGAGGTCTTTGCTGCCAGAAATGTCTCACACAACAGAGGGGAAAGTTTGTGGTCACGCCTGTTGTATTCTCTGCCTTGGAGAACAAAGGAGGGGGGGGGGGATTAGATGGGGATCCGAAAAATTTATATAAAAAATACAGCGGGAGATTGGCTGAATGTTTTGTTATAAAAAAAAAGGAGGTGGGGGTGGGGGGGTTATGGATTTATTGTGTTTGGAGGAAGGAAAGGAGGTAGGGGGGGAGAGCAGATGGGGTGTGTGTTGTTGTG
>CM060339.1:24635221-24657721 GCA_030674155.1 Stramonita haemastoma
GGTCTTGAAGAACTCGCCCACGTGATTATTCATAAAAACTGCACTTTCTGCGTTCTCGTACAGAGCTTTGATGACTTCAATTAGACAGCTGTCAATGTTGAAGTGCCTGAGTACTTGCCAGAGGCCGTCATGCCATACCCTGTCAAAGGCCTTTTTGAAGTCTATGAAATTGTGGTACAAGTCTTTTTGGTGTTGGAGATGCTTCTCTATCAGAATTCTCAGATTGAAAATTTGTTCCATTGTGCTGCGTTTTGGTCTAAAGCCCGCTTGTTCTTCTGCCAGGAGTTTTTCCGCTTGGTTTTTCAGTCTGTTGAGGACTACCTGCAGCATGATCTTGCTAGGATGACTTATGAGACTGATGGTTCTGTAGTTCTGGCATTGTTTGAGGTTTCCTTTCTTTGGCAGGGGTATTACAAGAGACTGTGTCCATTCTTTTGGCCATTCTTTGGTGTCGTGGATCTTCTGACAAAGTTCTGTGAATCGCCTTGCTGTTTCATTCCCTCCATTTTTTATGAGTTCAGCTGGGATGTTATCGATTCCAGGGGACTTCCCCTTCTTCAATTGTCTAATAGCTGCATCTACTTCACACCTTAGTATTGGTGGGTCTTTATCTTGGTGTTCAGGGGGTTTGTCAGAAACTATGTTGGTATCTGGGCGTAGTGGGTAGTTGTACAATCCCTCACAGTATTCTGTCCAGCGTTGGAGGATGGCATTGTTTTCCGTTAAAAGATTTCCTTCTTTGTCTTCAATAACAGAGGCTTTAGGCTGTGTGGTTTTCGTTAGTGCTTTCAAAGTGTCGTAAGCTGTTTTGCTGTTTTCCTTGCCACACAACAGTTGTGTAAACAAGAGACCCAAAGAAGCAGCGACTGACAGTAGGGAGGGGGCTGGGAGAGGTAGGGGGAAGGGGCTGTGGAAGGAAAGGGAAGTAAGCCATGGATGTCATCTTCTTAATGGAACAAGGTCGTCTGCTCCACGGAACAAGGTCGTCTGCTTAATGGAACATCGTGGTCTGCTCTAATGGGATAGGACTAGGGAGGTAGACCTGTCTTGTTCCGTTTGTATATGATCTTGGGAAGTTTTTGGTCAGTTTTTGGAGTGTATTTGGAAGATAGGGAACGTTAGAGTAGGAGTAGGAGTAGTAGTAGTAGTAGTAGTAGTAGTAGTAGTAGTAGTAGTAGTAGTAGTAGTAGTAGTAGTAGTAGTAGTAGTAGTAGTAGTAGTGAGGAGGAGGAGGAGGAGGAGGAGGAGGAGTAGTAGTAGTAGTAGTAGTAGTAGTAGTAGTAGTAGTAGTAGTAGTAGTAGTAGTAGTAGTAGTAGTAGTAGTAGTAATATCTCTTTTTGTTGTTGTTATTCTTGCTATTTTTGTTGTTTTCTTCTTTCTCTTTGTCATCGTTATTAATTGTGTTACATCATAGCAGTAGCGAAGAAGGATTAGCACAGTAGCAAACACATCAATAGCAATGTCAACAACAACAACAAAATAAGTTGCAGCGGCTGTGGAAATAACAGCAGAAACAGCAACAACAACAAAAAACATACCAGCAGCTGTATTTAACGAATCCATGTGGCAAAATATTACCTATAGTATTAGGGTTAAAACATCTTATCTTATCTTTTCTTTTCTTTTTTATCTTATTTTATCTTATCTTATCTTATTCTTTTATATCAAGGATAATGGAATAAGCATGCATGTGCTGTTTTACATCCAGTCCCCGTACCGTGTGCATGCAGTTTTGTCCATCTTTTCATCTGTTATCAATAGCATTAAACCACACTGAAAACAGTGTAAAAAAAAAAAAAAGACTCCACGAAACATGGGGATATTCTAAAACCCTTTCAGCAGCTGTGATCCTAACTGTCACTTGTGACATTTTTCTCATCTTCTCTCGCAGAGAGATTCCAGACAGACAAGTTTCCCCTGGGAATTTATGTACCTAGACAATGCTCTTTGTCTTGTCAACAGAAAACCACCTCCTCATCATCAACACAAAGGTTTTTTTTAGACAAAAAGTGTCTATTCTTTTTTTTTGTTTATTCTAATATATAAATTCAAAAATGAAAGTTTCCAACAGAAATACCATGTCTGTACCCCTAGGCTTCAAAACAAAATGACATTGCGGTGACGTGAGTTAAAAGCTTCAAGGCAATGTCAAGGAAGGAAGGAAGGGATGAAGGAAGGATGGAAGGAAAGAAGAAAGGGAGGAAGGAAGGAAGGAATGAAGGGAGGAATGAAGGAAGGGAGGAAGGAAGGACGGAAGAAAGGAAGGAAGGACGGAAGGAAGGAAGGAAGAGAAGGAAGGAAGGAAGGAAGGAAGGAAGGAAGGAAGGAAGGAAGGAAGGAAGGAAGGAAGAAGGAAAGAAGGAAGGAAGGAAGGAAGGAAGGAAGGAAATAGGCACCCCTCTAAGTGCTACCACGTATAGAGTCAATATTTGCAATATCCACGGTGTGTTACAAGCTCTCTCAGTATCTGACAGTACCAATCTTCAGCAGACATTGTCTCTCTGTGTTCTGCCTTGAGGCAGCATTACTGACTGACATCTGTGGACAAAATATGAGACAAATCCCTGAACAGAAAGAAAAAAAAGTTACCCGTCAGTTGTTGTTTTTTAAGATCAGTTGTGACGAACACTGCGCTATAGCCAAAGGTTAAAAACTGTTCGACTTCAATCCTATTGGTCCATGAAGATTTTACAGCGACAATATGGTTGTAATACATTTAATATAACACTACCTTTTTTTTTAGGGAAGGTGCAAAAATACACTATTATGATAGCACAAATAACGTCAAAAATAGTTTGAGACTAACGTTAAAAAACTGCAGACAATCTTTTTTTTTTTTTATAGATTTTCAGAAACTTTGATTTAAATTTAGATTCTTCCAATAGACTATCTGTCTTAACAGACAGCTCAGATAACTTCTCCTGCCGTTCTTCTTCGTTTTCTACATCCAAAAATACAGTTTCCTTAAATGGAAAATATCTTGCCGCCTTACTTTTTTTTCAATTCTCAAGTTTACTTCATGTACACATGAATACTGCAACAAAACGACAACAAATGCACAAATGGACAAAAAAAAGAAAAAAACCCTGCTTTTGTGGAATCATTAACGCATTTCAATGGATAAAACAGTAGCTTATACTGGAGACGGAAGGGGGGGGGGGGGCGCGGGGGCGGGATAGCTCAGTGGTCAGAGCGTGGTTACCAGTTGGATGGGTGACCGTTTGCGCGCCTTGGTTTTAGTACAGTCCCCCCCCCCCTCCCCCCAGTTCACCCAGCTGTAAATGGGCACCTGCCCTCTTTAGGGTCAGGGAAGGTAAAGCAGCGAGGGAGAGGAGATGGGCGCCGCCCTCAACATGCTGGCCCTAGAGAAGCTGAGGTCTCTGACGTCTCGCTCCCCTACGACCGCCTAGGTTATTGGACATCTTTATCTCTATATTATTGGAGACATACACCAGCTGTTTAATCAGACCAGCAACTGAAATTTCCATACATATTTCTTTCTTCCTTTTAGCTTTTAATAAGCTCATTGACAGGCAGATCTGTGAAGATACCAGTGACTTGTTCTTTTTTTTTTATTCTGATGTCACTGTTATCATTGATACATGACATTATGAATGCCTGACAGTGATGGGCATATGAACATTTATATATCTAATTTTCATTTTATTCTTTTATATCGAGGATAATGGAATAAGTACTCATGTGCTTATTTTTCAACCAGTCCCTGTGTGTATGCAGTTTTGTAAATCTTGTCATCTGTTCCCACCGGCACACAATGGCCTACTCTTACGAAAAGCGGAACAGGATTGAACGTGTACGCAAGATGTTCTGCGTGCGTTTGCATACAATCAAGAGTATTGTCAACGATGAAATTGTCATTTGTTCACAAACGAGACATTTTGGGGAAAACAATTATCTATACATGTACACAACCAACAGGTAAATACAGCACATACACACAACTCGTTCACTCAATGCCGGAAATCTACAACATTAACTCGCCACTTTGCTATTTTAAACAAAAGAACACAGTTACTAACCTTTTCAGTCACAGCAACAACAACAAAAACAAAACAAAACCAACAACGACATATTGTCTGTACCCCAAGGCTAGAATTTGTAGCGAACTAAAGCATAAAAGCAGCTTAAAAAAGAGAGAAGTAAGGAGGAAGGATGCTGGTATCCTGTTAAAAGCCGTCATTAAAGTTAGCGGTGGGTGTTTTAGGGCTCTTTGACAAAGCTGGTAGGCTACAGTGCCGGTCTAGAATTCTTATCTTTAACTTTTTGCCCCCAAGGCTGTTGTGATGTATGGATGTGTGGTGAGGTCTTTCTTTACATTAGTATTCCCCACCAGTAAAGAAGAGAAGGTACTGGTAGTTTTAGGGGTTGGGGTTGGGGTGGTTTTTGTTGTTCATGTTGTTGATAGCCTTGTACTGAAGTCAAGGCGCGAAAACGGTCACCAATCCAACTGGTAACCATGCTCGACGCTGCTAAACTTGACTTGGGGAAAGCAAGCGCTCTGACCACTTAGCTATCGCACCCCCCTCCACCCCCCCCCCCCCCACCCACCCCCCCACCCCTGAGTCAGGTAACTTGAACATATACAGGGGGTTTTGATAACAGCAAATCCTTTTTTATTCAGTTTGCTGTTTGAGATTCTGCAGCAATGACAACAGCAGTGATAACAATAACATTAATACCAACAACATCAGTAGAAGCAGCAGGAGTAACAATGGAAATACTAAACATTAGAAAAAAAGTGATTTTGCTACTTTGGGGTTGCTATTGTATGTTTTGGGGTTGTTATATTATCTTTGGGCTTTTTTGGTTTGTTGTTGTTGTTGTTGTTGTTGTTGTTGTTGTTGTTGTTGTTGTTGTTGTTGTTGTTGTTTTGGGGGGGGGATTTTTTGTTTTGAATTTTTGTTAGGGGGGGGTTGTTGTTTGGGTTTTTTTGTTTGTTGTTGTGTTGTTTTTGTGTGTGTGTGTTTTTTGGTGGGTTACTGTTCCTGCTCTAAGGTTCACCAATGGTGATATTATGTTTGTGTATACAATCTGTTTTTCCATCCATTAAGGTAGCCGCATTCCGACTTTGGAGATGATGTCATAAACACTACATCAGTGTGTATGGGGTTTTTTTGTATTATCTTATTTGTCATTCATTCTTACTGGCATGAATGACCTACTCTTCAAATAGAGTTAGAACGGGCTTTTAACATGTAAGCAAGATCTTTTGCATGCCTTAGCACAATGGAACTTGGTTTATAGTCTCATCCAACTGACTTTCAGGGAAGTTGAGTAAGTACTAAAGTTAGCTCATAAAAAAAGTCCACATGAGGAGTGCTTTGGTTGTGGCATGATCTCAGTCAGCCAAACCATTAGCGCAACGTTCTGGGACTAGGTTATCCAGTCCTTAATCTGGCATGTTATCCATCCCTTTCAATCTGCATTAAATCAATGGTTACCAGTCATAAATTAGCACAAATACACATTATCACAATCTGCTGTCATAGAAAGATGTTCTATCTATCTATTTATGTATCCCTTAGTCTGGCGACCGTGGGGCACCCTGAAGACTTGACAACCAGTTCCCTACATTCCTCTCTCTGTTCTGTCTTTCTCAAAATTTGGCTGATTCTAGGCCTGTCCATTCGCCGATGTTTGTCCTCCCATCTCTTCCTTGGTCCGCCTCTTTTCTTCCTCCTTGGACAGTGCCTTGCAGTATTGTTTTTGCAAGTCCTTTCGATCTTGTGACATGCCCGTACCATTTAAGTTTACGCTTCTTTACGATTGATAGAAGATGCATTTGAAAATAGTATTAAAATACCATAAAATTCAGACTTCTGATGATGATTACCAACTATGATCCTAGTTACAGCTAACAACATCTTTCTTTACTTGCCTTACAGCCCAGATACTTTCTTGACTCTTTGCACCATACAGGAATCTTATCTTGCCCATAAGGACTATTGTGTCACCTAAGACGATCACACAAAGGAGTACTACATTTTTAGCTTCACAGTACAGTGACAATGCCTGTAAAAAAAAAGACAGTGTCTGTCTGTACCCCAAGGCTAAGCACATGCTTTGACCTAAACCTTCATGACATTATCCTAAAAGGCAGGATGGAAGTGTTTATCATAGTAGTACTATGACAGAAACTCTATGGTGCCAGTATTTGCAGACTCTGACAGAATTGGCAGAGCCTCTATAAAGGTCTTGTCTCCTGTCTGCATCCTGAGGCCACAATCTGGATGTCTATGGAAAGCATGCTATACACAAATCCCCTGAGAAAGGAAAGTTACTAGTATGAGTTTTGACATAAGTAACCTGAAAGACAGAGCTCAAGTTCTAGAGAGAAAAAAAGAGAGAGTGATGAGAAAAGACGATGACGCAGCTGTAGACAGAGCAATGGATGCAGCAGCAGCAGCAGAAGCAGTAGATGTCACAGCTTTACAAACTAAATTCCACGTCAAAAGCAACTATAGTACATACAGTAGGATCCGTTGTGGAATAATAGTCAATATATAAGCAACTTACTGTAATACATTTTATTGTTCTGGGAAATGTATAAATGGATGCTAGGACACAATATAGCTCAGCCAAATAATTATGTTGCCAGAGTATTTTAAAGATGTAGCATCAGCAACCGCAAGATTATAGGCAATAGCATCATTAATAACTTAGTGGCAAATAAGAACAACATCAGCAGTAATAGCAGCAGCAGGAACAACAACAATAACAATAGCAATAGCAACACTGAACATTTTTAACAATGAAAGTGGTATCTGAAAAAAAAAACAATGGCAAAATCAATGTACATGCAGAAGCAGGACTACTACTATCTTTTCTTTTCTGTCTTCTCTGCCTTCCCTTACCAGGTCAGGTGCATAGTGACTGATCTCCTCTGGTGTTTGTAAATGTGCGGAGGTCTGCCTGCTGGCCTCAGCCTACACAGTCTTTTGTTATAAAATATTTTGTGAAAACGTGCTTGTCATTGGACACTGAAAAATATGTTACAACCACCCACAAACAAAAACTCAACGTGAAAACACCACCAAAGCAGTCAAGATTTCTGAGCATCCAACCAATATTACTCACATCACTCATGACTCTGTTTTCTACATTCCTAATACAGAAGATTTCGGACAGCGTCCTTAAGTCTGTATACCAAAGAATGGTTTCGATTTCCAATGGAAACCACCTTACCACTACAGGAGTTCTATCAAACAGTAGAAGTGTGTTATATCTTTGAAATAAAAGTGCTAGTGACGTGGGGGTGTCTGTATCCTAGCACAAAGATGCGCTGACCTAGAGCTTTTAAAGTAACATCAAAATAACACCAAAGAATGGTTTCGATTTTCAATGGAAACCATCTTACCCACAACAAGAATTCTATCAAACAGTAGTAGTGTGTTTTATCTTTGAAATAAAAGTGCTAGTGACAGTGGGGGTGTCTGTATCCTAGCACAAAGATGTGCTGACCTAGAGCTTTTAAGGTAACATCAAATAACACCAAAGAATGGTTTCGAGTTTGAATAGAAACCATCTTACCCACTATAGAGTTCTATCAAACAGTAGTAGTATGTTTATCTTTGAACTTTAAAGTGCTAGTGACGTGGAGGTGTCTGTATCCTAGTACAAAGATATGCTGACCTTTTAAAGTAACATCAAATAACACCAAAGAATGGTTTCGATTTTCAATGAAACCATCTTACCACTACAATAGTTCTTTCAAACAGTAGTATTGTTTTTATCTTTAAAAATAAAATGCTAGTGACCGTGGGGTGGTGTCTGTATCCTAGCTCAAAGATGTGCTGACCCAGAGCTTTAAGGTGACATCAAATAACACCAAAGAAGGGTTTCAGTTTCCAATGGAAACCATCTTACCCACTACAAGAGTTCTATCAAACAGTAGTAGTGTGTTTTTATTTTGAAATAAAAGTGCTAGTGACCGTGGGGGTGATGTCTGTATCCTAGTACAAAGATGTGCTGACCCAGAGCTTTTAAGTAACATCAGGGAAAGCTCAGGAAGGAAGCGGGGGGTGTCCTACTTTGCTTGTCCTGAATGTCACCAGTTACCGTGTTTCAAGGCTCTGAAAGAGTTTTCTGCAGCAAAGGGTGTAGAGTTTCTGTCTCAGACTGTTGGTCCTGAGGCTGCATTACCGATGTCTGTGGAGACAGTGTGGGACAAATCTTCTAAGACAGGAAAGTTACTTTCAGTTTCCAGATTAGTGGCTTTGAAAGACAGCTCTGGTTCCTGCTGGAAAGAAAGAGTCTGGTGACTAGAAACTTTATGGTGTAGTGACAAACAAAGAAGAGGAGGAGGAGGAGGACGCAGACGACGACGACGACGACGACACACAACACAACAACAACAACAACAACAACAACAACAACAACAACAACAACAACAACAAGAAAACAAAAGAAGAAGAAGAAAAGAAGAATGCAAAGAAGAAGAATGAAATGAAGAATAAGAAGAATGCAAAGTAGAATGCAAAGAAGAAGAATCCAAAGAAGAAGAATGCAAAGAAGAATGCAAAGAAGAAGCAAGAGAGCAGCACAGCAGCAGCAGTTGTCATTTTCAGTAACATAATTAATCTACTGCTACTGTAAGAGCTGTAGTATAGATGTGGATTTCAGTTTTCAACTCTAGCACTGTAAGTAGCCTCTACTGACCTTCATGATGGAGGCAGTTATTCTCAGCAAAGCATAACTGATTACTAGGAAAGAAAGTTTCTACTAATCAAACAAAACCTTGTCTAGTTTGCTTTTCAAATGTGCCAGCTTGTAGCAACATCTACAACAATGGCAATAGCATTGATGACAACAATACCAGTGCCAAGACCAGCAACCACAGAGGCGGTAATAGCTGCAGCAACAATAACAACAACAGCAATGATGAAGATATTCACTTGAAAAGCAGTGGTCTGAAACACCAGCAGTAAACGAAGACACAGCAGTACCATCTTTGATCGCAATCCATTTGATAAATGGTTGCATTTTATGAGGGGAAAAGTGTCTAAACGCTTAGAAAACAAAATATTTTTAAAATGCTTTCTGCATTTGTTCTGCTATTATATCAGTCCATCATATATTGTTTTATTGCCCTGTGCTCTTTGTTTCGTATAAAAGCAAAGGGATAGATCTAAGAAAAAAAAAGAAAATATCCAAGTGTTCTGTAAGATTCCGAGTCGCATGTCCTAGTATCAGTTGCAGCAAGTATTTGCCAGTCACCAGTAGGACAGTTACTGTAAATGGAATTTTATGAACTTATCATCATCCATTACATTCTTCATCCTTTTCACCTTTCCCTCATCCCCTTTTCACTACATTCTTAACGTGAATGTACCATTGTCTAAATCACCTTGTAGTGAATGGACATTCAACCAATGAGAAGTAGGAGAAAAAGAAGAAAAGTGTCATAACTGCACACAAACAATGCTGAGAATGCCATGAACACACTGAAAAAAAGCACTGAAGATTTCTGGCCATTCTACCAACTTTGATCTTAAACTATACGATGACGCCTCTCTGTACTTTTCAAAAAAAAATAGAACAGACTTCTTTGGATCTCTGTACCAAAGAGGATACTTTACTTTCAAAGGACACTATCTAACCCCTGAAAGAGTCCTATCAAACAGTAGTTATTTTATCTTTGAAATAAAAGTGCCAATAACAGCAGTGTCTGAATCCTAAGGATAGAAAGATGTGCTGCTGACCCAGAGCTTTTAAAGTAACATCGGGAAAGCCCAGGCAGGAAGGAGGTCAATGTCCTACTTTGGCTGTAGTAAAGGTCACCAGTTACCGTGTTGCAAGGCTCTGAAAGAGTTCTGCAACACAGGGTGAAGAGTTTCTGTTCCAGACATTTATTTATTTTTGTTATTTTTGTTATTTCATTTATTCTTTTATATCGAGGATGATGGAATAAGCACTTTTGTGCTTTTTTTTACATCCAGTCCCCGTGTGTATGCAACTTTTGTAAATCGTGTCATCTGTTCCAACCGCCACACGATGGCCTACTCTTACGAAAAGCGGAACAGGATTTAACGTGTGCGCAGGATGTTCTGCGTGCGTTCGCACACGGGGCCTCGGTTTATAGTCTCATCCGAAGGACTTTTGGCAGACATTGCCCTGAGTGTGCATTACTGACGTCTGTGGGGAGGATATGAAGCAAATCCCTTGTCAAAGAAGCAGAGTTTAAAGTTTTGAATATATACAGAGCTCTGGCTTGGGAAAGAAAGGGTCTGTTTCTGCTATAGTACTGTCAGTAGCTAGCACCACATATTATTGTGAAAGTAGTTATCCTCAGCAAATCATAAATAGCTGATGTACTTTCACTTTCATCTATCCCATAGTCCACTAGACCGTGGGGGCACCACTGAAGATTTTGCAACCAGCTTCCTCCTCTCTCTGCAGTCCTCTGCTTTCTATAGCCAATCATTCCACTCAAGGTGAGTCCACTCTCTGATGCTTTCTTCCATTTATTTCTGTCTTCCTCTTTATCTCCTTCCTTGTACTGTCCAGATGTTTGTGTGGCATGCTCGTACCACTGTAGTTGCGTTTGGGTTTTTTGTTTGTTTGTTTGTTTTGTTGTTTTTTTACTGAAGTCAGGACTCTTCATATGATTCGATGGTATGTTTTATCTATTTTTTAGTCCAATTGAAATACACCTTTCCTTGTTGCCTTTTAAAATTGTTGGTCAGGAATTATGGCAACTCTGGCATTACATAATTTCATTTGACTGACTATCTAAAGCCTTTATTGAGTTGCAGCAGTAACAATATTGACACAACATAAACCCAAACAGCAGAAACAAGAATAGTGACAGCAGTGACAACAGAACAATACTGAACAGCAGCAACAGGAGAAGCAGAATCTGAACCAGTGGTATTGATATTACACACAGTAGCTACAGCACCATTGCAATCTATTTTTAGAAAAGACTACTTTTCACCAGGTACTAAAAGAGATATTAGAATAATACAAACAGTCGAGGGTTACAAGCAAGAAAACTGTATTGAAAAAGTACAAAAAACAACATTGAAGATAGCGGGAACATGCTGTAAAAACAGTCAAGATTTTTTGTTAAACACCCACCAGCTGTTACATCTCACCACTGGTAACACTTTCTTTTACTTTCCTGACACAGGTGGTGGCCACACGTCTTTGTACCAAAGAAGATTCCAGACTTTTAGTGTGGTACCCATCTCAACACCGTGGGATTCGGGGTAAATGTTCCGTTCCTAAGCCTTGAAATGTAAATGCCACCCAATCAGGGTGTCCGTAATCCGGGACTAGAAAGGGGGGGGGGGGGGGGGGGGCTCAAAGCTTCAAAGGGTAGCCTAGTGGTAGAACCCGGAATGAGAAAGTGGTGAGAATTTTCTTCCTGCAGTTAAAATCGTGCTGATTACACTCTGTCTTAAAGTTCTTCGGATGAAGACTTTAAACGAGGCCAGTGTCACGAGCAGATCTTGCGAAGTTAATTTTCGTTTCGTAGGTAGCCATGTGTGGTGGGAAAATGCTATTTATGTAACGGGGACGATAAAGCATGATTGTATTTGTATCTCGATATAGAAAATAAATCATAAATAAAAAATAAAGTACATTCGGACCAGGAGTGTATGTCTTGTCTGTTCATTGCTCGTCGTGTCTTTATTTTTCACTAAGTTTTGGGTTTGTGTGGTTTTCTTGGCTCTGTTTTTTGGTCTTCTTGTTTTTTGGTGGTTCGGTCTCTTGTGAGGGTTCTCGTCGGCTTTTTCTTCTTGTTCTTCTTGTTCTTGTTCTTCTTGTTCTTCTTGTTCTTGTTCTTCTTGTTGTTGTTCTTGTTCTTTTCTTTTCTTGTTCTTGTTCTTCTTGTTCTTTTCTTGTTCTTCTTGTTCTTCTTGTTCTTGTTCTTCTTGTTCTTCTTGTTCTTGTTCTTCTTGTTCTTGTTCTTCTTGTTCTTCTTGTCTTGTCTTGTTCTTCTTGTTCTTCTTGTTCTCTGTTCTTCTTGTTCTTCTTGTCTTGTTCTTGTTCTTGTTCTGTTTCTTCTTCTTCTTCTCTTCTTCTTCTTCTTCTTCTTTCTCATTCTTCGCAATTTTCTTCTTTCTTCTTCTTTTTCTCTTCTTTTTCTTCTTTTCTTCTTTTCTTTTCTTTTTCTTTCTTCTTTTCTTTTTTCTTCTTCTTCTCTTCTCGCATTTTGCTTTTTCTCTTCGCTTCTTCTTGCATTCTTCTTCCTCTCCTCTCCTTTCCTCTCTCTCCTCTTTGACTTCTTTGTCTTCATCATCGTACGCTCAGACAACAGCTTTTTTTGTCTGTCATAATTATGAGCAAACATCCGATTAAGCACCTGACAAGTCAGGCTCAGTGTATCTGAGCTAGAAACGAAATGGTTGGATGATGAGAAAACAACCGTTTAGTGGTAGACAGAAAAGAAGAAACAACAGCGGCATAAGCAGCAGCAACAGCAACAACAGCAGGAGCAGCGGTGGCCAAGGCAATAGACATAGAATCAAGTGTTGTTTCAGAAAGAATTATAATGTGAGTAGTAGTTTTAGCTTTCCAAATATGATACAGCCAGAAGTTCTTGGGAAAGACATTTAAGATTTAATCAGATAAGCAACAGCAAGTGCAGTGGCAATAGCATCAGTTGCAACAGTTATTATGATATTATGACACTAACAACAACAGCAGCAAAAGCGTCTGTCGCATCATCCTCAGTAGCAGTAGCACAAGCAACACACACAAAAAACAACAGTACGGAATACCATTAACAAAGCTAGTCTTATCCGAATCATTGGCAAAAACATCGACACAGCAGTAACAAAACTTTTGCAATCCATTTGGTGAAAAAAAAACAAAAAAACATTACCTTTCATCAGGAACCAAACGATGTTTCAACGGACAACAACACAGAACAAGTATAAACAAAACACTGTAAAAACAGTATAGATTTTCTGAGCATCCAAACCACCTTTGATCCTAACAATGTTTGATTATACTTTTTTCCCCCGCTTCTTCCTCACAGACAAGATCTCAGACAGACAGAGCCTTTAGGCCTTTGTACCAAAAAGGAAAGAGGTCTTGACTTTCAAGGGACACACTATCTTATCACAGTAAGGAATTCCAGGAAACAAAGAAGTTTTCTGTTAACTTTAAAATGAAAGTGCCAGTGACACGTGGTGTCTGTAACCTGGGGGCAGAGAGAAGGGTGTCTTAGGGTTTCAAAGTAACGCTGGCTAAAAAAGCCAGGAAGGATGTGAATATCCGATTAGATCCGTGATGAAAGTAGTCAACAGTTGGAAAGAGTCTCAAGGCTCTGAAAGAGTTTTTCCAGCAATTGTATAGACTATGTACACTGTTTGTTTCTGATTTTTGCCCTGAGGGTGCATGCAATTCTGGTGGTTTGTGGAGAGAGTACTGAACACGTCTCTTTTTAAAAAAACAAGGGTATAGTTATTAACAGTTTTGTACTTAGTGCCTTGAAGTATTGGGTTTAATGTTCAAAACTTACTGCCTTGAAGTATTGGGTTTAATGTTCAAAACTTAGTGCCTCGAAGTATTGGGTTTGATGTTCAAAATTGAAGTCATAAGTTTTGTTAGCTGGAACGTTCAATGCAGTATTAGACAAAAAATGAAGCAAGTCACACTGTCCTCAAAACTTCCACAACACCAATAAAACTTTGCTAGAGTGACAACTGTAGTAACGACAACAGAAAGAGTGGCAACACGACCATCTCCCATGGTGCAGTGACTAGCGTCTTGAATTATGGACTACAAAGTCGTGGTTCCAATCCCATTAAAAGTCATAGAAATTTTCGGACTATGGCCCGCTCCTACCCAGAGTGATCGTGCTGTGGGATCATTGGGAAGACTGGGACTACACAGTCGAGCTTTATTTACTTGTTGGGATACAATTTTGAGAGTGCTGCTGAAATAACCTAACAAAAACTACACGTGCCTATACCTTGCATACCTAATTAACATCAAACTAAATCATGATAGGGAAAATACAGTACAGCCCTGTAGCGTGATCTCAAAGTACATGCACTTCCTTAGCAGCATCATTTCATCATCCCCATCATCATCCTTGATCATCTTGCAATAAAAGAAAATATTATCTCTAATTCGGCTCCCTGGCTGCTATAATTTCATGGTCAGTTCTGTTTCAGTTTTCTCATACACAGATTAGAGGCAGCACAAAAAATGTAAAGAAAAGAGACAGTGGGAAAATATTTATCACTAATAATTTTGCTGCTGTGGATATGGTAATCCGCACCAAAGCATATGCAAACTGCGGGAAATGAACACCAGGTCGACAAAAAATGATCAAGTAAACAAAAAAAATTGCCATACTTCATATTAAAATGCCTTTGTTTACAGATATTTAAAATGCATCGCTAAGAGCAAAGAAAAACAATTTCATGAAAACGTGACAATGACAATTTCAAAAGTCTTCAGTCTGTTTTGTTCTGGTCAGAAATGATCCAAACCCTCTTCCTACTTCTCCTTTCTGTCTGTCAAAAAAAAACACCAAACGATTGTTCCTTGTTGTCCTTTCATCTTGGCTCCAAAAGGTGGACTTGTTTTTTTCCCTTGAAAAAAGCTCAACTTAACTTCGTCTTTTGATCACACGCAGAGATCTCTCAGCCTTTCAAGTCCAAGTATCGTTGAAAGGAAAGAGTCCTCATCCCAAGGTTAAGCTCTGTGTGTGTGGAGTGTGTGGAGAGAGAGAGAGAGAGAGAGAGAGAGAGAGAAGAGAGAAGAGAGAGAGAGAGACGAGAGAGAGAGGAAGAGAGAGAGAGAGAGAGAGAGGAGAAAGAGAGAGAGAGAGACAGACAGACAGACAGACAGACAGACAGACAGACAGACAGACAGAGAGAGCAGAGACAGAGAGAGACAGAGAAGAGAGAGAGAGAGAAGAGAGACAGGAGAGAGAGAGGGGGAGAGAGAGAGAGAGAGAGAGAGAGAGAGAGAGGAGGAGAGAGAGAGAGAGAGAGAGGAGAGAGAAGAGAGAGAGAGAGAGAGAGAGAGAGAGAGAGAGAGAGAGAGAGAAGAGAGAGGAGAGAGAGAGAGAGAGAGAGAGAGAGAGAGAGAGAGAGAGAGAGGAGAGAGAGAGAGGAGAGAGAGAGAGAGAGAGAGAGAGATGAGGAAAAGGAGAGAGAGAGAGAGAGAGAGAGAGAGAGAGACCTTACTTTCAACAGAAGACTGAATTCTTATGTCCATGTCCCCTGTCTTAGTCGGTCTTTGAGTCTGTCTGTTGTCTGTCTGTTGTCTGTCTGTCTGTCTGTCTGTTGTGTGTGTGTGTGTGTGTGTGTGTGTGTGTGTGTGTGTGTGTGGTGTGTGTGTGTGTGTGTGTGTGTGTGTGTGTGTGTGTGTGTGTGTGCTTGTTTTCTGTGTGCCTGTGTGTGAGAGAGACAGACAGACAACTAGACAGACAGAAAGACAGACAACTAGACAGACAGACAGACAGACGAATTTCATATTTTACTCTACTGTCTAGCCGTTATTGATCTCAGGCAAAGATGTATGCCTTCTAAAAGCCATTTTTATTTCTAGCATTCGTGCCTATGCCAAATCAAAGCGAACATTTCCTCAAAAATGTATGCTTACGCTTGTATAAAAGTTTTTCGAAAACGTACTGGAATGACCAACAACAGAAACGTCTGCAGAATGATTCTCTATCGTGGAATAAGAAGTGACGTTTGAAAAAATCTTTTTATTTCACGTTATGTGGCAATTGTGTATTTGTATTACTTATACTATGTTTTTCGTAGCCCCATTCAAAAGGGATATTTTCCTCTCTAGTTAACATTATTGTTGACCCCACTCCTTCCCAAAAAAGTTTTTCGGGTGAGAATATAAACGGAGGTCTCGTGTATGAATGCATGCAAAACATCTTACGCACTCGGTAAAGCCTGTTCCCCTTTTTGAAAGAGTAGACCACTGTGTGCCAGCGGGAATGGATGACAATATTTACAATACTACACACACACGGGGACTGGATATAAAAACAAATATCTGTCCGTCCGTCCGTCCGTCCGTCCGTCCGTCCGTCCGTCCATCCATCCATCCATCCATCCTTCCTTTCTTTCTTTCTTTCTTTCTTTCTTTCTTTCTTTCTTTCTTTCTTTCTTTCTTTCTTTCTTTCTTTCTTTCTTTCTTTCTTTCTTTCTTTCTTATGTATTTATGTATTTATGTATTTATTTATAATTTCAGGATGGTAGTTACAATATTTCAGATGCAGTTTGCTTTCAGGTTGCTGATTACAATGTTAATTTCGTTTCAAGTTAGCGGGTTACAGGTACTATAGACAGGGTTTTGTTTCAAGTTGTTAGTTATCTTGTGTTATAGCCAGGTACGTTTTGTTTCAGTTTTATAGTTATCTTGTGTTATACCCAGGTACGTTTTGTTTCAGGCTGGTAGTCATAGTATTGTAGCCAGGTACGTTTTGTTTCAGGTTGGTAGTTATAGTATTGTAGCCAGGTACGTTTTGTTTCGGGTTGGTAGTTATAGTATTGTAGCCAGGTACGTTTTGTTTCAGGCTGGTAGTTATAGTATTATAGCCAGGTACGTTTTGTTTCAGGTTGGTAGTTATAGTATTGTAGCCAGGTACGTTTTGTTTCAGGTTGGTAGTTATAGTATTGTAGCCAGGTACGTTTTGTTTCAGGTTGGTAGTTATAGTATTGTAGCCAGGTACGTTTTATTTCAGGTTGGTAGTTATAGTATTGTAGCCAGGTACGTTTTGTTTCTGGTTGGCATAGTATTGTTGTCAGGTACGTTTTGTTTCAGGTTGGTAGTTATAGTATTGTAGCCAGGTATGTTTTGTTTCAGGTTGGTAGTTATAGTATTGTAGCCAGGTACGTTTTGTTTCCGGTTGGCGTAGTATTGTTGTCAGGTACGTTTTGTTTCAGGTTGGTAGTTATAGTGTACTTTAGCCAGGTACGTTTTGTTTCAGGTTGGTAGTTATAGTGTACTTTAGCCAGGTACGTTTTGTTTCAGGTTGGTAGTTATAGCTAGGTACGTTGTTTCAGATAAGTAGTTATGGTATATTATATGTAGGTACGTTTTGTTTCAGGTCTGTAGTTATAGTACGTAATAGCTAGGTATTCTTCGTTTCACCTTGATAGTTAATAGCCAGGTATGCTTAGTTTCGTGTTTGTAGTTATTGTTTGTTATAGTTAGGTATGTCTTGTTTCAGGTTGGTAGTTGTAATAGTTTATAGTTAGGCACATTTTGTTTCGGGCTGGTTGTTTGTTATAGTCAAGTACATTTTGCTTCAAGTTGGTAGTTTATCTCGTTTTATAGCGAGGTACGTTTTGAATCCGGTTGGTATTTTGACAGATTTTGTCACAGTGGTACTTATTGCGTGGTTTAGATATGTTTTCTTTCAGATTGGTGGTTACGTGTTGCTTTGTTACGTTGTGGTGACAAATTAATGTTATTGATGTTTTGTTTCCAGTTCGTGGTTTCAGTGTTTTGCTGGTTTTGTTTCTGATTTTGTAGTTTTATTAGTGTTATTAGTTTTGTTTCAGGTTTTAAGGCTTTGTGTGCTGTTAATTTTATTTCAGGTTGGCAGTTACAGTGTGTTACAATTGTGTTTTCAGGATGGCGGTTGTAGTACGTTACCGGTACATTTTACTTCGGTGTGAAGGCAAGAGAGTGTCACGCCTGACGAATTAGGGGTGGGAATTTTAAGATCGCCCAGTATAACTTATTTTATACCACTTTATGTCACAGCAGATTTCTCTGCGTGAAATTCGGGCTTCTCTCCCCGGGGAGAGCGCGTCGCCACAAGTGCAGCGCCTACTCATCATTTTATTTATATACAGCCCCAAGCTGCCCTGGGGCTCCCAACTCCCCGACTTTTCCTCAGGGATATTGTCTAAACACGACACCCATGTGCATGCCGGTTTGTTTCCGGTTTTTTTTTGGTTTTTTTTAAATAATGTTGTCATCCGCTCCTACCGGCACACAATGGCCTGATCTTCCGAACGGCGGAACGGGGTTTTAACGTGTACGCAAGATGTTCTGCGTGCGTTCTTACACGGGGCCTCGGTTTATAGTCTCATCCGAAGGACTTTTGGGAATAGTGGAGTCAGCACTGATGTTAATTCCAGCGGAAAAATCCTCTCGAACGGGAATCGAACTCAGGTCGTCAAATTGAGAGCGCCATGTTCTGACCACTAGGCTATCTCGTCTCCCCGTCACTGGTACGTTTTATCTCAGTGTGGAGGCATAGGAGTGTCACGTCTGACGAATAAGGGGTGGTGATTTTTTAAGATCGCCCAGGATCGCTTAGGTGCCCTTTATGTGTAATTCATATACAGATCAAATTGATAGGTTAAAGACGCTGTAATTCACTATCACCTTTGTTGGGTTATGGAACACGAAATATACCCAGCATGCATCCGTACAAAAAGTGGGCTGCTCTGAAGTCACAATGTACTTGTCGAGGCCAGACCTTCTGTAGAGACACTAGTACAGTGGATCAGGTACTGCACATCCCACCTGATAACTCACACGTTAAATCCTGTTCCGCTTTTCGTACGAGTAGGCCATTGTGGGCCGGTGGGAACACCTGACATTTACAAAACTGCATACACACTGGGACTGGATGCAAATAAGCACAAGAGTGCTTATCCCATTATCCTCAATATAAAAGAATTAATTAAATAAATAAAAAAATAAAAAAATAAATAAATAAATGAATAAATAGATAGATATATAAATAAATATATATATAAAATAAAAAAGGAACGTGGTGAAGTAATAAGAGTAGCCTTCGGAGGCTACTCTGTTATCTACCCCGTTTTTGGCTTTGTTTTGGACCGGTGCGTTACCGATACGTGTCCAAATGTTCGTGCGTTACGGATATGTGCGTTACCGATACGCGCGTTACCGATATGTACCCAAATGTTCTGTTATGTGCATATGTGTGCCCAAAGTAAGGTTCCCGATATGTGCCGAAATATTACTGATATGTGCCCAAATGTTCTGTTCTATATGTGCATTACCGATATGTACCCTAATGTTCTGTTAAGTGCCCAACTTAATGTTCCCGATACGTGCCCAAATATTACAGATATGTGCCCAAATATTCTTTTCGATATGTGCGTTACCGATATGCGCCCAAATGTTCTGCTATGTGCCGATATGCGCCCAAATTAATGTTCCCGATATGTGCCAAAATATTACCGATATGTGCCCAAATGTTCTGTTCGATATGTGCGTTACCAATATGTACCCTAATGTTCTGTTTGGGGTTTGTTGTTTTAATGTTATTATGTTTTCGTTTTAGGCTAGTGCTTACAGTGCATTAATGGGGGTTTTTTAATACATAGTATTACAAGTTTTGTTTCGGGTTGGTGCCTTTAGTGCATTTAATGTTTCACGTTTGAGGTTGGTGGCTGTAATGTGTTTCACGTTTGAGGTTTGTCGCTGTAATGTGTTACACGTTCGAGATTCATGGCTGTAATGCGTTATACGCTTGAGGTCTCTGGCTGTAATGTGTTCATACATTTTGTTTTGGGTTGGCAGTTGTAGATATTACACGTTTCAGTTTGGTTGTTGCAGTGTGCACAGACGTGTTGTTTTGGGTTGGCGGTTGCTACACGTTTGCGGTTGGTAGTTTTATTTATTTTTATTTTATACCACTTTATGTCACAGCAGATTTCTCTGCATGAAATTCGGGCTGCTCTGCCCAGGGAGAGCGCGTCGCCACGAGTGCAGCGCGCATATATATATATATATATATATATTATATATATATATATATATATATATATATATATATATATATATTATATATATATATATATATATATATATATAATATCCCTGACCCGCCCTGAGGACTCCAACTCCCCGATTTTTTCTCAGGGATGGCGTCTAAACACGACACCTGTGTGCATGCTGTTTTTTTTTTAAAGTAATTTTGTCATCCGCTCTTACCAGCACATAATGGCCTGTTCTTCCGAAAGGCGGAACGGGGTTTTAACGAGTGCGCAAGATGTTCCGCGTGCGTTCGCACATGGGGCCTCGGTTTATAGTCTCATCCGAATGACTTAGATATTCAGTCCGATTTTTTTTCGTCAAACTGGGAAGAGAGGGCGAGGCTTGGAATCGAACCCAGAACCTCGCCCTTTACTTGCTAGCAGGGGAACGTCTTAACCATCCTGCCACCTTGTTGATTGATTAACTCGTTTCAGATTGGTGGTTGTAGTGCGTTACTCGTGGTTTTGGGGTTGGCGGTTGTAATCTGCTCATATATTTTGTTTAGAGTTGGTAGTCACAGGTGGTGTGGACCCATTTTGTTTTGGGTTGGTGCTTGTAATATGTTGTACATTTTGGTTTGGGTCGGTGGTAGGGATGTTATACGTTTAATTTTAAACCGGTCACACACTGACGAGACTTTTATTCCTTTATATTGTGGATAAAGGAATAAGCACTCATGTGTTTTTTTCACATCCAGTCCCCGTGTGTATGTAGTTTTGTAAATCTTGACATCTGTTCCCACTGGCACACGATGGCCTACTCTTACGAAAAGCGGAACAGGATTTAACGTGTGCGCAAGATGTTCTGCATGCGTTCTCACACGGGGCCTCGGTTTAAAGTCTCATCCGAGGGACTTTTTGGGGGAGTGGAGTCAGCACTGATGTTAACTCCAGAGGAAAAATCCCCTTGACCGGGAATCGAACCCGGGTCGTCAAATTGCGAGCGCAATGTTCTGACCACTAGGCTATATCCCGTTACAGGTGTTGTGGACCCATTTTTGTTTTGGGTTGGTGCTTATAAGATGTACATTTTGTTTTGGGTCGGTGGTAGTGATATTATATACGTTTTATTTTAAACCGGTGATACATTGGTGAGACTTTGTTTCAGGTTGGTAATAGCCTGCTGTCAATACAGTGTTGCAGATTGTTCTATTTTGTAGAGTAGCTGTGCGAGTGCTGAAGATGTTTGTTTTTTTTAAATTCTTTTATATCGATGATAATGGGACAAGCACTCATGTGCTTTTTGTCATCCAGTCCCCGTGTGTATGCAGTGTTATGTAACACTGGCCTACACTTACAAAAAGCGGAACAGGATTTAACGTGCGTGCAAGATGTTCTGCGAGCGTTCGCACACGGGGCCTCGGTTTAAAGTCTCATCCGAAAGACTTTTGGGGAGAGTGGAGTCAGCACTGATGTTAACTCCAGGGGAAAAATCCCCCCAATGGGAATCGAACTCGGGTCGTCAAATTGCCATCGCAATGTTCTGACCACTAGGCTATGCCGTCCCCCATTTTATTTTATTTTTATTTTTTACTTATTATATTTTATACCACTTTATGTCACAGCAGATTTCTCTGCGTGAAATTCGGGCTGCTCTCCCCGGGGAGAGCGCGTCGCCACAAGTGCAGCGCCTACCCATTTTTTTTTTCCCTCAGGGATGGTGTCTAAACACGACACCTGTGTGCATGCTGGGTTTTTTATAATAATGTTGTCATCCGCTCATACCGGCACATGATGGCCTGCTCTTCCGAAAGGCGGAACGGGATTTTAACGTGTGGCAAGATGTTCTGCGTGGGTTCGCACACGGGGCCTCGGTTTATAGTCTCATCCGAATGACTTTGACATTCAGTTCGATTTTTTTTAGTCAAACTGGGAAGAAAGGGCAAGCTGGGTACGAACCCAGAAACTCGCGGTTTACATATTGGCAGGCGAACGTCTTAACCATCCTGGCACCGTCCAGTCCCCCCCCCTACCCCCACCCATGTTCTATTTTGTAGAGTAGATGTGAGAGTATGAAGATGGTTTTATTTTGTATGGTGACAGTTTGCGGACAGACAGTAGAAAGCCAATGACTGAATGATGTTCAAAGCACATCATACAACACACCTCACAAATAAACAGCAACTACTGTACATGCCCTAATTCCCCTCCCCAGGGATGGGAACAACATGGCTTTCAGGGGGGTTGGGGATGTAGGGAGGGGGAGGGAGGAAGGGCAGGTGGTCATGATAAAACAGTAGTTTTTTAAAAGTTTAATTTCAGCAGTAAAACAAACCCAGGTGTAAATGGGTACCTGCCCTCTTTAGGGTCAGGGAAGGTAAACAGTGAGGGAGAGGAGATGGGCACCCCCTCAACATGCTGGCCCCTAGAGAAGCTGAGGTCTCTGATGTATGCCTCGCTCCCCCACGACCACACAGGTTATGGGACACCTTTACCTTTACCTTACCAATGTCTGTCTGGTGAAGAAAAAGCTTTCTATCATCCCCAACATTTCTGGCGTCGTTTTTTTTCAGTTGTCTTGTGTAAGCTTCCATCTGACGTGGAATAGACTGGTGCTGCTGCCTCTTTCATCATAAACACCATCTGCACACAGCATCACCATCACCACATCATTCACAATAGACCAATGGTTTTCAACAATTGTGAGAATTTGCTAAAAAAAAAAATAATAATTGGAGAAGAACAAAGAGATCTCAAGTCGTTTTGTAATCAGCAGCTTGTACGTGTTTGTGCGTGCGTGTG
>CM060339.1:24682721-24687721 GCA_030674155.1 Stramonita haemastoma
GTTTCATGGGTATCAGTTTTGTCCACGAAACAATTACCACAGAGAACAAAGCTAGGTGATCCTGATTTAAATCAGTTCTGAGTTAACAAGGGGAGAAAGGGAGGGGGTGGACACTACGGGGGTTTGAGCCACCTCCGAGGCGCCCCTTCGAGGGAATCGTACCATAGAGTTAGCATCAGTACCAACTATCTATCTATCTATCTATCTATCTGTCTATCTGTCTATCTGTCTATCTATCTATCTATCTATCTATCTATCTGTCTGTCTGTCTGTCTGTCTGTCTGTCTGTCTGCCTGTCTGTCTGTCTGTCTGTCTATCTATCTATCCCTTAGTCTGGCGACCGTGGGGGCACCCATAAAGACTTGACAATCAGTTCCTTCCATTCCTCTCTCTGTTCAGCCTTTCTCAGGGAGCTAACGTAGAACAAAAATACGTACAATTGTTCGATACATACCATAAAGTCAAACATGATACACATCTAGCTATTGCTTTCATATTATGCGAAACAACACTTTGCAAAGAAACAGAGCCTGTTGAACAGACTGACTACACAGTGTGTGGGACATATTTTTCTTTCTTCTACTTCAGCCCCCAAGAGTATAGCCCTACGCTGTGTTTGCACGTGCGAGCTCACCCTTTTGTATTCCTGCATGAACGTTTGATTTATCAAAGTTTTGTTAGCTGTATAGCCTTCACGTTTGGTGAAGTGGAGTGGGGTAAGGGGGGAGGGGAGAGGATGGGGGTTATGTGGGCATAGGCGTGGTGTGTGTGTGTTTATTTATTTTAATTTTTAATTTTTATTTTATTCTTTTGTATCGAGGATAATGGGATAAGCACTCTTGTGCTTTGTTTTCACATCCAGTCCCCGAGTGTATGCAGTTGTGTAAATCTTATCTGTTCCCACCGGCACACAATTGCCTACTCTTACGAAAAGCGGAACAGGATTTAACGTGTGCGCAAGATGTTCTGCGTGCGTTCGCACACGGGGCCTCGGTTTATAGTCTCATCCAAGGGACTTTTTGCCAGCGCAATGTTCTGACCACTAGTGTGTGTGTGTGTGTGTGTGTGTGTTTTGTGTGTGTGTGTGTGTGTGTGTGTGTGTGCGCGTGCGTGCGTGCGTGCGTGCGTGCGGGCGTGTGTGCGTGCGTGTGTGTGTGTGTGTGTTTCAGTGTGTGTTTCAGTGTGTGTGTGTGTGTGTGTGTGTGTGTGTGTGTGTGTGTGTGTGTGTGTGTGTGTGAGTGTGTGTGTGAGTGTGTGTGTGTGTGTGTGTGTGTGTGTGTGTGTGTGTGTGTGTTTGCATATGTATATGTGAGAGAGAGAGAGAGACTGAGATTCTGAAATAGTTCAATAGTACATGGGTCTTATGCCACAACACATCAAAAGGGAATGAGGTGGAGCACAGTGGAAAAGAACAACTCTTTTACAAAGCACAATATTAGTCTTCAGCTGAATAGGTATGCAGAACAAAGCAATATACATAGCAGAACATTTTATGGGAACCAACTAAGTATGAACACCATGTTTTACTCCCTTTGTTTTAACTGAAGAGAAATTCCGTACCCAAAAAATTAATAATTATAGAGAATAATTAAAAAGTCTGTGTAACATCTTCTACATACAGATAACACATAATTATTGATGTTAATCCCCTTAGACAATAAAGCCAATGATCTGTTTTGAATGATTATATTTTTCAGACAAATCTGTAGACAATAAGCAAACATTGTTCAAAATTTCCAATTTTCTTTGACATTTTATTTTGGGGAGGAAAATGTGCACCTTTTTTTACGGTTCTTCTGTTACCATCGCAAGTAATTTTGCATTTGGCAGGTCAAAAGTTTTGAAAACACATAAGTGAACATAACCATGAATATTGTTTATTTCCCTGCAGTTGCTTTGGCATAAACTCTCCAGTTAGATATAAGAAAGGGAAGGACGGTGGCAGGATGGTTAAGACGTTCGCCTGCCAAAAAGTAAACCGTGAGGTTCTGAGTTCGTACCCAGCCTCGCCCTTTCTTCCCAGTTTGACAAAAAAAAATCGAACTGAATGTCTAAGTCATTCGGATGAGACTATAAACCGAGGCCTCGTGTGCGAACGCACGAAGAACATCTTGCGCACACGTTTAAAACCCCCGTTCCACCTTTCGGAAGAGTAGGCCATCGTGTGCCGGTAGGAACGGATGACAAAATTATAAAATAAAAAGAAATCCAGCATGCACACAGGTGTCGTGTTTAGACACCATCCCTGAAGGAAAAAAAATAATGGGTAGGCGCTGCACTTGTGGCGACGCGCTCTCCCCGTGGAGAGCAACCCGAATTTCATGCAGGGAAATCTTTTGTGACATAAAGTGGTTAAAAAAAGGAGTTCTGTTGCAGTTTGCCACCACGGTAGCACTTGGTTGTTACAACTTTATTGAAAAATTAATATTTTTCTTTGTTTCTCCTCTACAGATACGAGACTCTCCAATGTTCCGCTTTTCGTAAGAGTAAGCCATTGTGTGCCAGTGGGAACAGATGACATTTCCAAAACTGCATACACACGGGGACTATGTGTAAAAAAAAAGCATATGAGTGCTTATTCCATTATCCTCGATAGAAAAGAATAGATAAATAAATAAATAAATTTTAAAAATAAATTACAGTGAGGCTGACCAGTTGCACAATACTTATTTATCTTATTTATTTATTATCTATTCTTTTGTATCGTGGATAACAGAATAAGCAGTCATGTGCTTTTTTTACATCCAGTCCCCGTGTGCATGCAGATTTTTGTAAATCATGTCATCTGTTCCCACCGGCACACGATGGCCTACTCTTACGAAAAGCGGAACAGGACTTAACATGTGCGCAAGATGTTCTGCGTGCGTTCGCACACGGGGCCTCGGTTTCTAGTCTCATCCGAAGGACTTTTCGGGGAGTGGAGTCAGCACTGAAGTTAATTCCAGAGGAAAAATCTCCTCGAACGGGAATCGAACCCGGGTCGTCAAATTGCGAGCGGAATGTTCTGACCACTAAGCTATCCTGTCCCCCAATACAGGAAAGGAAGGGGGGGGGGGGAGAAAGTGTCACATACCACAGAGGCTAATGGAGCATGACGTTTTGGCACGTGCCAATAATGGCACAAAACCAGGTCAACATGACACTCCACTAACTATACACGCCAACCCTCACAAACCCGCGGCCATATTTAAAAAAATAAAATTTAGGAAAATGACTTACTCGGATCCACAAAATGACGAAGAATACTCCACAATATTCGGTTGATGTACAGTCAGCAATGCACTACACGTCCTTGCACAATGTCAACAGCACACAAAGGCTTCGTTCACATAAAATCCATCATTTTGTTTAGAGCTCACACACAGTGCAACCACACGTAGCCGCCATTTTGCTTTGATTGTTTCGGTAAACCATCACTCAGGATATTTATACACAGCTGAATTCATTTGCTGGTTTTTTTTATGGCTCTTTGTGTTGTATTGTATTGCATTATATTGTGTCGTGTTGTGTTGTATTGCATTACATTGTGTTGTGTTGTAGTGTTGTTATATTGCATTGTATTGTATTATAACGAATTGTGTTGTATTGTACTGCAATGTGTTGTATCGTATACTACAATAAGTCAGGGTACTCTGATTCGGTGGCCTCCGTTGCTCTGGTCTCATGGTGACCTCAGATTCGGTTTCCCCATACGCTTCTGTTAGTGTGGTGAATTTGTGTCAAAGCCTTTGGGGTTGGGGGTTCGTGGGGAGGCGGTCGTTGGAGGGACGTTGTGGTGGTCGCCACCTTGGGTGGGTGACTCACTCAGTCTGGCTCCGCGACTGAGCTAATACTGTCGTTAGTAGGGGGCTTAGTAGGTGGTGTCCTGCGTATGTTAGCTCAGAACAGGCACCACTGAACACCACCAAAGTGACCCAGCAGAAGTGCAGGGCCCCTCTGGCTGGTGGCCCCGCGGCGGCCTAATATTGATGAGCTCCCTGTGGACTCCCGACCCCGGGGGTGAGACACAACGAATCTGGGTATGGCTGTGGCGGGGAGATTGAAATGAGCGGCGTGGGAACAGCAGTACGGGAACGTCACAGAAGACGAGGCAGCAAAAAAAAAAATAATAATAAATAAATAAATAAGTCAGGGTAGATTTTGTTTGCGTAAAATTCGGGCTGCTCTACACAGGGGAGAATAGGTTACTACAGAGCAGCGCTATACAACGAATTTTTTTTTTTTTATATCGTTCGTATTTTTCTTTTCTTTTCTTTTATTTATCTATTTATTCTTTTATATCGAGTATCTTACTTTGTGTAGACTGTTAAGTTGGTATTCTAGACAATGAAGTCCCCCGAAATGTCAAAAATACATCCAGGATTATTTTCGAAAGTTAACGTCATACAAATTTAAGTTATAGAGATGTTTTGTGTCTTTTCCTTAATTCTTTCGTGCGTTGCATCACTCCTCTCTCTCTCTCTCTCTCTCTCTCTCTCTCTCTCTCTCTCTCTCTCTCTCTCTCTCTCTCTCTCTCTCTCTCTCTCTCTCTCTCTCTCTCTCTCTCTCTCTCTCTCTCTCTCTCTCTCTCTCTCTCTCTCTCTCGTGTTGCGAACGCACGCAGAACATCTTGCGCACACGTTAAATCCTGTTCGCTTTTCGTAAGAGTAGGCCATAGTGTGCCGGTGGGAACAGATGACAATATTTACAAAACTGCATGCACACGGGGACCGGATGAAAACAAGCACATGGTTGCTTATTCTATTATCCTCGATATAAAAGAATAAATAAATAAATAAAATCTCTCTCCTCTCTCTCTCTCTCTCTCTCTCTCTCTCTCTCTCTCTCTCTCTCTCTCTCTCTCTCTCTCTCTCTCTCTCTCTCTCTCTCTCTCTCTCTCTCTCTCTCTCTCTCTCTCTCTCTCTCTCTCTCTCAGTAACTAGAACAGTTCTTTTTCTTCTTCTTTTTTTTATATTATAATCCCTGTACAGAATAAGGGTCACAACCTATGAACTTTCACA
>CM060339.1:24707721-24710221 GCA_030674155.1 Stramonita haemastoma
CAAAGCCAGGAAAAAGGATATAAAGGAATAAAGGAAGGAAAGAAGGAAGGAAGCCACAGATTGACATAACGAAATAATTCCAGCAAATAACGATGACAATACCAGCACCAAAAAAAAAAAAAAAACAACAACACTGAAGCTAGCTATAGCAGCAACATCGGTACACCTTGCAACATCACAACCAGTAGGAACCTTGACAGAGAAGAGCAAGGATACCATGGATAAATCAATCTCCCATACAACCTTTTGGATCAAAGGTCTCAGACACATAGCTTAATGTTTTGGCAGTCCTTCACCATCTCTGTCCAGTTCTCTTTCCTCTCTTTTCATTCATTTTCAAAATAAAAAAAAATATTCCACTTTATGTCACAGCAGATTTCTCTGCGTGAAATTCGGGCTGCTCTCCCCGGGGAGAGCGCGTCGCCACAAGTGCAGCGCCTATCCATTATACCATTCATTCCTAGGCTAAATCACAAATGGGGAGATTGTTTTTTACGTATACAACTATTTTAGCCCACCATTAAAGTAGCTGCATTCCAACTTCGGGGATGATGTCTAAACACGACACCCGTGTACATGTGTTGTTTTTTTTTTTTAATGATGTTTGTTATGTATTCTTACCAGCATCAATGGCCTACTTTTCGGAAAAGCAGAACGGGTTTTAACGCGTGTGAAAGATGTTCTGTGTGCGTTGCTACACAGGGTTTTTGTTTATAGTTTCATCCAAAGGACTTTCATGGTTCGAATCCCGGTTGGGCCCAAAAGTTTTCCCACATCCAGTATACCATGAGTTGTGGTCTGGGTGCTAGTCTTCCGGGTGAGACGATAGACCGAGGTCCCGTGTGTTACACATCATTATTTAGCTCAGGTAATAGAACCCACAGCAACAAGGGGGTTGTCCCTGGCAAAATTCTGTAGAAAAAAGCCACTCTAATAAGACAACAAAATGCAGTTGCAGACAGGGAAAAGAAAAAAAAATGGGTAGGCGCTGCTGCACTAGCGGCGTCGCCCTCTCCTCGGGGAGAGCAGTCCGAATTTCACGCAGAGAAATCTGCTGTGACATAAAGTGGCACAAAATAAAATAAAACAAGTAAATGGAGAGTAGAGTCAGCACTGATGTTAACTGATGGAAACAGATGACAATATTTACACAACTGCATACACACGGGGACTGGATGACAAACAAAAAACATGAGTGCTTATCCCATTATCCTCGATATAAAAGAATAAAATATATAAACAAAATATTTTTTAAAAACCTCAGTACGAAAAATCCTCTTGAACGGGACGTATCGGCGGTGGCTCCGGCCAGCCCAGTTGTTTCGATCCTTGAACTGTCAAATTGCGGAGAGTTATGTTCTACCCACTAGGCTATCCCGCCCTGTCCCTTCTTCCTTGTCTGTCTGCTGCTGCTGCTGCTGCTGCTGCTGTTTTAGGATTCATCAAAGGTCAACCCCCATCCTCTAATATCGATTTCTGACTGTCTTTCTTTCTTTCCCTTCCTCTTTGCTCTCCTCCTTCTCTCTTACTTCTTCTCTTCCTTCTGTCAGCAAGTCATTGAATCACCGCTGAACCTTCCTTGTTGTGTGTCTTAGACAAGTCAGCCTAAGAACGATGGGGGGGGGGGGGGGGGGGTGGAGGGTGAGGTGGGAGCAGCGAGATAGTCTAGTTAGTGGTTAGAGCGTTGCGCTAGAATTTTGATGTTCTAGGATCCAGCTCCGGGTTCGAGCTATCACCGAAAACGCCTGTTCAAGAAGATTTTTTTTTTCCCGCATGAGGATAACATCAGTACTGACTCCACCACCACCACCACCACCACCCCAGTTCCCCCACCCCCTCCGGAACGTGTGAAGATGTTCTGTGTGAGTTTGCACATGGTATTTCTGGGGTTTTTTTTATTCTTTCTTGTTTCTGACCACAAGCTTTGGGTGTTTATTTCTTTTTTTTTTACAACTATCGGGCTGTCTTGGCGATTCTCCTCATTTGGTATAAGATGCGACTATAAACTGACGGTTCCGTGTGTGAATGCACGCAGGACATCTTGCGCACACGTTAAAACCTGTTCCGCAATTTTGGAAGAGTAGGCCAGTGTGTGCAGGTGGGAACGGATGACAAAATTTACAAAAGTGCATATACATGAGGACTGCACATGTACAAAAAAAAACACGAGTGCATATTCATTTATCTTTGAAATAAAACAATAAATGAATAATATATATATATATATATATATATATATATATATATCGTTTTCTACTTCTGATTATAAATTCTTTCAGCAATAAATCTTTATCTTTTGAAAACCACCCAAGTTTGTGTGTGTCTAATACTCCATATTTGTCATCCATCGGTCTCTATCTTTTCCGGTGATCCATCTCTCTTTGCTTGCCGATGATCTCTGACTTTTTTAGCCTCCAGTTTCTAACTTTTCTCGACAACCGCTTTTTATCATTTTCAACCCGGAATAACGACACTGTGTACACATCAATCACTGCGTTTC
>CM060339.1:24720221-24727264 GCA_030674155.1 Stramonita haemastoma
CTGACAGTGGAGTAGAACAGGGGAATACAGCATGTGTAGATACACATAGAATAGACCTACCAACAACACACACACAGGACATCAACACAAAAACTTCAGTTAAGTTGCCATCATCGGTTGATTTAGAACCTCCCTGTATGTCTGATTGTAGTGACTGTGCTGATATGTGTGTTTTGCAGCCTGAGGTGAACAATGATAATATTGTTGGTGCATTCGACACAAGAAATGTCAAACAGTACGTGGCTACTCTAACTGATAGATCCGTACAGAGAAGGCTAAGAGACAGACAAAGAAATACACACTTTAGAAAATCCGTGCTACATCATTCAGATGGTGAAGATATTGTGACGTGTGAGTCAGACGACATTGTGATCCAGTGCGCATGCCAACCAGACACTGAGCCAGTATGTGTGTACTGGTTTGTCAAACAGCAAGAGAAAAACATGCTAAAAGAGGAACGTGTCAAACTCGCCAGTTTGCGGAATGGGAAGCGTATCCAGAACACACTACACACGGAGACCCTATCGTGTGCTTCAAGGGACTTAGCGACACTTAGAGACCTATTACAGCAGTCTCTTGGCTAGGCCTAGCCTAGACCTAAGGGTGTGTTTGTGACAAAGACTGGACGAAAGAAAGGCTCGGAATGCCGTAACATATCTGGACAGTAAAGAGTTTGTGTCTCGATGTACATTACTAATCAATGCTGTGGTTTCCATGGCTTGGAGTAGCGTTGTGTGTCAGCTTAAAGCAATTATCGTTATCGTTATTCGGCAACCCCCTTCATGTATGGGCCAATGGCCTTTTTTCATGAATAAACCTTTCGAGTTCGAGTTCGAGTTCGAGTTCTCTCTCTCTCTCTCTCTCTCTCTCTCTCTCTCTCTCTCTCTCTCTCTCTCTCTCTCTCTCTCTCTCTCTCTCTCTCTCTCTCTCTCTCTCTCTCTCTCTGTCTCTCTGTGTCTCTATGTCTCTCTGTCTCTCTTGTCCTCTCTCTATTCTCTCTCTCCTCTCTCTCTCTCTCTCTCTCTCTTCTCTCGTCTCTCTGTCTCTCTGTCTCTCTGTCTCTTCTCTCTGTCTCTCTGTCTCTCTCTCTCTCTGTCTCTCTCTCTCTCTCTCTTCTCTCTCTCTCTCATCTCTCTCTCTCTCTATCTCTCTCTCTCTCTCTCCTCTCTCTTCTGTTTGCATCCATCAGTCTCTATCAGATTCAACTGCAAGCCTATATTTTTGTCTGACAAAAAAAAAAAATCCTGCGTCTTCCCCAGAAGCCGTGCTTGGTCTGTCTCTCTCTCTTTGTCAAATCACCAGTTTCTAAACTTGCAGTAACTTTCTATTTCTCCAGGGCTGTGTCAGTGTCCTCTCTACACCAACAACAGACGTCTGCAGACTGTGGGTTCTAGACTATCATTCAGAAACAAGAACTTTGGCCAGTGCTATCATTTCTATCTGCCGAGTGGTGCCACAGTGCAGCTGGTAACTTTTACCCTAATGCAGTTAGGAATTTGTGTCTGTTTTTTTCGTGTCTGTTACTGTCTGGCCTGTGTATCTGTCTATACGCTTGCCAGTCCTTGGCTTTTCCTACTCTCCGGGGATGGGATAGCCTAGTGGTCAGAACAGAGAGAGAGAGGATAAGTGGGTGGATGTAGAAGGTTTAAAACTGAGACAGACAGAGAAAAAACAAATATAATAGAATGGCCATGTCAATAGAAACAATATCAGACGTAAACAGACTGGCTTACTAACAAACTAACTGACAGACAGATAGACAGACAGATAGACTGACTGACTGACTGACTGACTGACTTACAGCCAGACAGATAGAGAGACAGACATATAGACACACAGAGAGACAGACAGATAGAGAGATAGACATACTGATTCATTGACTGACTGACTGACTGACTGACTGACTGTATGACAGCCAGACAGACAGACGCACAGAAAGACAGACAGACAGACGTACAGACAGGCACAGAGACAAACAGACAGACAGACAGAGAAAGAAAACACGCATGCTTTTTCATTAAAACATGTTGTTAGCTCTCTTTCTTAACAAAAAAAAAATCTTTTTTAACTTTCTCGTTACTCAGACAAGAAGACATTGGATAGAAACACTCAAATTTGGACACACAACACTTCGTGCATGCATCTTTTTTTTTTTTAGCATGTTTGCTGTTCTCATGTAACGCGACGAATGCTCCAACGATCAATGGAGTGTCTTCTCCATCCCTCCCAACCTCCGTCTCTACTTCTTTCCAATTCCTCTGAAAGGGGGATCGAGTGAGGGGGGGGGGAGTGGAGTGGGGAGGGGGGGTATGGGATCTTTGTTTTGATGTGAAACTTTGGGAAGATGTGTCATTCTATTTGTTTTGACCACTTGAGTGTAATTGTAAAGATTGAAAAAAAAATCTGAAATTTTAATATTCCTTGTCATGTACGATACTAATAAAGGTCAAAAGGTAAAGGTGTCTCATAACTGTGTGGTCGTAGGGGAACGAGGCGTTAGAGACCTCGGCTTCTCTAGGGGGCCAGCATGTTGAGGGTGGCACAGAGAGAGAGAGAGACAGAGAGAGAGAGAGAGACAGACAGACAGAGGGAGAGAGAGAGAGAGAGAGAGAGAGAGAGAGAGACAGAGACAGAGACAGAGAGACAGAGAGAGAGCAATGCAGAGGCAGAGACAGAGAGAGACAGAGAGAGATAGAGACAGAGAGAGAGCGACACAGAGACAAAGTGAGAGACAGAGACACAGAGAGAGACAGAGAGAGAGAGACAGAGACAGAGAGAACTCGAACTCGAACTCGAACTCGAACTCGAAAGGTTTATTCATGAAAAAAGGCCACTGGCCCATACATGAAGGGGGTTGCCGAATAACGATAACGATAATTACTTTAAGCTGACACACAACACCATTCCATGCCATGGAAACCACAGCATTGATTTGTAATGTACATCGAGACACGACACTCTTTACAGTCCGGATATGTTACGGCATTCCGAGCCTTTCTTTCGTTCAGTCATTGTCACAGGCCCTCCGCCTACGCTAGCCAAGACAGCCATGTAATAGTTCTCTAAGTGTCCCCAAGTCCCTTGAAGCACACGAAAGGGTCTCCGTGTGTAGTGTGTTCTGGATTCGCTTCCCATTCCGCAAACTGGCGAGTTTGACACGTTCCTCTTTTAACATGTTTTTCTCTTGCTGTTTGACAAACCAGTACACACATACTGGCTCAGTGTCTGGTTGGCATGCGAGCTGGATCACAATGTCATCTGATTCACACGTCACAATATCTTCACCATCTGAATGATGTAGGACAGATTTTCTAAAGTGTGTATTTCTTTGTCTGTCTCTCAGCCTTTTCTGTACCGATCTATCAGTTAGAGTAGCCACATACTGTTTGACATTTCCTTTGTCGAATGCACCAACAATATTATCATTGTTCACCTCAGGCTGCAAAACACACATATCAGCACAGTCACTACAATCAGACATACACGGAGGTTCTAAATCAACTGATGAAGGCAACTTAACTGATGTTTTTGTGTTGATGTCCTGTGTGTGTGCTGTTGGTAGGTCTACTCTATGCGTATCTGCGCATGCTGCATTCTGCTGTTCTACACTTTTGTCAGGTGGACTCGAGGCACTGAAGACACAGTCACTTTCACACACAACACTTGCCTGCTTCTCTTTATGCTTTCGAGCGCGTTCCAAATCCCTGCGGGTTTGGGAGTAGGATTTTTTCCTATAGTATTGTACTTGTGTGCTGCCATTCACTGTTGGATCCGCCATGTTGGTTGACACTGCTGTGTCCACTGGTTTAAGTCGCAAGACAAAAACCACGCTGTCCCCTTCTCCTGCCACTTTCCAGCTGGAGACTGCATTGTCAGTCAGCAGGGCGCCTAAGGTCCTCTCCACAGCCGCTGGAAGTCCAGTAACTGGCATTTTTGTATGAATTACGAGTTTTACTGTAGCTCACAGAAAATGTACGCCCTGTCCGCTTCGCGTCTCGTGACCAACCCCCCAGAGACAGAGAGAGAGACACAGAGAGACAGACAGAGACAGAGAGACAGAGAGAATGAGACCACGGAGAAAGAAAGACGGAGATAAATACAAAAAGAAAGAAAAGTGAAGAAAAAATGAAAACAAAACTACAGACAAAGAGAAGGAGAAACACACACTTACCAAAAAAAAAAGCAAACAGACGGACAAACAAACAAACACACAGACAAACAAACAGACAAGCAACAGACACAACTAACATAATATAAAATTGTTCTTGTCTTTCATAAAACAAAAAAACGTGTCCCTGGCCTATTTTTCAAACGAAAATAAAACTTTCTTCAATAACTGTTTCTCAAGACAAGAAGAAATGTGACAGAGGACTCGTATTCAGACACATAATACCACATGCATGCATCGTTTAAGGCACACTTGCTGTTCTCACTTTACGCAGTTTGTATCCTCTAGCTGTCATAAGTTTTCATTCCGCATCCCCCCTCCCACCCCCACCCACCCCACCCCCACCCCCACTCCCCCCCACAAACACACTTTCACCGCCACCACCCCCTACACACACGCACGCACGCGCGCGCGCACGCACACACACACACACACAAAATCACACACACGCACGTACGCACGCGCGCACACACGCACACACACACGCATGCACGCACGCGCGCACACACACACACCATAGAAAGAGACAGACAGACAGAGAGAAAGAGACAGACAGAGACAGATTCAGACGGAAAGACATACATACATACATACAGACAGACAGACAGACAGACAGACAGACAGACAGACAGACAGACAGACAGACAGACAGATGAATCCACAGCCATACAAGAAAAAAAGACAGAAATTAATATTTTTTTTTAAAGTTAGAAACAAAGAAATCACTAAAGAAAAAAAGAAAGAAGGAAGGAAACAAAGAACAATTTACAATAAATAAAACAAACTCCTGTAAGTAAAAAGTAGAGAACAAAGAAAAAACAAATCTCAAAAAAGAAATAACAATATTCAGAAAAAAATAAAAAGGAAACAAATTAGCAAGAAAGAAAACAAAACACTTCTAAGAATGAAAAAAAAATTCAATATTAAAAGGCAGACAAACAAAAACCGAAGAAACTCTGATTTAAATCATAGAATAAAGAAACGAAACGAAGAATAAACATGCATAGAAAACGTTAAGTATTATAGAATAAAGAAACGAACGAATAGAAAAAAAACGTAAGATATTATATATATATATATATATATATATATATATATATTTTATATATATATATATATATATATATATATATATATATATATATATAAAGTATCAGATAGAAAATGTGAAACATCACAGAGGTATTGATTTCAAAATAACAAAACTGTAAACCAATAGCAAAAAAAATCCAAAGGTAAAGTTACAAATATACCACCACACACACAGATGTAGGCACAATAAAAGGCAGTACTTAAAACTTTATAAAACCAATAACAAGCAACAAAAGAAAATTGAAGCCTAAGAACTTGACACATACAGGGAACCGGAAAGGAAATATTAGATAGGCTCAGCTGCATCCTCAGAAACTGGTCCATTTCTAGAATGCTGCTTATTGTGTAAGAGAAGCTTCAGAACCTGGGAATAAACCGTGTAAATGTAACCAATATTCTGGTGGGGTTGAGACAAACAAATGCTTGTCAACAACTCTTCCTTTCTGCCTAAAAATCTGTGAATGAAAATATGAAAAAAAAACTTTCATGACTGAATTGTAATTACTTGCTTGTAATTAAAGTGAGGTGAAGGTAAGTGATATTGTCGTGGGGTTTTTTGTTGTTGTTTTTTTTTGGGGGGGTATTTTTTGTGTTTGTCATTGCATAATATGTATCCTCCTTTAACATAAACAAACTAAACTTCGCTTTTTCTTCTAAGACAGAACAGTTTTACAATTTTGGGGAAAGTTCTTTTTTTTTTTACAAGGTTTTCATCAGACAAATATATTCGTAATGATACAGTGTTCAGAATCTGCTGAAAAATGTTCATAATGATAACATTGCTGAAGAAAAGTCTGATCATTAGTAAGCCTATTAATAAGAATACCACCACTGTAACACATCATAAAGGGAGTTAATTTCAGATGCTCCCAGTCAAAATACCATCGCTGTAACACATCGTAAAGGGAGTTAATTTCAGATGCTCTCAGTCAAGCTTTTCCTCCTCCTCCTCGTCCCCTTCTTCTTCTTCTTCTTCTTCCTCCTCCGCCTCCCCTTCTTCTTCTTCCTCCTCCTCCTTTTTTCCTTCTTCTTCTTCTCCTTTTTGACAGCTCGTTATCTTCTTCTCTTTCTCTGTGCATCTCCTTCTGAGTATTTTTCGCACATCAAGGAATGATTGATTCCCTACCAGTATTGCAACGTTGAGAGGATGGATGGCTACTGATACCAGTAGCAAGACTGTCTATAAGTGTGTGTGTGTGTGTGTGTGTGTGTGTGTGTGTGTGTGTGTGTGCGTGCGTGTGAGTGTGTTGTGGTGTGTGTGTGTGTGTGTGTGTGTGTGAGACACACACACACACACACACACACACAACAGAGAGAGAGAGAGAGAGAGAGAGAGAGAGAGAGAGAGAGAGAGAGGAGAGAGAGAGAGAGAGAGTGGTGTGTGTGTGGTGTGTGTGTGTGTGACAGAGAGAGACAGAGAGAAAGAGTGAGAGAGAGTGAGAGAGAGAGAGTGTGTGTGTGTGTGTGTATGTGCGCGCGTGCGTGCGTGTGTGTGTTGTGTTTGTGTGCCATCAGGGCAACTTACTTATTGTTTCTGAGTCGTTTGGCTAATAACATATCGTGTGACGGAAGAACTCTATCGCTTGTGTGTCTGTCAAAATGGTCCCGAAAAATGAATTATTTGTTACAGAGTTTTGTCTCGTTTTGTTTTTGTTTTCTTTCTATTCTATTTTCCTTTTTTTGCTTCCATGTCCTTCTCTTTTTTTCTTTTTATGTTTACTTTTATTTCTTTTTTTTTCTCTTTTTATTAAAGTTTTTGTTTCTTTCTTTTGTTTTTCTTTTT
>CM060339.1:24732364-24744864 GCA_030674155.1 Stramonita haemastoma
TGAAAAGCAGTCTACCTCTCTCTCATTCGTTCAGCTATCGCGTCAGTCCCTCCACACTTCATGTTTGTAGATTAAAATCGTGACAGATAGGTGAAGTGTCGCATTATCTGGCTCGTGCTTATTTCAGGAGGTGATTGGGTTGTGGGGGGAGGGGGTCATAGTTTTGAAGGGTTAGTATGGGAGGACGCGTGTATAAATGCGTGAATACATAGAGATATAGAAATGTGTATGCCTATGACTATATTTTGAGTGCATTCAAGTGCTTGCGCGTGTGTATCCGTGCACATACACTTTTATTCATGCATGTACACGGACACTTAAGCACACGCAAACAAGACTTGTTACAACGATAGATTATCATCAATCATTGCAAAACTAGAGAGAGAGAGAGAGAGAGAGAGAGAGAGAGAGAGAGAGAGAGAGAGAGAGAGAGAGAGAGAGAGAGAGAGAGAGAGAGAGAGAGAGAGAGAGAGAGAGAGAGAGACAGAGAGACAGAGACAGAGACAGAGACATAGAGAGAGAGAGAGAGAGAGAGAGAGAGAGAGAGAGAGGAGAGAGAGAGAGAGAGAGTCAGGGACAGAGATAGAGACAGAGATAGAGATAGAGAGAGAAACAAAGACAGAGAGAGAAACAGGCTTAAAAGTAAACAGAAAGGCACTATCACACACCCACAGACTAACTAACCAGACACATGGGCAGGTAGATAGTTGGATGAGTCAACTTTCCGTCAGTAAAGAAAAAAAAAGAAATAACACAACAATTTAAAAAAGCAGACAAAGAAGAACAGAACTGATGAATATTGATTTTAATGAAACCAGTTTGTTTTCTTCTTCCTCAAACACTCAGACACCTACTCTTCAATGCCTGGGGGCGGAATAGCTCAGTGGTCAGCGCACTCGCCTTCCCCAGCCAAGGTTAAGCAGCACCGAGCCTGGTTATCAATTGGATGGGTGACCGTTTGCGCGCTTTGGCTTCAGTACAGTCCCCCAGTTCACCCCAGCTGTAAATGGGGTAACCTGCTCTCTTTAGGGTCAGGGAAGGTGAAGCTGTGAGGGAGAGGAGATTGGCGCCGCCCTCAACATGCTGGCCCCTAGAGAAGCTGAGGGCTTTGACGCCTCGCTCCCCTACCCACATAGGTTATGGGACACCTTTACCTTCTGCTATGCATTAGATGATAACAGACAGACAAACAGACCAAAAAATATTAACAGAGACAGAAACACAGCAAGAATACAGACCAACTGATAGATACATTAGAAGTATACAGATAGATACAAACTGTATACATGCAGAGAAATAGACATACAAATCAGCACACATGCAAGCCAGCAAACGTCAACTTAGAACTAACTGTGAACCAACTAAGAGAACACAGCGCCCAAATCCAGCATAACTCAGTCAAGGGTCCAGGACCCAGTGCTAAAAATTAGCCCCTTCCTTTTACCAAGTCCAAGTGCGGTCAGTTTTATTCTATAATTATCACCAGTTGGAATGGAATAGATAGCAGCTGAGAGTAGCTGAAAGTGGGAGGAAAGTAACAACTATGAGAAAAAGAAAAAAAATGACAACCAAAACAAACCAAAAAAAAAACAAACTCCCAGCCCCCTAATACAGTTTCAGAACCCATTAAGCCCCCAAGCATCTTGATCTAATCGTGTGATCTATGGCCACAGATCACGTGACAAAACTTTCCAATCTTCCTTTAAACAAGAGTGGCTTTTCTCTCTAAAATAAAGAAGACATCACGTATCAAAGCGCGACACAAATCATTGTGTGTCCCTCCTGTCTTTAATGCCACGGGAGAAATGAGGCGGAAATGAAATGAGGAAATGGTAAAAATGAAAGATGAAAAAGAGCCCATGGAAACGTATTTTTTGGACTGATGGTTTAGATTAGAAGAATGAGAAGGGGGGGGGGGGGAGAAAGGATAGCCTAGTGGTTTAGAGACTGTTGCCCTTTTGATGTGACTGCCTTGGATCAAGCCGCCACTGAAGAAACAGCTCCAGGGAACGTTTTTCCTGGGGGTAACATCAGCACCAACTCTGCCTAGGACGGTCCCAAGCCCGGCTGAAAAAGGAGGAGGGTTTGGCGTAGGGTTAGCTACCCCACCCTGTGAAAAAAACTCTAGCTACAGAAACGCCAAATAGCAATTTAACAGACATCGCGGACTTGGGAGGGATGGACCTCCAGCTGGAAGGTGTATGAAGTCGGGCGGTGAAAGCCAGAGTCATCTGGAAGCCGTCAGACCGAAGACCATCATCTCCACCAGGACCACCACATCCATCGGTACATGGAACGTCAGGACCATGTACGAGACGGGGAAGACAGCGCAAGTAGCCGCAGAGATGAGGAAATTCAACCTCACCATCCTAGGAATCAGCGAAGCAAGATGGACTGGTTCCGGGCAGAAGCGACTGACTTCCGGGGAGCTGCTGCTGTTCTCGGGGCACGAGCAGGAAGATGCTGCACACACCCAGGGAGTCGCCCTGATGCTTTCCAAGCCAGCACAGGGAGCGCTCATCGGGTGGGAGGCACACGGACCAAGGATCATGACAGCCTCTTTCCGTACAAAGAAGAAGAGGATCAACATGGACATTATCCAGTGCTACGCCCCAACGAACGACAGCGAGGAGGAGGAGAAGGACGACTTTTATAACAGATTGCAGACCATCATACAAGACAGACCGAAGAGAAACATCATCATCGTAATGGGCGACTTCAATGCCAAGATAGGTAGTGACAACCAGGGATACGAGGAGATCATGGGGCGGCATGGGCTAGGCGAGATGAACGACAACGGGGAGAGGTTCGCAGACCTGTGTGCCACAAGCAACCTGGTCATCGGAGGAAGTGTTTTCCCGCACAGAAGGATACACAAGGCAACTTGGGTGTCGCCAGACCTGTCAACGGAGAACCAGATCGACCACATCTGCATCGTGAGGAAGTTTCGCCGCTCCCTACAGGATGTACGCGTCAAGCGAGGAGCAGACGTTGCTTCGGATCACCATCTACTTGTTGCCCGATTGAAGCAGAAGCTGAAGAGAAATTGGACGGGGGGATCCAGTCAACGCCAGCGTTACAACACCACGGCGCTGAAGGACAACAGGAAGCAAGAAGAGTTCAAGGTCACTCTATCCAACAAGTTCCAAGTCCTAGGAGAGCTGCTTGAAGAGGAGACGATAGAAGAGAGGTGGCAGAGAGTGAAAGAGACAGTGACCTCAACATGTCAGGAAGTACTGGGCCCCAAATCATTCACACACAAGGAATGGATTTCAGCAGCTACGCTAGAGAAAATAGAAGAAAGAAGAGAAAAGAAATTAGCCGTCAACAGCAGCAGGACACGATCAGCAAAAACAAAAGCCCAAGAGGAATACACAGAAGCAAATAGGGTTGTAAAGCGAAGCATTAAAGCAGATAAGCAAAACTACTTGGAGACATTGGCAAAAGAAGCAGAAGATGCAGCTCACCAGAACAGCACCAAGGACCTGTACTTCATCATCAAGAAGTTATCAGGGAAGTTTGCCAAGCCAGAGAGACCAGTAAAAGACAAGAACGGAGCAGTAATAGCAGATGATGAAGGACAGAAAAACAGGTGGATTGAGCACTTCCAGGAGTTACTCAACAGACCAGCACCTACAAACCCACCAGAGATACCGACAGCCGCAAGCGACCTGCCGATCAAATGTAGTGCTCCCACAAAGGAAGAGATCCGCAGCGCCATCAAGCAATTGAGGAACGGTAAGTCTGCAGGACCTGACAGCATCCCAGCAGAAGCCCTGAAGGCCGACGTCGAGACCAGTGTGGAGCTCCTCTACCCGCTCTTCGGCAAGATCTGGGAGGAAGAAGAAATACCAACAGAATGGAAAGAGGGTTACCTCATCAAACTCCCCAAGAAAGGCGACCTCAGTTCCTGCTCCAACTACAGAGGGATAACGCTGCTGTCCATCCCAGGAAAGGTGTTTAACCGCATCCTGCTGAACCGGATGAAGGACGCAGTAGACCCGCATCTCCGTGACCAACAAGCTGGCTTCCGAAAGGAAAGATCATGTACGGATCAGATTGCAACACTGCGCATCATCCTGGAACAGTCCCTGGAATGGAATTCGCCACTATACATCAACTTCATAGACTATGAGAAGGCTTTTGACAGCGTCGACAGACAGACCCTCTGGAGACTACTGAGACACTACGGAGTGCCAGAGAAAATCACCAACATCATCAGAAAATCATATGAAGGAATGACCTGCAGAATAGTTCATGGCAGACAGCTCACCGACGCCTTTGAAGTAGATACCGGAGTAAGGCAAGGATGCTTACTATCTCCTTTCCTGTTCCTGCTGGCCATCGACTGGGTCATGAAAACCTCAACGGACCAGAAACGTAATGGCATCCAATGGACACCTTGGAAACAGCTAGACGACCTTGACTTTGCAGATGACCTGGCCCTTCTCTCCCACACCCAGCAACAGATGCAGGAAAAGACCAACATCGTTGTGGAGAACTCAGCTAAACTGGGCCTCAACATCAACAGAGGAAAGAGCAAGGTACTGAAGACAAATGCAGCCAATGCGACACCCATCACAGTCAAAGGAGAAGCGCTGGAAGAGGTGGAAAGCTTCACATACCTCGGCAGCATCGTGGACACACAGGGAGGAACAGACACAGACGTCAGAACCCGCATCGGTAAAGCAAGGGCAGCCTTCAAGCAGCTCAGAAACGTCTGGGATCAAGCGACATCAGCATCGCCACCAAGACCAGGCTCTTCAACACCATCATCAAGCCAATACTAATGTATGGAGCAGAGACCTGGAGAAACACCGTCACCACCATGAAGAAAATCCAGGTCTTCATCAACACCTGCCTCAGGAAGATCCTCAAGATACGCTGGCCAGACAAGATCAGTAATGAAGAATTATGGCAAAGAACCAGACAACAGCCTGTTGAGAAAGAAATCCTACAGAGACGTTGGCGATGGATAGGACACACCCTACGGAAACCTGTATCCAGCATCACAAGACAAGCTCTCACCTGGAATCCACAAGGGAAAAGAAAGAGAGGGCGGCCTAGAAATACCTGGCGCCGAGACCTGGATGCAGATGCAAAAAAGATGGGCAAGACGTGGGGACAACTGGAACGCCTAGCCCAGAGCCGAGATGCCTGGAGACAGCTAGTTGGCGGCCTATGCCCCAGAAGGGACCACAGGCAGACATGACATGACAACATCAGCACCAGCTCCACTCTTCTAAAAGCGGGGGACGGGGTAGCCTAGTGGTCAGAACATTGCACTGGCAATTTAACAACAGGAGTTCGATTCCCGTTCGAGGGATTTTTCCGACCTCTGGAGTTAACATCAGTGCTGACTCCACTCCGGCAAAAGTTCCTCGGATGAGACTATAAACCGAGGCCCTGTGTGGGAACTCACGCATAACATCTTGTGCACACGTTAAATCCTGTTCCGCTTTTGTAAGAGTAGGCCATTGTCTGCCGGTGGGAACAGATGACAATATTTACAAGACTGCATACACACGGAGACTGGATGAAAAAAGCACATGAATGCTTATTCCATCATCCTCGATATATAGAATAAATAAATTAATGAATAAAAGTCCTGCAGATAAGACATCAAACTGATGGCCTGTGTGCAAATTTTATGCAGAACGTCGTGTGCACCTGGTCTCGTGGTGACCTCAAATTTGGTTTACCCGTACACTTATGTGCCTGTGGCGAGTTTTGTGTCAAAGCCTTTGGGGTGGGAGGTTTGCGGGGGACGGTGGTTGGATGGGGTGTTGTGGTGGTCGTCACCTCGGGTGGGTGACTCACTCAGTCTGGCACTGCTACTTCGCTAATACTGCCGTTAGTAGGGGGCTTAGTAGGTAGTGTCCTGCGTCTGTTAGCTAAAAACAGGCACCCCTGAACACCACCAAAGTGACCCAGCAGAAGTGCAGGGCCCCTCTGGCTGGTGGCCTCACGGAGGCCTAATATTGATGGGCTCCCTGTGGACTTCCAACCCTGAGGATGAGACACAACGAATCAGGGTATGGCTGTGGCAGGGAGATTGAAATGAATGGCGTGGGAACAACAGGACGGGGACATCACAGAAGGTAACATAGCAAAAAAACAAAAAAGCATCATGTGCACACTCTAAAGCCTCTTCTGCTTTTTCAGAAAAGGGAACAAAACATTGCGTGTAAGTAGGAATTGATGACAAAAATTTAGAAACGCATGTACATTGGTGTCGTTAGATATCATCCCTTAGGTCGGATTGCAGCTTCCTTAATGTTGGGAAAAACTTGTTACAAAGGCAAAAAATGCCACTGTTGATGTACGTTAAAGCTCTTGCCAAGGGCAGATAACTAAACAAACAAAAAACAAAATAAAAATATATGTCAGAAGTCAATGTATATCTACATACTCTTCCTGCACAAGAACATCATTATCGACATCATCATCATCATCATCAGCAGCAGCAGCAGCAGCAGCAGCAGCAGCAGCAGCAGCAGCATCAGCAGCATCATAAAAAATAATGATGATGATGACAATAACAACTATAAAGATAACAACAACAGATTTTTTTTTAAACGAACAGCAATACCACAATGTAAAAATATAGCAATTCAGTAACATGATCAAAGATTGCCACAATCAAATCACCTCTTAATAACAAACATCCTATAAACATAGCTTGAAATTACGAAGCAATTCCATTACACAACAGACAAATTATTTTGTCTTTAAGATGAACACTCAAGAAAAGAATCCACTCGAGAATGCAATTAAGCATCCCACAGGCCCCCTTACAGCATCTTAAATTAATCACGTGATTTATGACCTCTCATCATGGGACAAAGCATCCTACAATCTTCTGTACACAAGAATAGCTAATCTCTTTCTATTGAAAAAAAGACATCGCTATTGCAGGGCTGCGTAAAAGCTTTGATGTCTGTTCATCTTGAAGGACAAAGAAGGAATGATGTGGGGCATGGACAAAGGACAGTGTGACATTGGGTGATCAAAGACAGCAAAGGGAAAACTCTCCCCAGAGTGATGTTTCAATTTAGAATACGACGACTGGAAAGGGAGTTAGGAAAAGGAAATGGATGATGAGAAAGGGGGGGGGGGGGGGAGAAGAGAGAGAGAGAGAAAGTGAGAGACAGACAGACAGACAGACAGACAGGCAGACAGACAGACAGACACAAAGAGAGAGATAGAGAGAGTGTGTGTGAGTGTGTGTGTGTGTGTTTTGTAATTTGTATTTTATAGTTTTAAAAAACAACATATGCTACTGTAAGCATGCACGGGTTATGCATTACATAAAAGAGAGACACACAAAGACAGAGAGACAGACATCAAACAGAGAGAGAGAGAGACAGAGAAAGAGAAATATCAACAGAGAAAGACAGACAAAAATACAGCAAGAACTCAGATGTCCTGACCAATAAAAGATATATCAGATAGAGAACTTGATAGGCAGATCAACACATATGCAGGCCAGCAAATGTCAAGTTAAAACAAACTTTGAACCAACTAAGAGAGAAAGAGAAAACAAAATGACATACAAAAGAAACAAACAAAACCAAAAATAAAACAGCTGGCTAATGCAATCTTAGATCCCATCAGAGCTAAGGACAGCTCATTTTAATCACGTGATCTATGGCCACAGATCACGTGACAAAACATTCCAATCTTCCTTACACAAGAGTGGTTCTTCTCACTGCATGAAGAAGACATCATGTAGACAGGGCAACACAAATCGTTGGTGTCTTTCCTGATTTAAAAGTAAAGGGAGAAATGAGTAGATATAAAAAGAGGAAATTGAAAAAAATGATAGATCAAACAGGACTGAAAGATACGCATTTCCTATCTATGGGACTAATGGTTTAGATTAGAAGAATAGGCAGATATTAAAGATACAGACAGACAGACAGACAGACAGACAGACAGACAGACAGAGTAAGAAACAGACAGAAAAAGACAGACATAGAAAGTGAGAAGTAGGTGTGTGTGTGTTTAGTAATTTATATGTATTGCTGTAACAAAAAAAAAAAAAAAAGCTGACATATACTATGGTAAACATGCATGAGTTATGCATTAGATAAGAGAGATAGAGGGAGAGAGACAGACATAAATTATAGACACAGTCACAGACAGAATCAGAGAGATACTAACAGAAAGAGACACATACAAAGCAAGAATATAAACCAACTAACCAACAAAACTATTACACATATGGAGAATCAGACATGTAGATCATCACACATGCAAGCCAGCAGATGTTAAGTTAAAACAATGAAATAAGAGAGAAAGAGAAAACACAAAAACATACAAAATAAACAAACAAAACCAAAAATAAAACAGCTGGCTAATGCAATCTTAGATCCCATCAGAGCTAAGGATAGCTCAATTTCATCACGTGATCTATGGCCGCAGATCACGTGACAAAACATTCCAATCTTCCTTACACAAGGTGGGCTCTTCTCACTGCATGAAGAAGACATCACGTATCAAAGGGCGACACAAACCGTTGGTGTTCTTCCTGATGTAACGGCCAAGGGAGAAATGAGGCAGATGTGAAATGAGTAAACTGTAAAAAAAAAAAAATAATAAATAAATAAATAAATAAAACTTAAAAGATCAGACATGACAGGGAGAATGTTTGCACTGGACTTGTGATTTCAACCACAAGACAGAAAATGGAGACAGACAGACAGACAGACAGACAGACACACACACACACACATATATATATATAATATATATATAAATATAATATATATATATATATATATATATATATATATATATATATACAGACACACAGACACACAGACAGACAGACAGAGACAGAGACAGACACACATATATACAGACACACATGAACATAGAGAAGGACAAGGAGAGAATGAATGAATGATCTTTATTTGGCAAGGGTGAAGGCTTTAATTAGACTAAACCTAGACTACAATCCGTCCTTGTACACATACATACATCAAAACAATCAATAAAATATGACAATTGTTATGGGCAAAAGTGGAGAGCCAGACATAGGAGATACAGAGAGACAAACAGAACAACCAAAACCTCCTAGCAAACACCATTTTGATAAGGATATAGGTTATCTAAAGAGCAGAAACGATATTAGCTATAAGAGTGTTGTTTTTTTTAATCAACCATGAATGAATGAATAATCTCTGTTTCTTATTTATTTTATTTACTATTTATTTATTCTTTATATCGAGATAAAGAACAAGCACTCTTTTTTTCATCCAGTCCCTGTGTGTATGCATTTTTGTAAATATCGTCATCTGTTTCCCACTGCACACAATGGCCTAACTCTTACGAAAAGCGGAACAAGATTTAACATGTGCGCAAGATGTTCTAAATCGTTCGCACACGGGGCCTCGGTTTACAGTCTCATCCGAAAGACTTTTAGGGAGAGTGGAGTCAGCACTGATAATAACTCCAGGGGAAAAACCACTCTTAAGGATATCAGAGAAGCATTCAAACCCACCGACTTTAAGGAGTGTAAACAAACCACCCATTCACAAATCAAGACTCGAAAAAGAGAGAGAGAGAGAAGAGAGAGAGAGAGAGAGAGAGAGAGAGAGAGAGAGAGAGAGAGAGAGAGAGAGAGAGAGAGAGAGAGAGAGAGAGAGAGAGAGAGAGAGAGAGAGAGAGATTCTTTTATATCGAGGATAATGGAATAAGCACTCTTGTACTTTTTTAATCCAGTCCCCGTGGTATGCAGTTTTGTAAATGTCATCTGTTCCCAGAGAGAGAGAGAGAGAGAGAGAGAGAGGAGAGACAGAGACAGAGACAGAGACAGAGACAGAGAGACAGACAGACAGACAGACAGACAGACAGACAGAGACAGAGACAGAGAGACAGAGAGAGGAATAAAAACAGAACTCAAACCGAAAAGGGTCATGGCCAACGTGTTTGCCATGATGACCTCTGCAAGCTGATCTCCATTATAGTCTGCAGTTAACGACACCTCCCCAAAGGCCACTGTCAATCGTAAAGGGAAGTAAAAGGCACACCAGAGAGGGGAACAGATTATTCGTCTTTCTGCCATCTTGGGGTTAAACTTGTCTAAAGAAGTTACGAGCATACTTTCTGAAAAGGGGGTTCTTCTTTTTATGAAGATTTTTCTGCTTTCCAACTTCTTTCCCCCTCACCTCCCCCCCTTCCCTTCCCTTACTCACCTCCCTACACTGTCCCCAGTCCCTCCTAACTGGTTGGGATACGAGAGGCCCCTTTCAATATGAATTGCGTCCCTTCCGTCTTAAAATTCTGCTGTTAGAAATGTTCGCTTCTGTCACTTGCCTTTGTTTCTGTCTGTGTCTTTCTGTATCTCTGTATCTGTCTGTCTGTTTGTCTGTCTGTCTCTGTCTCTGTCTCTCTCTCAGTTTCTTTTTTTTAGACTTCTATTTTGATGCGTTTTGTTATTAATATGACAGTGTGATTGACTTTCTTTTAGAGTTTTTAGAAATGTTATTTCTTTTTTTTTTTTAATATTGTGATTATCTTAAACTGAGTGCTGTATTGAAGAAAGCCATAATGTATGTTTATTCTTTACCATCAATAAAAAGTTTGAAAGTTGTTGTTTTTTTTTTTTTTACTCTCTCTCTCTCTCTTCTCTCTCTCTCCTCTCTCCTCTCTCTCTCTCTCTCTCTCTCTCTCTCTCTCTCTCTCTCTATCTGTGTCTGTCTGTCTGTCTGTCTGTCTGTCTGTCTGTCTGTCTGTCTCTCTTCTCTTCTTCTCCTCTCTCTTCTCTCTCTCTCTCTCTCTCTCTCTCTCTCTCTCTCTCTCCTTCTCTCTCTCTCCCCCCCTCTCTCTCTCTCTGCCTTCCTGATTATTTATTTATTTATGTATTCTTTTATATCGAGGATAACAGAATAAGCAATCATGTGCTTTTTTTCATCCGGTCCCCGTGTGTATGCAGTTTTGTAAATATTGTCATCTGTTCCCACCGGCACACGATGGCCTACTCTTACGAAAAGCGGAACAGGATTTAACGTGTGCGCAAGATGTTCTGCGTGCGTTCGCACACGGGGCCTCGGTTTAAAGTCTCATCCGAAGGACTTTGTGATTACCCTTTCACAGTGGAGTTTTTTTTCTTTTTTGATCCTCAGCTAGAGCTGATATATAGCCGATATATAGGCTACCCCTGGTGACATTTTGCAGATGATGTCTACCAACCATCAAGGTAGCCGCATTCCAAATTCGGATATGTGTCCAAAACAGGGCGCGTGTGTGACGTGAATACCCTTTTAAAATATTTTTCATCCCCTCCTACCCGCTCAAAATGGCTTACTCTTCCAAAAGGCGGAACGGGTTTCAGCATGTGCGTAGGATGGTCTGTGTGTGTGTGCGTGTGCGTGTGTGCGTGTGTGTGTGTGTGTGTGTGTGTGTGTGTGTGTGTGTGTGTGTGTGTGTGTACTCGGGCTATCGATTTATATTTTCATCTGAAGGACTTCCAAAGGAGTGGGGTCATAACGTATGTTAACTCCAGGGGGAGGGAGGAGGGGGGTGTCTTTTAGTTGCTTATGTCTCCTGGCATTTCCTGTAAGGATCGGAAAACAAACACCTTTGTGCGAAGTCAAGTCGCACTGCTGGCTGGTCCTCAGGAACCCCTACTAGCCACTGTCAAGAAAAGGAAGCTGGCATGAATTGGCCATGTCACACGCCACAACACCCTCCCCAAAACAGTCCTACAAGGAACGCTAGAAGGTGGCAGACGCCGAGGCAGACAAACCAAAAGCTGGATGAATAACATCAAGGAGTGGACCCACCTGGACAGTCCAGCACTCATTCGGAAGGCGGAGGACAGGCCTGGATGGCGACGGCTGGCTGCAGAATTGTCTCTCATGTCTCCTCCACGACCGTTCCGGTCATGAGAAAGAAGAGAGAAGAGAGAAAGATCTCCTGTTTACAACTTTGTTTGCTTGCAATTAATTTCTTTTTTTTCTCTCTCTCTCTCTCTCTCATTTCTTTCTTTTTTGCAATTAAATTTCTTCTTACCTTGTCTTTCAAGAACGAAGGAAGAACATCAAGGCTTTACCAGGTCTTACCCCATCAATATCTTTTGATTTTCCTTTTAATCAATGGAGTGAGAACAAGGCACTCTTGTGTAGAAGAAAATGGGAAAGCTTTGTCACGTGCTCTGTAGCCATAAACCACGTGATTTAATGGAGAAGGCTGGAGGTCTGATGACGGATGCTTAACTGCATTAGGGGGGTTTTGCTTCTGCTTCTTTTCTTTAAATTTCTGTCGCTGTTTCTGTCTGTCTGTATATCTGTGTTTCTTCCGCTATGTCTCTATCTCTCCTGTCTGTGTGTTTTTGTGTGTCTCTGTCTCTGTCTTTGTTACTCTCTGTCTCTGTGTCTCTGTTTTGTCTCTGTGTGTGTGTGTGTGTGTGTGTGTGTGTGTGTGTGTGTGTGTGTGTGGTGTGTGTGTGTGTGTGTGTGTGTGTGTCTCTCTCTCTCTCTCTCTCTCTCTCT
>CM060339.1:24747364-24754864 GCA_030674155.1 Stramonita haemastoma
GGTGACCTGAAACACAATTTGAGAAGGTCAGAGGAAAGCAAAGGAGAGGAGAGGGAAGCGAGAAAGTAGGGGAAGGGTGGGGGGGGGGGGTCATGTTTGTAAATTAAACTCGTGACATGCAGGTGAAATGGCAGGTTAACTGATACGTGTTTATTCTGACAGCGAGGTGATTGTAGGAAATCAGAGCTCTAGGGGTACAGGTATCTCTGTGAGGTTCTTACTAGGAATGCATGAACATGAGATAGCACAGAGCGAATTATTCATGCTCCAGGCATTTTTGACTTGAATTTGATATTAAATACAAGGTTCTATCTATCTATCTATCTATCTATCTATCTATCTATCTATCTATCTATCTATCTATCTATCTATCTATCTATCTATCTATCTATCTATCTATCTATCTATCTATCCATCTGTCTGTCTGTCTGTCTGTCTGTCTGTCTGTCTGTCTATCTATCTATCTATCTATCTATCTATCTGTCTGTCTGTCTGTCTGTCTGTTTATCTATCTATCTATCTATCTATCTATCTATCTATCTATCTATCTATCTATCTATCTATCTATCTATTTATCTATCTATCTATCTATCTATCTATCTGTCTGTCTGTCTGTCTGTTTTATCTATCTATCTATCTATCTATCTATCTATCTATCTATCTATCTATCTATCTATCTACTATCTATCTATCTATCCCTTAGTCTGGCAACCACGAAGGCACCCATGAAGACATGACAACCAGTTCCCTCCATTCCTCTCTCTGTTCTGCCTTTCTCAGGTTTTGTTGAGTTCTAGGCCTGTCCATTCGCTGATGTTGTCATCCCATCTCTTCCTTGGCCTGTCTCTTTTTCTTTCTCCCTGGACAGTGCCTTGCAATATTGTTTTTGCTAGTCCTTTTGATCTTGTGACGTGCCTGTACCATGTAAATGTACGCTTCTTTATGATTGATAGAAGATTTTCGTAGGGACCAATGGTTTGCTGAATTCTGTTATGCACGTCTTCTTAGCTTATGTGGTCTCTGTAGGAGATGCCAAGGAGCTCCGGAAGCATCCCAGATGCTTCCAGAAACAAAAGATTAAGAGCTGAAATACCTTCCTCAAAGGGAACTTTTTTGTGTTTTTGTTCCTCGGCTTGAGCTCCGAGGTTCACCGATAGGAGATTTTTGCGTGTATATGCGACTATTTTCACCACCATTTAGACAGCTCCATTAATTCAGACCGGAGATGGTGTCTAAACACCACACTTGTGTGTAAGCGGGTGGCTTTTTAAAATTTTGCTATCCGCTCCTACAGGCACTAAATGGCCTACTCTTTACAATGACAGAACGGGTTTTAACGTGTGTGCACGATGCTCTGCGTGCATTTGCACAAGGGGCCTCGATTTCTAGTCTAATACGAAGTACTATGACAGTTTCATTTTCTTTGTCAAAATGGGAAGGAAGGCAAGGCTGGGAATTGAACCCAGAACTTCACGATTTACTTGTCAAGCGGGTGAAGTTTTTTTAACCGTCCCTTGCCACCTTCCTTCTTTGAAAAGAGGTGTGAGTGGAAGATGTTGTAGGTTGCAGGGGTGTAGTGCATGGCTAAATCTATCCTTCTTCTTCTTCTTCTTCTTGTTCTTGTTCTTGTTCTTGTTCTTCTTCTTCTTCTTCTTCTTCTTCTTCTTCTTCTTCTTCTTCTTCTTCTTCTTTTTCTTCTTCTTCTTCTTTTCTTCTTCTTCTTCTTTGCATTCTTTGCATTATTTGCATTCTTTGTATTCTTTGTATTCTTTGTATTCTTCTTCCTCTTTGCAATCTTCTTTGCATTTTTCATCTTCTGTGTTCTTCGTCTTTGCCTTCTTCTTCGGAGCATTCTTTGCATTCTTTACATTTTTCATAGTTTTCTTTTTCGCATTCTTCTTTACATTTATCTTCGCATTTTCTTTACATTATTCTTCTTCTTTGCATTCTTCTTGGCATTTTTCTATTTCTTTTTTGCATTCCTATTCTTCTTTGTTCTCTTTTTTCTTTGCATTCTTCTTCTTTGCCTTCTTCTTCTTCGCTTTCTTCTATGCATTCTTCTTCTTTGCATCTGCATCTGCATTCTTCTTTGCATTCTTCTTTGCATTCTTCTTCGCATTCTTCTTTGCATTCTTCCTCATATTCTTCTTCGCATTCTTCTACTTCATCGCATTTTTCTTTGCATTCTTTTTCTATGCATTCTTCTTCTTTGCACTCTTTTTTCTATACAATCTTCTCTTTGCATTATTTCTTCTACTTCGCATTCTTCTTTGCATTCTTCTTTGTATTCTTCTTCTTCACATTCTTCTTCTTCATCGCATTCTTCTTAGCATTCTTTTTCTATGTATTCTTCTTCTTTGCATTCTTTTTTTTCACAAAAAGTGATGTGACAGGAAAGAAAAGGAACAAGACACAAACAAAGAGAGGGATAGAAAAGAGGGAATTCCTAGAACAGACTTTCCAGAAGGTGGAAATGCTATTTATACTGACAGGACCCCCCTAAGAAAAGGAACAAGACAGAAACAAAGAGAGGGATAGAAAAGAGGGAATTCCTAACACAGACTTTCCAGAAGGTGGAAATGCTATTTATACTGACAGGACCCTCCGAAGAAAAGGAACAAGACACAAACAAAGAGAGGGATAGAAAAGAGGAATTCCTAACACAGACTTTCCACAAGGTGGAAATGCTATTTATACTGACAGGGCCCCCTGAAGAAAAGGAACAAGACAGAAACAAAGAGAGGGATAGAAAAGAGGGAATTCCTAACACAGACTTTCCAGAAGCTGGAAATGCTATTTATATGACAGCCACCCCCCCCCCCCCCTCCAACATCCCCACAGGAGGGAGGGGGAGAGGGGAGGGGAGGAGGGTTGTTCTGGCTTTCTTTCCATTTCTTTTCCTGTTACCTCTGATCAAGGGGGGGGGGTATCACTATTGTAATTGTTGTGAATGAGAAGTCCCCTGGGAAATTTTTGTGGAAATAGGGGGCAACTATGCAGGTAATTATGTTAACGGCATATTTGGGTAGAGTGTTGCTGTTGTTGTTTTTTTTGGAGGGTGGATGTTGAAATGTCATCATGGGCTTGTTGCTATTCCGATTTATTTATAATGATAGCTTTGGTGTGTGTGTGTGTGTGTGTGGTGTGTGTGTGTGTGTGTGTGTGTGTGTGTGTGTGTGTGTGTGTGTGTGTGTGTGTGTGTGTGTGTGTGTGGTGGTGTGTGTGTGTGTTTGGGGAGATGGGGTCTGTTTCTTTATCTCCGTCTATGTGTCTCTGTACTGCTTGCCTCTGTCTCTCTTATTTTAATCAAACACACTGTTTCTTTGTTCACTTTGTTTCTCTGTGTTTTGTCTGATTCTGTCTCTGTCTGTCTGTCTGTCTGTCTGTCTGTCTCTATCAGTCAGTCAGTGATCTATCTGTCTGTCTGTGTGTGTGTGTGTGTGTGTGTGTGCTTCGTTGCTTTGCTGTCTCCGCGCGCGCCGCGTCTGTGTCGTCTGTTCTCTGTGCTGTGTGTTATTTTGTTTTTTCTTGTTGCTTGTCTCTCCTGTCCTGTGTGTTGTGGTGTGTGTAGATGTTGTGTTGTCTGTCTGTCTGTCTGTATGTCTGTCTGATCGTCTTCTTCTTCTCTCTCTCTCTCTCTCTCTCCTCTCTCTCCTCTCTCTCTCTCTCTCTCTCTCTCTCTATATAATATCTCATCATTCATTCATTCATCTCATATATTACATCATTATTCATATATAAGCACTATATATATATATATATATATATATATATATATATATATATATATCCGGTGCCCCTTCTTCCGATTCACTCATCCTTTCTCTTTCTCTTCCTCTTTCTGATTGTAATTATCCACGGAGCTTACATTCCGTCCCAACCACTTTTATTTCATTTCATTGTATTCATTTCCGCCATTTCTCTTCCCCATCTCAGCACCTTTACGACCTTGTCTTTAAAGAAGGAAGCAATTCAAGGTTTTTATGTACCCTGCAAAAATTCATACCTTTTTTTTTTCTTTCGTAATGGAATGAAAACAACCACTCTTGTGTAAAAGAAGATTAGAATGCTTTGTCACGTGATAGGCGGCCATAAATCACGTGATTAGATTGAAGATGGCCGGGTTCCTTAATGCAATGTTGAGTTCCATTGATGTTTTGTATTTTTTATAAATGTGCCTTTGTCATTCTTTTGTTGTTTTTTCCCCAACGTGGGGACGGGATAGCTCAGTGGTCAGAGCACTCATTCTCCCCAAGCTTAGGCTAAGCAGCGTTGAGCGAGGTTACCAAGTGCATGGGTGTCCAGTCCGTTCGCGCGCCTTGGTTTCAGTACATTCCCCTAGTTCACCCATCTGTAAATGGGTACCTGCCCTCTTTAGGGTCAGGGAATGTAAAGCAGCGAAGGACAGGAAATGGGTGCGCCCGCCCTCAATATGCCGGCCCCTAGAGAAGCTGAGGTCTCTGATGCCTCGCTCCCAACAACCCCATAGGTTAATGGAAACACCTTTACCTTTACCATTAACAAATTTGTCACCTCTCCTCCAGCTTCTGTGTGTGTGGTGTGTGTGTGTGTGTGTGTGTGTGTGGTTGTGTGTGTGTGTGTGTGTGTGTGTGGTACGCGCGCGCGTGCGTGCGTGCGTGCGCGTGTGTGTGAGAGAGAGAGAGAAGAAAGAGAGAGAGTTTGTGTATGTATGTGTGCACGCACGCACACGTATGTGTGTAAATAAATTTCCAACCTTTATTCTTTAAGTCAAAAAGTTATTTCATGAAACTGCTCATGTCCAGGTAGATATACACAAAAACATGGTAAGGGCTAGAACATGCACACGCGTTTAACACAACACACACACACCACACGCGCGCGCGCGAGCGAGCGTACGCACACGCACACACACACACACATAACAAAAACACACAAACACACACACCCAAACACACACACACACACACACACACACACACAAACACACATACATAAAGAGACACAGACACACACATAGACACATACAGACACACACAGACACACACAGACACAACAGACACACACACAACACGCACAGAGGAAGAGAGAGAGAGAGAGAGAGAGAGAGAGAGAGAGAGAGAGAGAGAGAGAGAGAGAGAGAGAGTAAGTAGCAAGTCAATGCAGAAAATAAAACCCTTTCTAAGAACAAAAACAAAAAAAAAAGAAAGAGGAAGCCTAAACAGCAAAACTGAGAGATAGACAAAGACTGGAGTCCCCCAGCAAGCACACCCAAAATAGTGACCAATAAAATCTGAAGACTGGCTTCTCTCCAAGTATACAAAAAGCCCTTTTCCATGGTAAAAATTGTAAGCACCAAGGATGACCAAAAAGAGCCACCAAAAAGAGCTCGGCTGAGTCATTTTTTTTATGCCTTTAGATTTACCTCCCCTCTCAAAAAAACTTAATTATATGTCACCATTTGCTTTTTTTTTTTTTTTTTTTTTTTGCTCTCTTGGAGGATTTGTTCTTATTAATGTAATCCCTATGATCAGATCCTTTCTTCAAATCTACATAAGGTTTAAAATGTTCCTCGGGATATTTGCTTGTTGTGTTGGGTTAAAATTTGTTGTTTTGTTGATTTCATAGTCGATGTCTCAAAGTCTTATTTGCTTTGTTTGTTTTTTTGTGTTGCTTTTTTTTTTCCTTGGCTAGATCTTCGAGTTTTTATTTTTTTTTTTATTTTAATTATTTTATTCTATTATATCGAGGATAATGGGATAAGCACTCGTGTGCTTTTTTTCATCCAGTCCCCCCGTATGTATGCAGTTGTGTAAATATTGTCATCTGTTCCCACCACCGGCACACAATGGCCTACTTCTTACAAAAGCGGAACAGGATTTAACGTATGCACAAGATCGTTCTGCGTGCGTTCACACACGGGGCCTCGGTTTACAGTCTCATCCGAAAGACTTGTGTGGAGAGTGGAGTCACACTGATGTTAACTCCAGAGGAAAAATCCCCTCCAACGGGAATTGAACTCGAATCGTCAAATTGCGACGCAATGTTCTGACCACATGCTATCCCGTCCCAAGATTCACCAGTGGTGAGATGTTTGCGGATCCTATCTTTCTTTTTAACCCACCAGTAAGGTACCCGCATTCTAACTTCGGAGATGATGTTTAAACATGACACTAGCGTGCATGCAGTTTTTTTTTTTTTTTTTTTTTAATTAATTAAGTCATCCCTTTCTTATTAGCACACCTACTCTTTTGAACGGCAAAACGAGTTTTTAACGTGTACTCAAGATGTTCTGCGTGCGTTCCGCACCACGGGGCGTTGTTCATAGTCACATCAGAAGTGACTTTGGTATCGAATGGAGGGGGGGGGGTGGAGTAGGATGGTAGGGGGAGGTGGAGATCGGTACGTTCTTAACTTCAGGGTGAAAATTCCACTGAACGGTGGTGTCTCAATGCTACATTTGAACCCGAACTTGATCCCATGGCAGTAAAACCGGCGAATGAACATTCTAACCGCTAGACTATCTTCTCCCTCCCCCCCCCCCCCCCCCCCCCCCCCTCTTTTTGTCAGTTTAAATACAAAGTTGATTATTTGTTTGTCCATTTGCTGCTGATGATGTCTCTTTCTCAATTACATTCTGTCTGCACTTTTTTTCCTCATTTTTCGTTTTTCTCTTTTCTGCTCTTTGTCTCTGCCTCTTGTTTATCTCTGCTGTCTGTCTGTCTGTCACTCTCTCTGAGTCTCTGTGTCTCTGTCTGTTGCCTGTCTGTCTGCCTATCTGCCTGCCTCCTGCCTGCCTGCCTGCCTGCCTGTCCTGCCTGCCTGTCTGTCTCTCTGTCTCTGTCTGTCTGTCTGTCCTCTCTGTCTCTCTCTTCTTCTTCTCGTCTGTCTCGCTCTCTCCTCTCATCTCTCTCTCTCACTCCTCTCCTCTCTCTCTCTCTCTTCGCTCTCTCACTCTCTCTCCTCCCCTCTTCTCTTCATCTCTCTCTCTTCTCTTCTTCTTTTCCCTTTCAACATGTCTCCTTTTTTTAATACTCTCTCTCTCTCTCCTCTCATCCTCTCTCCTCTCTCTCTCCTCTCTCCTCTCTCTCTCTCTCTCACTCTCCTCTCTCTTCCTCCTCTCTCCTCTCTCTCTCTCCTCTCTGAGAGACAATACCAAAAAAAAAAACCAAAAACTTTGTCATGAATGTTGACGCTTCAAGTCGCCCTGCATCGTTAATGTCTTTGTTAATGGAGTGAAAACAGCCCGCTCTTTCTGTGATGAAGTTTACAACGCTTTGTCACGTGATCTGCCGCATAAATCACGTGATTAAATGCGGGATGTCTGCGAGCCATGATGAAGTGCTTAACTGCATTAGCAGTTGGGGTGATGATTGATTGCTTGGCTGTCTGGCTGGTTGGCTTGGGGACGGGATAGCCTAGTGGTCAGAACATTGCGCTGGCAATTGATTACCCGGGTTCGATTCCTGTCCCAGGGGATTTTTCCCCTGGAGTTACCATCAGTGCTGACTCCACTCCCCC
>CM060339.1:24767364-24769864 GCA_030674155.1 Stramonita haemastoma
TCTTCAATTTCTCTGTCGTCTGCAAATTCTGACAAAAGCATAGAAAAGGCAAAAGTTTGCTAATATCATACAAGAGTGAACTACAAAAGGAGACATCAATTTTGACTCTTTTTTTTCATTTTCAACAAAAGATAGCATTTCAACTGGTATATCCGGCCAGAATTTTCCATCCATCCATTGATTCTGAATGAATGAAGAAATATAGAGAAGGCTCGGACCGTCCCTTATGAATACACGAACAGGATTATTTAACTTAAAAAAAACTGACAGTCTATTGTGACGTTTGTGTGAGAAGGGTGAAGGTCATTTGGTTCAGCTTACTACAGGGTCAAATGGGAGCAAAGGGAAGAAAAATGTGTGGGAAGAGAAATTGGTATTGAAATGTGTGTCAGTTCTAGTCTGGTTAGAATCATGGGGATTTTTTAAAAAATTAAATTGGGTTGTTTTGTGTTTGTTTGGTTTTGTTTATTGTTATAGCTATGTATGTTATGTTGTTTTGTGTTTGTTGTTGTTTTTTGTTATGGCTTTTGTATCTATAATAACATTACTGAATAAAAAATAATTTTTGAAAAAGAATAAGGAATTTTTGGGACTCCGGCGGACTCCTACCCAGAGTCAGTTTAGTCTGTGCTCGTTGCAAAGATTGAGATCGCACATTCGAGCTGTATCCACTTTTCGGATACAGTTTTGAGTCCTTCTCATTTCACCTGACCAACACTGCAGGTGTCTGTATCTCTCGAGCCTGGTTGACGCCGGGATAGATCATGATAGGAAGCGTATAGAGTACAACCCTGTCCAGTAGTTTCAAAGCGCATGCATTTCCATAGCAGCATCATTACTTCATGCTCATCCTCATAGATCATCGTACAATTTTTTTTTTTAATTGTGTATGATTCGGTGGGCCTGGTTGCTCTGGTGTCATGGTGACCCAAGTTTCGGTTTTCCCTCCATACCTTTCTGTACCTGTGGTGAGTTTGTGGCAAAGCCTTTGGGGGTGATTTTTCACAGAAAGTCGATATTGTATTTTTTTTTTAAATTTATTTATTTATTTATTTAGGCCCCGTGTGTTTGAACGCACGCAGAACATCTTGCGCACACGTTAAATCCTGTTCCGCTTTTCGTAAGAGTAGGCCATCGTGTGCCAGTGGGAACAGATAACAGAAATTATAAAACTGCATAAACACGGGGGACCGGATGTAAAAAAAGCACATGTGCTTATTTCATTATCCTTGATATAAAAGAATAAAAAATATAAATAAATAATAAAATAAATAAAATAGTAGGGGGTTTAGTAGGTGGTGTTTCTACGTGTGTTAGCACGTAACAGGCACCTCTAGTAGGCACCCATCAGTCTCGGAAGACTATGGAGTTGCGCTCTAGTCTTTAGAGCGCAAAGCCTGGGTAAGTAAGTATGGAGGGCAAGCTGTTACCCATGCTGCAGACCACCCCCCCCCCCCCCCCTCTTCTCCACGCCACTGGAGTGGTCCATTGGAAAAGCAGTCGCCGAGACGAATGGTTCCAGTACCGTCGCAGGAGCCGCCAGAACGTTGCCATAAAGCAGCCCCAAGAGCACCTCTAATCACCCTCAAAAAGACCCACCAGTATTGCAGGGCCACTCTGGCGGGTGGCTCCACGGTGGCCTGATATTGATGGGCTCCCTGTCGGATTTTAGAACTGATGATACGACATAACGTATCTGGGTATGGCTAGAATGGAGAGATTGAAATCAGTGTTGTGGAAACAGTACACGACAGGAACATCCTATAAGATAAAGCAGCAAAAACAACAACAACAACAACAACAACAAAAACAACAACAACAAAAACAACAACAACAAAATCAAGAAAAAGAGCCCTCAACACATCAATACAGGAAATCTTGAAAAAATAATATCATTTTATTTATGGGTTTTTTTAAGATGATAATTTCAAAAACGGGTAACGCATGTTCGACAACTTCCGGAGGACATTTGTTTTTATAAACACTTGATATGATGATTGTGTGCAATTCAGAAAATAACTCTCTAGAGCAGTTTTTATTTTGTTGTAACATATCTTAAGTGTCAAGTGATAAAAACCAATTACATAATTTGTTCTGTCTTTCTTTCGTTTTTTTTTCTTTCTTTCTTTCTATCTTTCTTTCGTTTTTTTCTTTCTTTCTTTCTTTCTTTTTTTCTTTCTTTCGTTTTTTCTTTCTTTTTTTTCTCTTTTTTTCTTTTTTTTTCTTTCTTTCTTTCTTCTTCTTTCTTTCTTTCTTTCTTTCTTTCTTTTCTTTCTTTCGTTCTTTCTTTTTCTCTTTCTTTCTTTCTTTTTTCTTTCCTAACTGCATGATTTCATTATTTGTACAAAAACCCACATTTTCCTTTTTTTTTTCCTTTTCTATCACTTTCTTTTCTTCTTCTTTTCGGTTTATTTTCTGTTGTTGTCTTTTTTTTTTTTTTAGGAATGATGTCATCCAATATCACAAAACTTTGTTGCTTCATTCTGCTTTACACCTGCCC
>CM060339.1:24779864-24782364 GCA_030674155.1 Stramonita haemastoma
TGGGACTGATAAAGAAATAAGCAAAGTTAAAACCCCTAAGGAAAAACTGTCAGGGGCCCATGTCTGTGGAAGTCTGTGTGATTAGATAGCATTAGAGGAGAGCCAAACAGTATTTTTTCTGAAGTATACTGTCAGATTAGGGTGACATCTTAGTTTACCTAGACAAACATACACTGATGACTTCTTCATCTTGTTTTCTTCTTTTTTCTTCTGCTTCACGTTCTTCTTGTTTCTTCTTCTTCTTCTTCTTCTTCTTCTTCTTCTTCTTCTTCTTCTTCTTCTTCTTCTTCTTCTTCTCCTTCTCCTTCGTCTTCTTCTTCTTCTTCTTCTTCTCCTTCGTCTTCTTCTTCTTCTTCGTCTTCTTCTTCTTTTTCTTCCCAAATACTTGATTTTGATTCCTTTGATTTAAAACGCTTTCTTTTTTACTTGATGCTAATGAATTAAGCTGTAGGGATGACATCCTAATCAAAACTCTCCATCTTAATGCGTTCATATTAAAAAGGAGTTAAGTGACTAAAGTAGTACGTTATGACTTGTGGCCTTGAGAGTAAGGCAAGGGGAGGGGGGAGGGGGGGGGGGACAACAGTGAACGTTTGACAAGACTGGTTAGCTTAAAGCAGATAGTTTTTTTTATTGTACATTTGGGACTTAAACACAAGGACGGGTAAAATATGACCTTATCAGTTGCCGGGACTGAAAGAAAAACTACATACAAATTGAAAAAAGACACCACCACCACCACCACCACCACCACCATCCACCCCCCTATGTATACGTGTCTCAAGAAGTCCAAGTGAGTGGGAAACAGTACACAAGCGCGAAAGAGATAATCATAGATGTGGTATATGCTGAGATTACTGTGACATCTTTGTTTTGTGTGTTTTATACATACACCGGATGACTTTTTCTTTCTTTCATTCTTCTTCTTCTTCCTCTTCGCTATTCTTCTTCTTCTTCTTCTTCTTCTTCTTCTTCTTCTTCTTCTTCTTCTTCTTCTTCTTCTTTCTTCTTCTTTGCATTCTTCTTTGCATTCTTCTTTGCATTCTTCTTTGCATTCTTCTTTGCATTCTTCTTTGCATTCTTCTTCTTCTTTGCATTCTTCTTTGCATTCTTCTTTGCATCTTCTTCTTCTTCTTCTTCTTCTTCTTCTTCTTCTTCTTCTTCTTCTCTTCTTCTTCTTCTTCTTCTTCTTCTCTTCTTCTCTCCCACTTCTTGTTCTTCTTGTTGTTGTTATTGTTCTTCTTCTTCTTCTGCTTCTTCTTCTTCATCTTCTTCTCTGCATTATTCTTCTTCTTCTCCGCATTTTTCTTCTCCGTATTATTTTTCTTCTCCGCATTTTTCTTCTCCGCTCTCTTCTTAGCATCCTTCTTCTTCCTCTTCCTCCTCCTTCTCTTGTTCTTCGCATTTTTCTTTGTATTTGTCTTCTTCCTCATATTCTTCTTTGTATTCTCCTTCTTATTATTGTTTTAGTATTCTTTTTCGCATTGTTCTTTGCATTTTTCTTCTTCGTGTTTTTGTTTGCATTCTTCCTATTTGCATTGTTCTTCTTCGCGTTCTTTCACTTTTTAACGTTTTCTTCTTATTCTTATTCTTCGTCTTCTTTACATTTTTCTTTCCATTTTTTTCTTAGCCTTCCACTAGACCACCAATACACTAAACATATGACCAGACATTCAGAATCTCTTTGATTCTGTTTGTGATCTATTCTGGCGGGTTGCATTTTGAACAGGTACACAGCTACCCCTCACAAGTTGATTTTTACCATTACTCTCTCCTCTCTCTTAATCCTGTGTCGTGTATTTAAGAAGCTAACCTTATAGGCCTACTGAATTCTGCCCTCTCTCTCTCTCTCCTCTCTCTCTCTCTCTCTCTCTCTCTCTCTCTCTCTCTCTCTCCTCTCTCTCTCTCTCTCTCTCTAAACGCTCACAATAGACCTTCAGTGCTGAAAGCTTGGTAATCTTATGAATGTATTCATGAAGCACATTTCGACCTCCACATTTACTTTCATCTGTTCAAAAGTGTTGAATGTATGGGGTCACCACTGGTATGAAAAGCTGCAGCAATGGGGATCTATTGTGTGCAACTGAAAAAAGCGACAAAATAGATGTCTTTGCCCCTTTTTTGTTGTTTGTTTGTTGTTGCCGCTTGTTATTCTTTAATGTTTGAGCAGAGCACGTGCGTGCGCCCTCCACGGGAAAGGGTGAGAGAGAGAGAGAGAGAGAGGAGAGAGAGGAGAGAGAGAGAAGAGAGAGAGAGAGAGAGAGAGAGAGAGAGAGAGAGAGGAGAGAGAGAGAGAGAGAGAGAGAGAGAGAGAGAGAGAGAGAGAGAGAGAGAGAGAGAGAGAGAGAGAGATTTGAATTGATTTGATTTGATTTGAATTGATTTATTCTTTTATATCGAGGATAATGGAATAAGCACTCTTGTGCTTTTTTACATCCAGTCCCCGTGTGTATGCAGTTTTGTAAATGTCATCTGTTCCCACCGGCACACGATGGCCTAC
>CM060339.1:24799864-24809864 GCA_030674155.1 Stramonita haemastoma
GGCACACGAGAGAGAGAGAGAGAGAGAGAGAGGAGAGAGAGAGAGAGAGAGAGAGGAGAGAGAGAGAGAGAGAGAGAGAGAGAGAGAGAGAGAGAGAGAGAGGGGGGGGGGGGGGAGCCGCATTCTGCTCCAAGCACTGACAAGTATCGCGGGCCTCTCTCTCCCTCTTTGTGTGTGTGTGTGTGTGTGTGTGTGTGTGTGTCTGTGTGTCTGTGTGTCTGTGTGTCTGTGTGTGTCTGTGTGTGTGTGTGTGTGTGTGTGTGTGTGTGTGTGTGTGTGTGTGTGTGTGTGTGTGTGTGTGTGTGTGTGTGTGCAGACACATCTATTTGTCTGTCTGTCTGTCTGTCTGTCTATCCTCGCACTTTGATTCCTCTTGCACTCTCTCAATTTAACTGGTACTTAATTTGTAAATCTTTTCTTCTTCTTCACCTTCTTCTTGTTTCGACTCCGTTCCGCTCTCAGTGTTAATTAATCTGAATAACTTTTCTTCCTTTTTCCTTCCTTTCCTTCTTTTTCTTCTACTTCTTGTTGCCGCATTCAACTCTAAGTACTTTTTTTTAAATTATTATTTTTATATTTATTATTGCTTTAGATTTGAGAAGGAAATTTCTGTTCTTTTTGTTTGTTTGTTGTTCGTTTTGTTAGTGTTCATGTTATTTCCTCTCAGTGGTGATGGGTATTATCATAATTATGGTATTGTTGCGTTTGTTGTCTTTCCTTTTCTTCCTTCTAATATATAAAGTATGAACTGAAGTATGGAGATATTGTAATCTGACATAAATTGCTTATTGACATTTCATGGATTCTTATTTTTTTAAGTCTTAAATAATGGTATTGGTGACATTGTAACTGATATAAGCTGTTTGACACTATGTGGATTTTTTTCCAACTTTAAATGAGTGCATGCACGTACCTGCATAATGCTGTGAGGACGAGCTCGCGCGAACTCTGTGTGTGTGTGTGTGTGTGTGTGTGTGTGTGTGTGTGTGTGTGTGTGTGTGTGTGTGTGTGTGTGTGACTTTTTAGTGTTTTCTTTTGGTTTTTGTTGTTATTGTAGTTGCTTGTATTATCTATAGGCATACTTTATTTTTAAGGCTGTTGATATTATGTTAGTTAATGTTGGTGACATATTTTGTTGGGTTTTTGCTTGTTTGTTTTGTTTTTGTTTTTTTTTCAGGGTTTTTCCTGCTTTTGTTTTGTTGTTGTTGTTTTTCTTTAGATAGATGGCTTAATGAAAAAAAGCAAATCTATGCTCATTCAATGTACCATCTGGAAATAAATATTTGATTTGATTTCACACACACACACACACACACACACACACACACACACACACACACACACACACACACACACACACACAAAACAGTGACATAAGTTGCCAAGACACAAAACAAATCAATATTTTTCTCACTACAGTAGAATTTATTTTATAATATTTAAAAACACATAGAAAAGTTCATATTAACATGTATACTTTTTCTATGCAATTAACAATTCTACTCCAACATTAAAAAAAACCCAGATCATTTGATGTGATTTGAGAAAGAGACCCCATCTCCCCACACACTTTCCATACAAATTATCCTATAAGCGATTACATTTTGCTTGTGAATTTACATTTCGTTTCATTAAAAAATATTTCGTCAGAAATACAACAAAAAGACTAAAAGGGAAACACACAAGCACATCTATAGCATTAAAATTTTGCACATTTGTGTATGCTACATTTTTCTGTTGTATGCTACATTTTCTTGTCAATTTACATTATATCTCATTTAAAAATGTAACACACACACACACACACACACACACACACACACACACACACACACACACACACCACACACACACACACACACACGCACACGCACACACAAATCACACACACACACACACACACACACACACACACACACACACACACACACCTCATCTCATCTACTCCATCTCATCTACTCCTTTACTTAAAAATTATAGGCTTTTAGTTTTTCAGTACATTTGTGAAATATGTCAGTGCAAAATCTGCCATCAATCTTCCAGCAGAAGATTAATACACAAATTCACCACCAATATCAACTTAAGTCATTTTTTTTTCAATAAAAATAGAATTCACATTGTCAGGTTTGCTATTCCATTTCATATTTGATTTGAAAAGACATAAGATCCCTTCTCCCTACATACCTTCCACACCATTATCCAGACCATTTCACTTTTCTAGTCTCTCTACATTTGGTAAGATTTAGAGAAAAAACCCAAGCGCCCCCCCCCCCCCCCCACCCCCCCCCAAGAAAAAAAATCAAAGGCATACTTTACACACTACAAGACAAAGCATGGAGGGGTGTGTAGGTGTAAAATCTGCACCTATCTTCTAGCAGAAGATCAGTTCACAGATTTGCCACCAACATCATCTAAACTCATGCCATGCAATATCCATGGCAATCACAGCACCACATTTTCTTTTTTTCACATTTAATTGATGTCAACAAACACACACGAAAAACCTTCTCCCCACACACTTTCCATTTTCACATAATGTCACATTTTTCTTGTCAATTTACATTTAATTTCATGATTCATAAACAAACAAAGTCAGGTACATTATATCCACTTTGATTTTTAAGATTATATACCTTTAGTCTTTTAAACACACTTTTTAAAAATATGTTGGGTGGAAAATCTTCCATCAATCTTCCACCAGAAGATCAATTACAAATTTGCCACCAAAATCATCTAAAACTCATGTCACCCAATATCACTGGCACTCACAGGACCACCTGGGGGGGGGGGGGGGGTTGTTGTTTTTTTTTTACATTTGATGTGATGTAACCCACATCCACCCCCCAACCCCCCACCTCTTAGGCAATACTTTACCATTACACAAAATGCTACATTTTTCTTGTCAATTTACATTTGATCTCATTATTAAAAAAACAAAAACAAAAACAGGCACATGTTATCCACTTCTTTACTTAAAATCATATGCCTGAATTTCACATTTATCTTTTGTAAAATGTTTTGGTGTAAAATTTACCATCAATGTTCAAGCAGAATTTCAATTCAAATTTGCCACCAACATCAACAAGTAATTTTTATCAATAAGAAAACATTGTACAACATGCTATATCTTTCTTGTCAATTTACATTTCATCTCATTATCTAAAAATACAACAACAAACAAACAAACGAAAAACATGACAGCACAATTTATTTACTTTGATTTTAAAGACCATATATCTTTACTCTTTCATATACATTTTTTTGTAAAATGTGGTGTAAAATCTGCCAACAATCTTCCAGCAGAAGATCAATACACAAATTTGCCACCAACATCATTTAAACTCCTGCCAGGCAATATCACAGGCAATCACAGCACTGGCTCTGTGTTTGTTTTCACATTGGACCCCTTGTAAAAGAATGGGGGGAAAAAACTCTGAAAAGATGTCTACCATTATACAGTATGCTATATTTTCTTGTCAATTTACATTTCATCTCATGATTAAAAAAACAGAAAGGTTAAGAAAAACAAAACATGGGCACATATTATCCACTCCTATCCTTAAAATCATATACCTGAAGTCTTTCACATACATCCCTTGTAAAATATGTTGGTGTAAAATCTGCCATCAATCTTCCAGCAGAAGATCAATACACAAATTTGCCACCAACACCAACTCAAGTCATTTTTATCAAACAGACCCCTTCATCCCACATACGTTCCACACCATTATACAGACTATAACATTTTTCTAGTCTCTACATTTGATAACTTAAAAACAAAAACTTCTGGCATGCACATTTTACACACCACAAGACATGAAGATGTCTTGGTGTAAAATCTGCATCTACCTTCTAGCAGAAGATCAGTTCACAGATTTGCCACCAAGTCATCTAAACTCATACAGTGCAATATTAATGGCAATCATAGCACCAGATTTCTTTTTGTTTTCACATTTAGTGCAATATAAGAAAAAAAAGAAAAAGAAAAAAAAGAAATCCCACCCCTATTCCAACATACTTTCCATAAAACAAATTGTTATTTTTTTCTTGTAAATTTACATTTAATTTAATTCTTCAAAAACAAAAAAACCCCAAAAAGGCACATTTTAGCCACTTTTATACTCAAAATCATATACCTTTAGTCTTTCAAATATATTCTTTTTATTGTTTGTAAAATCTGTCATCAATCTTCCAGCAGAAGATCAATACACAGATTAGCCACCATCATCATGTAAGCTCATACCAGGCAATATTACTGGCAACTACAGAACTGGATCTGGTTTTGTTTTTACATTGGATGTCATGTAAAACAAAAACCAAAAACCAAAAAACCAAACCAAAAAAAACTAAAAAATTGGGAAACATTTTACACACCACTATACAAAGTGATACATTTTCTTGTCAATTTACATTTCATATTATTCCAAAAAATAAAAAAGCAAAAATAACAGACACATGTTATCTATTCCTATACATAAAATGTATACCTGAACTTTTTCACATAATTTTTTGTAAAATATATTTGTGTAAAATTTACTTTTAACCTTCAAGCAGACGATCCATACACAAATTTGCCACCTACATCAACTGAAATCATTTTTATCAATAGAAATCACACCACCAGCTTTGCTATTCATTTCATATTTGTTTTTAGGAGACAAAAATCCCCTTCTCCCTACACTCTTTCCACACCATTATACAGACCATTTCATTTTTATAGTCACTAAATTAAATTGATAAAATAAATAAAATAAAAACTCTCCAAGCACATTTTACACACCACAAGACATACTTTATGAAGATATCTTGGTGTAAAATCTGCATCTATCTTCTAGCAGAAGATCAGTTCACAGATTTGCCACCAACATCTAAACTCATACAATGCAATGCTAATGGCAATCATGGCACCAGATTTCTATTTTGTTTTCATATTTGATGTGATGTTAAAAAAAAAAAGGTAAAGTCTCCCAACATACTTTCCCTACCATTGTACAAAATGCTCCATTTTTCTTTGTCAATTTACATTTCATTTCATTACTAGAAAACAAAACCAAAAAAAGGAGGGAAAAAAAACAGGCACATGTTATCCACTCCTATCCTTAAAATCATATACCTGAAGTTTTTCACATGTTTTGTAAAATATGTTGGTGTAAAATCTGCCATCAATATTCCGGCAGAAGATCAATACACAAATTTGCCACCAACATCATTTAAACTCCTGCCAGGCAATATCACAGGCAATCACAGCACTGGCTCCTTTTTGTTTTTACATTCAATGTTATGTAGAAAAAAAACTTTAAAATTTTAAAATTCAAAAAAGAGAAAACCTCTCTGGAAACACTTATACACCATTGTAGAGTATGCTACATTTTTTGGTCATTTACAATTTATCTCATAATTAAAAGAAACACCAAAGAAATAAGAAAAGAAAAACAAAAAACACAGGCACATGTTATCCACTCCTATACTTAAAATTATATACCTGAAGTCATTCACAGACATCTTTTGTGAAATATGTTGGTGTAAAATCCGCCATCAATCTTCCAGGAGAAGTTCAAAACACAAATTTGCCACCAACACCAACTCAAGTCATTTTTATCAATAAAAAAAATAGAAATCACATTTTCAGGTTTGCTATTCATTTCATAATTGATTTGGAAAGACAACAGACCCCTTCTCCCCACATACTTTCCACACCATTATACAGACCATTACATTTTTCTAGTCTCTACATTTGATAGCTTAAAAACAAAAACCTCTGGTAGGCACATTTTACACACCACAAGACATAGCATGAAGGTGTGTTGGTGTAAAATCTCCATCTACCTTCTAGCAGAAGATCAGTTCACAGATTTGCCACCAACATCATCTAAACTCATGCCATGCAAAATCAATGGCAATCACAGCACCAGATTTCTTTTTGTTTTTACATTTGATGTGATGCAGAGGGAATTTTTTTTTTTTTAAAGAAGAAGAAAATTTCCACATACTTTCCCTACCATTTTACAAAATGCTACACTTTCTTGTTAAATTACATCTATCTCATTGATAAATAAAACCAAACAAACACAACAAACAAACCAAAACAAAACAAAACATAACAAGCACATTTTATTCCCTTTGACTTTTTAAGATCATATATCTTTCAGTCTTCCTGATACATTGTTTTGCAAAAAATGTTGGTGTTAAATCTGTCGTCAATCTTCTAGCAGAAGATCAATACACAAATTTGCCACCAACCATCTAAACTCATGCCATGCAATACCACAGGCAATCACATGACCATTTGTGCTTTGTTTTTACAATTGGTGTGATGTATAAAACAAAACAAAAACCACCCCCCACCCCCCAAAATGAACCCCCTCTCTCCAAATACTTTTTCTCCCATTGTACAAAATGCAACATTTTTTCTTGTCAGTTTGCATTTCACCTCATTATTAAAAAGGAAAACAATTAATAAAACAAAAGAAAAACAAAACACAGGCACATGTTATCTACTCCTATACTTAAAATCACATACCTGAAGTCTTTCCTAGACATCTTTTGTAAAATTTGCCATCAATCTTCTAGCAGAGGACCAATACACAAATTTGCCACCAACAACATTTAAACTTTTGTTAGGCAATACTAATAGCAATTACAGGACCACCTATATATTTGTTTTTACATTTTGTGTGATGTAAAAGAAAACAACAACAACAACAAAAGAAAAAAAAAACTCTCTCCACATACGTTCTTCACCCTTATACAAAATGCTCCATTTTTCATGTCAATTTACATTTCATCTCATTACTAGAAAACAAAACAAGAAACAAAAAAGATAAGCAAAACACAGGCACATGTTATCTACTCCTATCCTTAAAATCATATACCTGAAGTCTTTTGCATGTTTTGTAAAATATGTTGGTGTAAAATCTGCTATCAATCTTCCAGTAGAAGACCAATTCACAAATTTGCCACCAACATCATTTAAACTCCTGCAAGGCAATATCACAGACAATCACAGCACTGGCTCTGTGTTTTGTTTTTACATTCAGTGTTATTATTTTTTAAAAAAACTATCTGGAAACCTTATACACCATTGTTGAGTATGCTACATTGTTTTGTCAATTTACATTTTATCTCATTATTAAAATAAAAAAGCTGAAAAGAAAAAAGAAAAAAAAAACACTGGGCACATGTTATCCACTCATACTTAAAATCATATACCTGAAGTCTTTCACAGACATCTTTTGTAAAATATGTTGGTGTAAAATTTACCATCAATCTTCCAGCAGAAGATCAATACACAAATTTGCCACCAAAATCAACTTTTTCTCAATAAAAACAGCAATCACATCTCTAGCTTTGCTATTCATTTCAATTTTGGTTCAAAAGACAACAGACCCCTTCTCCCCACACACTTTCCACACCATTATACAGACAAGTACATTTTTCTAGTCACTCTACATTTGATACAATTAAAAAAAAAAAAAAAAAAAAACCTCTGGCAGGCACATTTCACACACCACAAGATACATAGCATGAAGATGTGTTAGTGTAAAATCTGCATCTATCTTCTAGAAGAAGATCAGTCCACAGATTTGCCACCAACATCATCCAAACTCTTACCATGGATATTGATGGCAATTAGAGCACCAGATTTCTTTTTGCTTTCCCATTTGATGTGATACCAACAACAACAAAAAAGGGGGGGGGGGGGTACTTCTCCCCACATACTTTCCATTACCCAAAATGCCACATTTTTCTTGTTAGTTTACATTTAACTTCATTATTCAAAAACAAAAAAAACCCGGCACATTATATCCACCTTGATTCTTAAGATCATTTACATTTAGTCTTTTACACACACCTTTTAAAATATGTTGGTGTCAAATGTGCCATCAATCTACCAGAAGATCAATTCACAGATTTGCCACCAACATTAAACTCATGCCAAGCAATATTACTGGCACTTACAGGACCACCTCTGTTTTTGTTTTCACATTGATGTGATGTAACCCCCAAAAAAACAAAACAAAACAAAAAACAAAAAACAAACCCAAACCAAAATGAAACAAAGCAAAAAAACACCCATCACTTTCTACATATTTTACCATTATACAAAATGCTACATTTTTCTTGTCAATGTACATTTTATCTAATTATTAAAAAAAAAAAAAACCAAAAAAAACACAGGCACATGTTATCCATTCCTATGCTTAAAATCATATACCTGAATTTCACATTCATCTTTTGTTAAACAATTTGATGTAAAATTTACCATCAATCTTCCAGCAGAAGATCAATACACAAATTTGCCACTAACATCAACTCAAATCACTCTTATCAATAAAAATAGCAATCACATCAATAGCTTTGCTATTCATTTCATATTTATTTTGAAAACACAACAGACCCCTTCTCCCCACACACTTTCCACACCATTATACAGACCATTACATTTTTCTTCTCAGTCTACATTTGATAAATAAAAATACATATATAAATATATATATATATATATATATATATATATATATATATATATATATATATATATATATATATATATATATATATAATATATATATATATATATATAACCTGGCAGGCACATTTTACACACCACAAGGCATATGTGATGTGAATATGCATGAAGATGTGTTGGTGTAAAATCTGCATCCATCTTTTATCAGAAGATCACTAGACAGCCTTGTACTAACATCATCTAAGCTCATGCCATTCAATATTAATGGCAATCATAGCACAGGATTTCTTTTTTGTTTTCACATATGATGTGATGTAAATAAACAAATTGATTTTTTTTAATCTCTCCAGACACTTTCCCTACCATTCTACAAAATGCTTCATTTATCTTGTCAAATTACATTTCATTTTATCATTCAAAAATCAAACAGAAGCAAAAACAAAACAAACAGGCACATTTATCCACTTCTATACTTAAAATCATATACCTATAGTTTTTTCACATACATTTTTTTGTAAAAAATGCTGGTGTAGAATTTCCAATCAATCTTCCAGCAGAAGATCAATACACAAATTTGCCACCAACATAATTTAATTTTATACCAGGCAATATTGGTGGAAATGATAGAACCACCTATGGTTTCGTTTTCACATTTGATGTTATTTATATTTTAAAAAAAAATTAAAAAAAAAGAAAAAAGAAAACCTCTCTGGAAACACATTCTACACCATTCTACATTTCCTTGTCAATTTACATTTCATCTCATTATTCCCAACAAAAATAGATAAATAAATAAAAACAAAAGATAGGGTACATTTTATCCACTCCTATACTTAAAAACCATTAGTCTTTCACATACATTTTAAAAAAAAATGTTTGCCTAAAATTTACCATTAATCTTCCAACAGAAGTTCAATACAAAAAATGTGCCCCCAACACCAACTCAAGTCAGTTTACTCAATAAAAATAGCAATCACATCACCAGCTGTGCTATTTATTTCAGATTTGGTTTAAAAAGACAAGTCCCCTTCTCCCCACACACTTTCCACACCATTGTACAGACCATTTTGCTTTTTCTTGTAACTCTACAATTGATAAATTAAAAAAATCACTGGAGGGAAAATTTACACACCACCAGAAATATGACATGAAGATATGCTGGTGTAAAATTTGTCCTCGATCTTCCAGCAGAAGATCAGTTTACAGATTTGCCACCAACATCATCTAAACTCCTGCCAGGTTATATCAATGGCAATCACAGCACCTGATTCATTTTTGTTTTCACATTCCATGTTATGTAAAAAATATATATATATATATAATAATAATAATGTTTTGTTTTTTTTAAAGTAAGGTTTCCCAACATACTTTTCAAATGTACCAAATGCTATATTTTACTGGTCAATTTAGTTTCATCTCACTATCAAAAACAAACAAAACAAAAAAAACAAAAGAAAAACAGAACACGGGCACATGTTATCCACTCCTATACTTAAAATCATATACCTGAAGTTTTTCACATCCATCTTT
>CM060339.1:24814864-24829864 GCA_030674155.1 Stramonita haemastoma
TGAAATTTTTCCTATTTTCGTCCATCGTGTAGATAGCCGCATTCCAACTTCGGGGATGTAGGCCCTATACTGGGTATGTTCATGTTTCCGTGACCCCACCGAATACGAGTTATGGGATCTTTAACGTGCATTTTTGATCTTCTGCGTGTGTATCTACACTGACGGGGTTAAAACACTGGCAGGTGTGCACCTGGGCGATTGTAAAACCCCCATCCCTACTTCACCAGACACCGCCGAGGTTCAAACCCACGACTTCATGGACCCGAGGGATTGAAGTTGAATGTCTTAACCACTCGGTTATAGTGTCCTCACTATACTTATGAAGACGGTTGTTTAATGACTTTGGAATAGTTATCTTTGTAAATAAGTTTAAAAAATAAAAAAAACTTCGTGAATGTGCCCGTTTATTTTCCTTTGATTACGTGTTGTCTGTGTTTTGTTTATGAGCCATAAACATACTGAAGAATCAAAAATGACATGCTAACTAAAGACGATCATTAATCTGATAGGGCAGCAACAAACTAGTGGCATAATCGTTTTCAATGATAACTATTTGAAAGCAGTTTTTAGTTGATGAATCTGTCGATGTATATATAAACACCCAGAAAAAAATTACCGTAATGTACACTTTTATATATCTATATCTATATCTATATCTATATATATATCATAAATGAGGGATAAGCTACAAGGCAATTCAGAAAAAAAAAGTCTAGAAATGAGGGTGGTTTTTTTTCCTAACCTGTGTCTGGATTCCGCTTCATGCTGGCAGGTGTTTGGAATTGGCAGTGCTGATGTTTCCCTCCTTCAGTGATGACGGCGCTGGACCCGACTGGAGATGTTCTGGTGGATTGACTTTGCACTCTGTTCCCAGGTATTGACTTGGCACAGGCGATGCTTCCTGTCATTTAGTGACCGATGGCGCCAGACTGACTTATTCTGAATCTTCTAGGACCTGGTCAAACAGAAACAAGTCCCAAACTTTAAAAAAAAAAAAACCACAAAAAACCAGCAAACGTTAAAACTAGAGGACACATTTATATATGACAAAACTGAAACAGCCAGCTGCTATGGTGTAAAAGAAAAACGTTAAAATTAAACGATACATTTATATACGACAAACCCAAAACAGTCAGCCAGCTGCCACAGTGTAAAAGGTACCACACTGGATTCTTGGTTGTTAGGTCAGGGGTTAAAATCCCACCAGTAGCATAAAGAGTTCTTTATTTTTTTCTTTTAATCTATCCAGCCCTGACCCAGAGCAAAACTTACGGGTTCAATGGGATGTGATCACAGAGTTAATTAAGCATCAACCACGTTATAGATGCATGCTGAGTGTGTGAATAAACCCCTTGACCAACACTGCAAGTCCTCGAGTCTCTCGGGCCTGACTGACAGAGCATATTTTTATTAAAAAAAGGGGCAAAGTACATCTCTGTTGAGTGCTCTCAAAGTTGATAAATCCAAATGCTGTACAAAACACACAAAGTATTCTGCAGTTTTTAAAAAGAAACTGACGAAGGGGCCCCTGTTGCTGTGATCTCGTGGTGATCTTTATTTTTATTTTCCATAGTTTTATGCCCAAGACAGGCAGAAAAAGATTGATCCAAGATGAAAGACAAATACAAAACACAGATTCTACCAACAAATAATGAACCATTTTCAAAATGAATTACCGGTTCCGAGAAAGACGAGAGCAGAAAAAAGGACAAAAACCACAGTAATACACACACAGTCATACAAGCAAGAACAGACAATCCTATTCGTACAACGGGTATTAATATGGATAATAATACATCAGACAACCTCCAAAAGGCTTTGAACTTGATTTTGACTGTTAAAAAAGGAACACGCCCTTATTATGATATTCTGGTTGCAGATAACAATCTGCCAAAGTGTTGTGACAAGTGGAACAAAACAATACCAAGGGATCTTAACTGGATAAAGGTTTTTGACAAGGTGCATAAGATAAAAGAAATTAAAATGAAATGGTTCCAGATACGACTGATCCACAAAATTCTAGCTACAAATAATATTCTTGAAAAAATGAAAATTGTTGAAAATGATAAATGCACATTCTGTACTTCTGAGAAAGAAACTGTTGACCATCTATTCTATGCTTGCAGCAAAACTTCTTATTTTTGGACAGAATTGCAAAACTTTCTTCATAAAAATTGTGCCAATACACATGGTCTAGTGCTGTCAAAAGAACGGATTTTATTTGGATTTGATTCTCGATCAAAAGGAGATGAAATACTAGACGAAATACTAATCACTGCAAAATTTTTTATATACAAAGTACAAAAAGCGGCACCTATGTTTTCGGTTTTTAGAAAGTATATGACAAAACAATATCAAATTAAAGAATATATTGCCAAAACAAACATGACTTATAGTGTATTTGCAGCTAAATGGCAACATTACAAACAACTAGTTGATGATGGGTAGATACATTTTGAAGAAACTGGTTTTTTGTTTGTTTGTTTTTTGTGTTTTCTGCATTGTTTTTTTGATGTAATACGTAGCATCGCTACATTGCTTATTTTGTAAAACAACTGAAAATTCACTTGGGGTATTCTCGAATGTAATCTGTGTACTCTCTCTTATTTTCTTCTTTTTTTCCCCGACTGTTTGTTTGGTTGTATCTGTTATATCCATACTCTGAATATATTGCAAATTGTTACTCTATGTCATGCAAACAAATAGTAAAAATTTTTGTGTGTGTTTTTGTTTTTGTTTTGTTTTTGTTTGTTTTTTGTTCTGTTTTGTTTTGTTTTTGTTTTGTTGTTGTTGTTGTTGTTGTTTGTTTTGGATAACATTATAACTTGGCTCATTTGCAATGTTCAAATCATTTAGAGTGCAATGTACATTTGAATGTTTGAATCACTTAATAGTATACGATTAATTCAATTGGAAAGTTTTAATAGTTTGGAATGTAGTATATATTTGGTTTATTGCAAATGTTGCTATCATTTGAAATGTAATGCATATTTGGATTATTAAAAAAAAAAGGAAAAAAAAAAAAAAAAGAACAGACAATCCAGACAGAAGAAAGTAGCAGGCATAGTCGACAACAGACATGAAGAAATATGTATCGTACAAAGGCAGATACTACGTACCTCAGTGAGTTAGAGGACAGCATGAATTGATACCCGCCTTTCTTTTTTTTGTTGGACGTGATGTGACAGCACCCAATGCTGTTGGACTTCAGGGCTGGGTCTTTCTGGTCTCCTATCATCAGTCCCTTGATGACGGATGGACGCGTTGGTCGACAGTTTTCTCCAGGCTGCTCTGTCTGTCTCTCTGTCTGTCTGTCTGTCTGTCTTCTGCCTTTTGCAGCAACACAGCCATGTCAAGGCCGGTCCATTCTTTGATCTCTGAACTCCCGAAGAGAACACCTGTGTGATCCACGTGAGGACTAACCAGGATAGGACCCGTGTCCAATAAAGAGCGGAAAGGAAAAAACTGAAGGAAATGTTGAGAAAATAGGAGGAAACGGCAGAGTTTAAAATCCCCCCAAACCACAGACCCGAAGATGAAGTCACTCCCAAAACCACAGACCCAAAGATGAAGTCACTCTCAAAACCACAGACCCAAAGATGAAGTCACTCCCAAAACCACAGACCCAAAGATGAAGTCACTCTCAAAACCACAGACCCAAAGATGAAGTCACACTCCCTCATAACCAATGAGTCTCTCTCTCTCTCTCCTCTCTCCTCTCTCTCTCTCTCTCTCTCTCTCTCTCTCTCTCTCTCTCTCTCTCTCTCTCTCTCTCTCTCTGAGGGCCTGATGTAAAGAAGCTTGTGGCTTATCCAATAAACCCTCAAAATATTCGAGCTTCGAAAATATTCAAGTTTCCAGTTTCATAACGTCCCAAAGCCTTTGTAAGTGGTGGTATTTTTCATCACCAACACATCACTGTCACCAAGATTGCTCTCCTTAGATCTCATGCGCTATTTTGTCCCTAGTTCAAATATAATTTTGTGCTAGTTTTTTTTTGTTGTTGTTTAACTAGCTTTATTTTCTAACGCTATGCTATTTATGGTTTATTTCCTATTTTTTATCATTTTTTGGCGGAAAGTTTAAAAAATTTATTTCATTTATTTTAGTCTGTCGTAGTCTATTCTATTTAATTCTATCTTTTAGCAAGGATCAGAGATGCAATCAGGTGCCCAGTGATGGTTCAAAGGCAACTGACAGGAAGTTCAATGGCAAAGACATCGTCTGACAAAGAACTTCGTCAGCAAATCTGCATGGGACGGTACTTTGAATATCGGCTTTCTCGGACATTCCGCTGCTGTTTTCGTACCCCTGATGAAATGTGACAGGTCATTCAGACCCCCCTCCCCCCCCCCTCCCCCCCCCCCCCCCCCCCCCCCCCACCCCCTCTTGCATCAAAACTACCAGTGCTCTGACTCAGTCCTGCAGGGTCTGGAAGCATGGAAATAAGTCAACATGGACACAGAATGTTGGGGATAGCAGAATATCCCGATTTTAAGAACTCTGAAGATAGCAGAATATCCCCATTCTGAAAACGATGGTCCAGCATATTCCTGATGTAAACTCCACGGACACAAAGCTCTATGAAAGCTTTGTGGAAGCATTTCCTTCCTCCACTCCCTACCCTCAATCTTACAAAGGCCCAACCCAGCTAAAAACCAATGTGGATCACAGCATGGCGTTTGTGGCGAGAATGTTGCTGAGAAGTTTCTGATAACAAAAAAATAAACAAAACAAAAAAAGAGTAATGAACATGACCGTAATGATTAAATATTCAAGTTGGGTAAGACTCTGTGTGTTCTTTTTTTCTTTTTTAGGATTGGAGGGGCGGGGGGGGGGGGGTGTTGTCTAAAAACAATAGTGAATAGACAAACTGAAGATACACACAGGCAGACATGCATGCATTTTTTTGTTTTGAAAACATAGCCCTGGGTCTAGTTATCTACTCAGCAGTGTTTCACCAAATACATGAACAAACTTTACTACCTAAGCCTGGGATGCCTGCAGATCATGTGAAAGTTCAGGCACCAAATGAACACCGATATGGCGTATGATAATATAACATTTCAAATGCATCTTCAAACTTGGAGGTCCCATTTCTAACTTTGCAGAAATGCAACTTTCACATCTGACAAATCTATCCTTCGAAATTCACCCTGGTTGGTGACATGGATAGCCTAAAAAGGATATGGGTTCTGCCATATTCAGCTCGCTCAAGACACTACCTGAAAATTCCAATGCAGTGCCCCCAACAACTCCTAGAGGAGTTAAGTCAAAGTCAAGTCACAGAAGAGGGAGCGATTGGAAATCTTGCCCGCCTTAAAACTCTATTCAACCTTTTGAAACCCATAACGAAACAAAATTTAATTAATCTTCTCGCTTTTCAAAATATTTAAACATTTGAAAGATATTCTTTCAATATCAAAAAAATCTGCATAAATGACTAAAAGATAGCAATAGTTTCTTACCTGTGGCTTCAGGTGAAAATGGCCCCACGACGACAAGGTCTACTTCTTGTGGCTCTGGACTTGTGTGGGCCAGCAGGGACTGAAGAGTGGAGAGAGCAGCCCCTTGACAGCAGCAGTGCTCGAGCTTTTGTGAGCGATCAGTCATTGAACAGTGCATCATGGGACATCAGCATCGCGCCAATAACTTGCCACACAACAGCTCATGCTCTCTCTCTCTCTCTCTCTCTCTCCTCTCTCTCTCTCTCTCTCTCTCTCTCTCTCTCTCTCTCTCTCTCTCTCTCTCTCTCTCTCTCTCTCTCTCTCTCTCTTCTCTCTCTCACACACACACACATACACCCCCTCCTAGGTAAATAGATAGATAGATAGATAGATCTATAGATAGATAGATAGATAGATAGATAGATAGATAGATAGATAGATAGATAGATAGATAGATAGATAGATAGATAAGCAGGTAAATAGACAGCTAGATAGAAGGACAGATGGATAGGTAGATAGATAGACAGATAGATAGCTAGGTAGATATTTAATTATGTATATAGGTAGATACGCCGATAGGTGGGTAGATAGATAGACAGATAGATAGGTAGATGGATAGATAGATAAAAAGATAGCTTTAGGCTAGTCAGTTCTCTTTCTTCGTTCTCAATGCTCTGTCAGCAACTACTGTTATTTGTCATACGAGGGAAAATGCGCTGTGCTGCTGTTAAGCGCCTGACAAGTCAGGCCCAGCACATCCGACTTCGGCATGGGAGAGAAAATCTCTGAAGTCTTTCTGGAAAATAGGCAGGAGAATGGACACAGAAGGCAGAAAATATTATGAGAAGGAGGTGACAAGGAGAAAAGGAGCGAGGCAGAAACAAGGAAAGGGATAGAAAAGAGGGAATTCCTAGCACAGTATTTCTAGAGGGTGGGAATGCTATTTATTTATTGATTTATTCTTTTATATCGAGGATAATGGAATAAACACTCGTGTGCTTTTTTACATCCAGTCCCCGTGTGTATGCAGTTTTGTAAATTTTGTCATCTGTTCCCACCGGCACACAATGGCCTACACTTTCGATAAGCAGAACAGGATTTAACGTGTGCGCAAGATGTTCCGCAAGCGTTCGCACACGGGACCTCGATTTATAGGAGAGAGAGAGAGAGACAAGGCAAGGCAAGGCAAGGCAAAGTCTTTTATTCGAGGATAATAGATAAGCACTCGTGTGCTTTTTTACATCCAGTCCCCGCCCTTTTCAGGGATACATCAAGTTGAAAATATACTAAACAATAAGACTTTACGCAGTACCAAACAACACACAAGAATAAAGGACACTATATATGATAAGGTAATAAAATGCACTCTTTCAGAAGACAAAAATCAGAAGTCACAATAACAAAATTTGATTATGGAAAAAAGAAAAGCGTTAGTAGATAAGGAGCAAACAAGAGAACAAAATGAAATAAACAACCGAAAACATCAATCCACCACTATCTATCAAAAATTGTACATGTAATATAAATCATACATTTGGATAAAAGAGGATTAAAAAAAAAATAGCATCCTTATTGGAGGGGGGGGGGGGGAGACATACTACCAATAAAATTATAATAAAAAAAAAAAAAAAAACATAAAACATCCTAGATGTTTCGAAAAAATAGGCATAACATTTTTTTCAATCGGATAATGTTTTACACACACTCACACTCACTCACGCACAGCACACACACAGACACACAGACACACCACAGACACACACAGACACACACACACACCACACACAACAACACACACACACACAGACACACAAACACACTCTCACACACACATACACACACAACATGCACTCACACACACACACACTCACACACACACACTCACAACACACACACACACACACACACACACACACACCACACACACACACACACACACACACACACACACACACAAACACACTCTCACACACACATATACACACAAACATATACTACACACACACACACACAAACACACACATACACACACACTCACACACACATCACACACCAAAACACACACTCACACACACACATACACACATGCACGCTCACACACACACACACATACACACACTCTCACACTCACACGCACGCACACACACACACACACTCACACACACACACTCTCACACTCACACGCACGCACGCACCACACACACACACACACACACACACACACACACACACACACACACACACACCACACACACACACACACACACACACACATTTTCACCGGTTCTGACACATTTCATCAATAAACTTCATTCTAAGGAAAATATATGCCTTGAATTCTGAGTAAACTCATAAAGGATACACGAATACTCTATCCGCTGTAAGGCACATATTTTGGGATATATATACCCTAATATCATATCAATCTTATGATTACATCATAAAATTTATGTTTCTAATTATATATGTGGTAATGGACAAAGTTATTCAGGGTTTTTTTTTGGGGGGGGTTAACGATCATTAGTTAAAATTTTACATAAAATCAGAGAGAGAGAGAGAGAGAGAGAGAGAGAGAGAGAGAGAGAGAGAGAGAGAGAGAGAGAGAGAGAGAGAGAGAGAGAGAGAGAGAGAGAGAGAGAGAGAGAGAGAGAGAGAGATATGAATGAATGAATGAATGAATGAATGAATGAATGAATGAATGAATGAATGAATCATCTTTATTTTTCAAGGGTTACAAAATAATTATTCACATACTTTTTTTCATCAGGCCCTTGCCATTATTAGGAAATATCAAAATAAAACAACAACAAAAGAAAAAGAACCCCCCAAAAAAAACAAAAAAAAAACAAAAAAACACGACAACAACAAACAAACAAACCAACAACAAAAACGAAGCAAAAATAAAAAATAAACCAAAACAAAGAAAAAAGCAAACAAAATACAAAGAACCCCAAACCAAAACAACCACCCCCCCAAAAAAAGTAATAGTAACCCCTTCCCCCACAAAAACCACCATCACCAACAATAAAAGTTGAACCTATGGTTTTAAGAAAGGAGATATGTATACATTCAACAAACGCATAAGCCCCCATTGGATATATTGATAATATTATTATTCAAACAAAAAAAGCTAGATACATATTCAACAAACACATAGTCCCCCACTGGATATATTGATAATCATTCAAACAAAAAAGATAGATACGTATTCAACAAGCATAATCCCCGACCGACCTGAACAGAGGACAAAGCACCGAGGGGTACAGTGTTTGCTGAAAAATTAAAAAAAGTTCAAACTTACTGAATTTGTTTGTATTGTCCTAAGTTTTGATTCAAAGGCCAGTCTTTCTGGGGGGGGAAGTGGTTTTTATTTCTGTGGATACCTGAATGCGTACAGTACGAATGCAAGTGTGACGTATGGTGGATCGGTGGTCTATAGGTAACGCGTCTGGGTGCTAGTCTTTTGGATGAGACGATAAACCGAGGTCCTGTGTCTTACACATCATTATCTAGCGCACGTAAAAGAACCCACGGCATCAAGAGAGTTGTCCCTGGCAAAATTATGTTGTAAAAAGCCAGTCTGATAGGGAAAACAAATACAGTTGCAGACAGGAAAAAAATAAACAAAAAATAATGGGGGGTGCTGCACTTGTGGCGACGCGCTCTCCCCGGGGAGAACAGCCCGGATTTCACGCAGAGAAGTCTGCTGTAACATAAAGTGGCAATAAATAAAATGAATCAAAATAAAAACTGCGAGAATCTAACCCTTATGTTCAGCCATATTCTTCTAGAACGGGTGCCTCCGTGGCAGCTGGAACCTGGACTCTCACATCACCAGCACAGCGCTCTGAGCGCTAGACGGGATGGCCTAGTGGTCAGAACATTGCCCTCGCAATCTGACGACCCAGGTTCGATTCTCGTTCGAGGGGATAGTATCTTCCGAGTTAACATCAGTGCTGACTCCACTCTCCCCAAAAGTCTTTCAGATGAGACTATAAACCGAGGCCCCGTCTGCAAACGCACGCAGAACATCTTGCACACACGTTAAATCCTGTTCCGCTTTTCGGAAGAGTAGGCCATTGTGTGCCGGTGCAAACAGATGACAAAATTGGGAAAAAAAAACTGTATACATATGGGGACTGGATGTAACAAAAAAAATCACTTTAGTGCTTTTTCTACTATCTTCCATTATTATAATAATAATAATAATAAATAATAATATAAATTAATAATAATAATAATAATAATAATAACAATAACAATAAAATAATAATAATAATAATAATAATAAAAAATAATAATATATAAATAAAATAAATAATATAATACCAACAACACAACAACAATAACAATAATATGATGATGATGAGATGACGAGACGAGACGATGATGATAATAGAATAAGAATAAGAATAAGAATAACTTTACCGCCCGAGAAACAGGTGTGCATACACAGTGTATGGGAGATAACAGTGGTAAACTTAACACTCACGTTCACGCATGGTACTCTCCCTTGTGTCTCCTCGGCAACCGGAAAGAGCAAGAAAATTTAATGCACGTTTTTATTCGAAAATCCTGCTTTAATTTGTAAATCTTTTCTTCTTCTTCACCTTCTCTTCTTCTTGTTTTGACCCCCTCCGCTCTCGGTGTAAATTAATCCAACCGACCCAAACAGAGGACAAAGCACCAGTGGGTACAGTGTTTGCTGAAAAATAAAAAAGTTCAAACCTACCGAATTTGTTTGTATTGTCCTAAGTTTTGATTCAAAGGCCAGTCTTTCTGGGGGGAAAGTGGTTTTTATTTCTGTGGATCCTAATGCGTACAGTACGAATGCAAGTGTGACGTATGGTGGATCGGTGGTCATAGGTAACACGTCAGGGTGCTAGTCTTTTGGATGAGACGATAAACCGAGGTCCTGTGTGTTACCATCATTATCTAGCGCACGTAAACGAACCCACGGCATCAAGAGAGTTGTCCCTGGCAAAATTTTTGTAGTAAAAAGCCACTCTGATAGGGAAAACAAATACAGTTGCAGACAGGAAAAAAAGAAACAAAAAATAATGGGGGTGCTGCACTTGTGGCGACGCGCTCTCCCGGGGAGAACAGCCCGGATTTCACACAGAGATATCTGCTGTAAAATAAAGTGGCAATAAATAAAATGATTCAAAATAAAAACTGCGAGAATCTAACCCCTTATGTGCAGCCATATTCTTCTAGAACGGGTGCCTCCATGGTGGCTGGAACCTGGACCCTCACATCACCAGCACAGCGCTCTGAGCGCTAGACGGGATGGCCTAGTGGTCAGAACATTGCGTTCGCAATCTGACGACCCAGGTTCGATTCTCGTTCGAGGGGATAGTATCTTCCGAGTTAACATCAGTGCTGACTCCACTCTCCCCAAAAGTCTTTCAGATGAGACTATAAACGGAGTCCCCGTGTGCGAACTCACGCAGAACATCTTGCACACACGTTAAATCCTGTTCCGCTTTTTGGAAGAGTAGGCATTGTGTGCCGGTGCAAACGATGACAAAATGGAAAAAAAAAATGTATACATATGGGGACTGGATGTAACAAAAAAAATCACATGAGTGCTTTTTCTACTATCTTCCATATACAAGAAGAAAGAAGAAGAAGAAGAAGAAGAAGAAGAAAAAAGAAGAAAAGAAGAAGAAGAAGAAGAAGAACTTTTCCGCCCCGAGAAACCAGGTGTGTTGCACGGCATACACAGTGTATGGGAGACAACAGTGGTAAACTTAACACTCACGTTCACGCATGGTACTCTCCCTTGTGTCTCCTTGGCAACCAGAAAGAGCAAGAAAATTTAATGGACGTTTTTTATTCAAAATCCTGCTTTAATTTGTAAATCTTTTCTTCTTCTTCACCTTCTTCTTCTTCTTCTTGTTTCGACTCCCCTCCGCTCTCAGGTAAATTAATCCAACCACCCGAACAGAGGACAAAGCACCGAGGGGCTACAGTGTTTGCTGAAAATTTTTAAAGTTCATACCTACCGAATTTGTTTGTATTGTCCTAAGTTTTGATTCAAAGGCCAGTCTTTCTGGGGGAAAAGTGGTTTTTATTTCTGTGGATGCCTTCATGCGTACAGTACGAATGCAAGTGTGACGTATGGTGGATCGGTGGTCTATAGGTAACCGGTCTGGGTGCTAGTCTCTTGGATGAGACGATAAACCGAGGTCCTGTGTGTTATGCATCATTATCTAGCGCACGTAAAAGAACCCACGGCAACAAGAGAGTTGTCCCTGGCAAAATTTTGTAGCAAAAAGCCAGTCTGATAGGGAAACAAATACAGTTGCACACAGGAAAAAAGAAACAAAAAAACAAAAAAAAGGGTGGTGCTGCACTTGTGGCGACGCGCTCTCCCGGGAGAACAGCCCGATTTCACACAGAGATATCTGCAGTAAAATAAAGTGGCAATAAATAAAATGAATCAAAATAAAAACTGCAAGAATCTAACCTTTATGTGCAGCCATATTCTTCTAGAACGGGTGCCTCCCTGGCGGCTGGAACCTGGACCCTCACATCACCAGCACAGCGCTCTGAGCGCTACACGGGATGGCCTAGTGGTCAGAACATTGCGCTCGCAATCTGACGACCCAGGTTCGATTCTCGTTCGAGGGGATAGTATCTTCCGAGTTAACATCAGTGCTGACTCCACTCTCCCCAAAAGTCTTTCAGATGAGACTATAAACCGAGGCCCCGTGTGCGAACGCACGCAGAACATCTTGCACACACGTTAAATCATGTTCCGCTTTTCAGAAGAGTATGCCATTGTGTGCCGGTGCAAACAGATGACAAAATTGAAAAAAAAGTATACCTATGGGGACTGGATGTAACAAAAAAATCACATGAGTGCTTTTTCTACTATCTTCCATATAGAAGAAGAAGGAGAAGAAGAAGAAGAAGAACAAGAACAAGAAGAAGAAGAAGAAGAAGTTTTCCTCCCCGAGAAACCAGGTGTGTTGCACGGCATATACAGTGTATGGGAGACAACAGTGCTAAACTTAACACTCACGTTCACGCATGGTACTCTCCCTTGTGTCTCCTTGGCAACCAGAAAGAGCAAGAAAATTTAATGCGCGTTTTTTTTCAAAATCCTGCTTTAATTTGTAAATCTTTTCTTCTTCTTCACCTTCTTCTTCTTCTTCTTCTTCTTGTTTTGACCCCCCTCCGCTCTCAGTGTAAATTAATCCAACCCACCTGAACAGAGGACAAAGCACCGAGGGGGTACAGTGTTTGCTGAAAAATAAAACAGTTCAAACCTACCGAATTTGTTTGTATTGTCCTAAGTTTTGATTCAAAGGCCAGTCTTTCTGGGGGAAGAAAGTGGTTTTTATTTCTGTGGATGCCTTCATGCGTACAGTACGAATGCAAGTGTGACGTATGGTGGATCGGTGGTCTATAGGTAACGGGTCTGGGTGCTAGTCTCTTGGATGAGACGATAAACCGAGGTCCTGTGTGTAACACATCATTATCTAGCGCACGTAAAAGAACCCACGGCAACAAGAGAGTTGTCCCTGGCAAAATTCTGCAGTAAAAAGCCAGTCTGATAGGGAAACAAATACAGTTGCAGACAGGAAAACAAGAAACAAAAAATAATGGGGGGTGCTGCACTTGTGGCGACGCGCTCTCCCCGGGGAGAACAGCCCGGATTTCACGCAGAGATATCTGCTGTAAAATAAAGTGGCAATAAATAAAATGATTCAAAATAAAAACTGCGAGAATCTAACCCTTATGTTCAGCCATATTCTTCTAGAACGGGTGCCTCCGTGGCGGCTGTAACCTGGACCCTCAAATCACCAGCACAGGGCTCTGAGCGCTAGACGGGATGGCCTAGTGGTCAGAACATTGCCCTCGCAATCTGACGACCCAGGTTCGATTCCCGTTCGAGGGGATATTATCTTCCGAGTTAACATCAGTGCTGACTCCACTCTCCCCAAAAGTCTTTCAGATGAGACTATAAACCCAGGCCCCGTGTGCAAACGCACGCAGAACATCTTGCACACACGTTACATCCTGTTCCGCTTTTCGGAAGAGTAGGCCATTGTGTGCCGGTGCAAACAGATGACAAAATTGGGGAAAAAAAACCTGTATACATATGGGGACTGGATGTAACCAAAAAAATCACATGAGTGCTTTTTCTACTATCCTCCATATATGATAATAATACTAATACTAATACTACTAATAATAACTTTCCGCCCCGAGAAACCAGGTGTGTTGCACGGCATAAACAGTGTATGGGAGATAACAGTGGTAAACTTAACACTCACATTCACGCATGGTGCTCTCCCTTGTGTCTCCTCGGCAACCGGAAAGTGCGAGAAAATTTCACGTGCGTTTTTATTCAAAATCCTTCTTTAATATCCAGTTTTAGGAATTTTCCGACAGAAAACAAACAAGAAAAAAAGACCCCACAAAACGAACTTCGGATAAAAAAAAATTCAAACGAATCCATGTGTCTACTTTCAGTTTCGGTTTCACAGGAAAAGAAAGTAAGTGTTGGGAATTTCTAGTCGTATTCATCACCTTTATTTTTAACTACAGAAGAAAAACCATCCAAGCGAAATTGAGTGTGCATTTACACCGCCGTGTTGGGATAGAAATACTGTACCATGTTTCTTTCCGACAAACTTGGCTATGTACAAGCGGGGTTGCCATCTTCGGGGCTGTGGTGTCGCCACAATTCCAGTGCCGCGTACATCAAAAATGGTTGTGAAGATTGTGTGCATAGAGTAGAGCACGGTTGTGGTGCCGTGGGCTCTGTAACTGTGCAAAAGTGCGGGTGGCAGGGGCCCGAATCGAGCGTTTTCATCACATCTTTTGGAAACGCGCCTGTAGCTTATTCATAAGGGGGTTCGTATGCATGTGCGCGTGCGTGCGCTCGCTGGTGTTTGTATGCATCTGTGTTTGTGTGTGTGTGTGTGTGGTGGAGACGCTGTACTTTGCTGTGGTGCGTCATATTGTATGATATTATTATTATTTGATGTGTGTTATAGGGGTCATTATTGCCTACACTGTACCATGTTTCTTTCCGACAAACTTGGCTATGTGCAAGCGGGGCTACCATCTTCGGGGCTGTGGTATCGCCACATGTCCAGCGCCACACACATAAAAAATGGTTGTAAAGTTTGTATGCATAGAGCATGGTCTTGGTGCCGTGGGCTCTGTAACTGCGCAACAGTACGGAGCTGAAGAAGAGGAAGAAGATGTACAGATAGATCTGTGTGTACCACAGGCATGTATGTATGTATAGGTGTAGGCATGTACGGAACATGGCGGTGAAGAAGAAGTTTATTCTGCTCCGTGATCTACATGTAGGTTGGTATAGATCTGTTTCATTTCTTCCTCATGTCTTTATTGATTCATTCATTTGTTGAATGATTGATTTTTTCTGTTATATATTCCTTGTGTCTGAATCAATCTTTCTCAAATCATCATTATTATTATTATTATTATTATTATTATTATTATTATTATTATTATTATTATTATTATTATTATCATTATGTTACGTTATTGGTTTTGAATAAACAAA
>CM060339.1:24832364-24837364 GCA_030674155.1 Stramonita haemastoma
AAAGAAAAGATTTAGCCTACAAATTAAGTACCAGTTAAATACAGAGAGTGGAATTAAGGAAGCGGAATCAAAGTGCCCGGACAGACAGACAGACAGATATAGATGTGTCTGCACACACACACACACACGCACACACACACACACACACACACACACACACACACACACACACACACACACACACACACACACAGAGGCCCGCAATAATTGTCAGTAGTAGGCACCCATCAGTCTCGGAAGACTATGGAGTTGCGCTCTAAAGACTAGAGCGCAAAGCCTGGGTAAGTAACTAAATATGGAGGGCAAGCTGTTACCCATGCACCAAAATTTACAAATGAACATAATTATTCGGGGGGGAACCAAGGCAATTGTGTAGGCACGGACTAAATCAAAGCTAGGACAGAACAGAAAATAGAGTTCGGCTGTCTCCTGCCCACTACCACAAGCACATAATGGATCGTTTGCTACATGACGTTGAAACATATCATATTTTAGATCACTTATTCCAAATCCAAGTCGACAATGCAGTATTTGTTCTTTACTTTTACCATGATAAAAAATACAAAAGGATTTTCGAAGTTCACGCAAGCAAGTACGCACGCGCACTGCAAATTGCAAGATAAACCAGGCATAATTATGAAATGTGACAATTGTTTGTGTACCTTGTGAGAGTGTCATTCCGTAAAACAACAGATCGTCCCGAGAAAGTTAGGGAATACTACTAGTTTTGCTTTAGCAAGTTCCACTGAGTCTTTCTCTATGTAACTTTTTAAAAATTATTATTATTATTACCGCTAATTTAGGTCGTGTTTTCATGTGTGTTGGTACGAAATAGTGTGCTAAGTCGTATAAAAAATTGCTTCAAGTTACTTTTTGACGGGGTTTGCGGAAAATCCAGTTAATGACACCCGGAACGTATTTTAAACTTTTGTACAGCTTTCTTAGGGGGGCGGGGGGAGGAGGAAGAGAGAGTCAAAGATAATGAAAAGCATTTATTCATTTATTTATTTATTCTTTTATATCGAGGATAACAGAATAAGCAATCATGTGCTTTTTTTCATCTGGTCCCGTGTGTATGCAGTTTTGTAAATATTGTCATCTGTTCCCACCGGCATACGATGGACTACTCTTACGAAAAGCGGAACAGGATTTAACGTGTGCGCAAGATGTTCTGCGTGCGTTCGCACACGGACCTCAGGGACTTTTGGGGAGAGTGGAGTCAGCACTGATGTTAACTCCAGGAGAAAAATTTCCTCGACCGGACTCGAACCCGGGTCTTCAAATTGCCAGCACAATGTTCTGACCACTGGGCTATCCGTTCCCCCCCCCCCCCCTCCATAATAATAGGTCTAGCTGCAGGTCCAGACTTAGCCTACAGGAAATGGATAGATAGATAAACAGCATCCACTCACGGTCCACAACTTTCTCATGGAACAGAGGCAGTGTGTTTGACGTTCTTTCATAAACAGAGATCTTATCACCACCACTATGCTGGACGGGACGGAGAAATCTGCCAACAGTAATTAGACAGTGGAAGGGAGTGAATAAACACTGAGGGGGGGGGGAGGAGGGGGGAGCTAGGCAATCATCCCCTTGCTGTTGTTGATGTACTGTAGATCCAGTGGCCTAATAGACACATGCCAACCAACAGCTGGTATGAAATTCTTGCTCATCCCCCCCCCCCCCCCCCCGCCCCCTATCCCTCCACTAGGCCTATTAGTAGTATTATGCACATGAGAACCCCTGCAACCCCTACTGTATTTTATTCTCTGTGCTCTCTGTAAAAGCCTAGCCAGCTAGTATGAAGGGTGGTAATAATTAGCCTATAGTCTGTCTGTCTGTGGTGAGTTTGACTTTGGGGGTGGAGGTTTGAGGGAGTTTGGTGCCGTGGTTGGAGAGACATTAGGCCCATGGTGGTCGCCACCTCTGGTGGGTGACTCACTCAGTCTGGCTCCTGGACTGAGCTGATATTGTCGTTAGGCCCTAGTAGGGGGCTTAGTAGGTGGTGTCCTGCCTATGTTAGCTCAGAACAGGCACCACTGAACACCACCAAAGTGACCCAGCAGCAGTGCAGGGGCCCTCTTTTGGGCAGCCGGCTAATAGTGATGAGCTGTGGACTTCCGATTCTGAGGATGCGAGATAACGAATCTGGCCCCATGTGCGAACGCACGCACAACATCTTGCGCACACGTTAAATCCTGTTCCGCTTTCTGTAAGAGTAGGCCATTGTGTGCCGGTGGGAACAGATGACAAGACGTACAAACTGCATACACACGGGGACTGGATATAAAAAAGCATATGAGTGCTTATTCCATTATCCTCGATATAAAAGAATAAATGAATGAATGAATGAATGAATGAATGAATGAATGAAATGAGGTGTAGCTGAGGTGGGGAAATTGAAGCGAGTGGCCTGGGAATAGCAGGGGTTGGAGAATCACAGAAATGAGGCAGCACACAAACATCCCGTGTGTTTGTTAAATAATTAAAACAAGACAGAGGTGCTCTTAGGCCAGCAAACAGATGCAGGTTGAACCCAGATTGGTCAACAGTTGATTGAAGGATGCAGGTAATATGATTTGTTTGCTATGAATTTCTCAGGAGCCTAACCAAAGTGACTGCAACGCATAGACACCATCTAGACTATAGCAAGACACTAAGGTTTTCATTTAGAATGAGATGGTACTTCAGACCACAAAACAACTACCGTTCTGACCCAAATCAAAGTCAACACTAAACTAGCCCCAACCAGTCCAATCATATGGATCAGAGGTGTAGGGATTTTAGAAGTATGACCCATGCAGTTCAGTTCTACAGGGTGATTTGATGGGTAGTAGGCAGAGATTGCAAAATGTATGTTGCTTTTTTTGTGAATGTCACACACTTCCTCTGATCCTATCCTACACTTTATTTTTTTAATGTTGCTGGTGCAGAGCTTTGTCCACGTCAGATAGATAATTAGCCGCAGCTGTAGTGTAGTGGTTAGGGCGTTGGACTCGTAATCTAAAGGTTGCCAGTTCGATCCCAGCTTTCGGCTATGGCGTTGTGCCCTTGGAAAAGGCACTTTACGGCTATTTTCTCACCCCATCCAGGTGTAAAGGGGGTACCAACCTTGCGTTGGGGGTTAACCCCGCGATAGGCTGGCGTCCTATCCATGGGGGAGTCTATTATGACTCTCAGTCCCTTAACGCCACAGAAACCCGGATAAGCACCGGCCTGATGAGGCTCGGGACAGACTTTAACTTTAACTAACTGCAGTTGGGTGGTTAAGTGAGACCAATCCCGTGGGCCCATGAAGTCGTGGGTTCGAATCTTGACGGCATCTGGTGAAGTAAGGATAGGGATCTTTACTATTTGCCAGGTCAAGTGCAGCCCTACAAGTGCCTTAATTCCCTTCGTGTGCATACACATGCAGACAATGAAATATAAAGCCTACGAATAAAACACGAGCATAACCACCATGCAATGAAATGAACTGCTGTGAAATCAGAATGGTCAGCTGGGGCCAGCAGGCAGACCTCCTGCAAAGTCTTCTCCTGACACAAAACACCCCACCACTTATGGGAAGCAGAGAAATGAGAGGAGAGAGAGAGAGAGAGAGAGAGAGAGAGAGGAGAGAGAGAGAGAGAGAGAGAGAGAGAGAGAGAGAGAGAGAGAGAGAGAGAGAGAGAGAGAGAGAGATGATGATAAGAGGAAAGGTAAAAGGTTTTTAAAGTTGTGGCAATATCCACTCTCTATATTTCAGTTTCTTCAATATTGAAATTGCACCTTTCTTATGTGACAGGCCAGTTTAACCCAATAGATGGCTGCCAGAGTGATAGCCTAGTGGTCAGAACATTGCGCTGGCAATTTGACGACCCCGGTTCGAGTCCGGTCGAGGAGATTTTTCTCCTGGAGTTAACATCAGTGCTGACTCCACTCTCCCCAAAGTCCTTCGGATGAGACTTTAAACCGAGGCCCCGTGTGCGAACGACGCAGAACATCTTGCGCACACGTTAAATCCTGTTCCGCTTTTCGTAAGAGTAGGCCATCGTGTGCCGGTGGGAACAGATGACAATAATTAGACAACTGCATACACACGGGGACCGGATGAAAAAAGGCACATGATTGCTTATTCTGTTATCCTCGATATAAAAGAATTAATAATAATAATAATAATAATAATAATAATAATAATAATAATAATAATAATAATAAAATAATATAATTAATAATAATATGAGATAATAAAACATGCGCCCATACCACAAACCACACACACACGGACATCCCTTTTTTTGTACAACATTGTATGTTTCTGTGGTAAAAATAAAAATCCAAAAATAAAACAAAAACAAGACAAAAATACCCTGATAACGGCAACATTGGAATTCTGCAGTCAAAAACTGATTAAGAAAAAAATAATACTGTTGATAGTAAAAAAAATAATTATGAGTATTACTGAGCAAATTACCACATCAGCACACAATATCATGCTTCCATACACCTGCACAAAACACCTTTCATCTTGGCAGTTCTATATCATGTCAATGAACAAATTCAAAATGTCCTTTCAAAAAGTGACCTGAACAATTAAACACATATTCTGAAAACTGGAAATTAAAACTCAACAACCAAAAAAAAAAAAAAACTCATCACCTTTCCTGTACACCGTTTTTTTTTACAGGGTAGTTGCTACAGGTGTTTTTCTACTCATACTTTTTGAGAAAAAAACCCGTTTCCACACACGCGTGCGCACACACGCACACATATGTATACACACAGACACAGACACAGACATATATGTCAACATACATCATGTGTCCAAAAATACCCTTGGTGGTGTTCTTGGGTAAAACACACACACACACCCCCTTGGTAGTGTTCTTGGGTAAAAAAATTTTTAAAAAGCCCTAGGTCAGTATTTTTGGGCCCAAAATGCCTTTGGTCATTTTCTTGGGTAAAAGAAAAACACCCTAGGCTTGGTGTTCTTGGGTAAAAAAAACAAACAAACAAACAAA
>CM060339.1:24839864-24854864 GCA_030674155.1 Stramonita haemastoma
CCCTAAACTGGCAAAAAAGTTAACCTTTTCGTTGCCACTTGTGAAATTAATCTTTTTGCTGCCATGTTTACCTGCTGTGCTGTCAATGACAGCTGTTCATCAACACAATAAATCATGGATACAATGCCAGGAGAGGGAAAAATAATCAACAAAAAGATAACATCTAACAGTTACCATATATAATTGAATCTGGCAACTTATGGGTACTACACACAAACATGCTACTCTGATCTGAAGACAGAGCAAGAAAATAATTATGGAATATATATAGTGGAATTTATATTTTTTAAAAATTCAGCTCATAGTCATGACAACTTCTCTTGTTATGGAGCACATTTGGGACAAGTCTAAGCACGACAGTAAAATGCACCATTGAACATTCAAGAAGCATCAAAAAAAGCAAAATGATATAAACAGTCAACGTTTGTAATACCCGAGTGTCTTGGCAGATATGATACATGGAACTGACATATTACTCTTCGATTATCATTTATCCGATCAGCACTTTGATAAAAAAACAACAACAACAAAGGATAAAAACAGTTTTGGAATGGCTTATCTATACAAACATTTTATCAAGTAAACAGGAGTGGCCTATGTAAATATATTGTAATTACCAGTACATTCAAAATAGTCCACTTGAATGCAGATTGTTATTAACACAAAAATACCACCATCCTAATTTGACAAGACCTGTTTTGTTGCTGAGTTTACTGACAGTTTATACATTTGTACGTATTAAACATTGAATCGTATTATAGAATATAACCTGAAGTTGCTGTACCGATATTTAACTACTCTTGAAATCAATGCCCTCAAAAAACATGCTGGTACACAAGAACTGTAAAGTATAACAAACACATTTTCTTCTTCTTCAATACTTGCTGACTTTTAATTTTTTTTTTTTAGCGATTTAATTGAAAATCTTAATTATCTAACCATGACAGTGGGATTTATTGTGGATGGATACCTCTTACCCCACCCCCACTCTCAGGCAGTTCTCTTGGCTCATATCACTTGGACAAAGAACCCCTGGGGAATGAATAGACATATTATGTATGGGCGTCAGTGAAAAACAAAATCCTGAGCCATAACTTACTGCAAAGAGATTTGATTTGATTTATTCTTTTATATCGAGGATAATGGAATAAGCACTCTTGTGCTTTTTTACATCCAGTCCCCGTGTGTATGCTGTTTTGTGAATGTCATCTGTTCCCACCAGAACACGATGGCCTACTCTTACGAAAAGCGGAACAGGATTTAACCTGTGCGCAAGATGTTCTGCGTGCGTTCGCACACGGGGCCTCGGTTTAAAGTCTCATCCGAAGGATTTTTGGGGAGAGAGGAGTCAGCACTGCTGTTAACTCCAGGAGAAAAATCTCCTCGACCGGAATTGAACCCGGGATAATGAACATGACCACAGAACATCCAACCAACATGAACAAAGAAACAAAACAACATCAATCTAATTTTTAAACACAAATCTATATATAAAAAAAATTCAAAGCTTAATTTTACAGAAGATAGTGGGCCTGCTAGTTGTACTGCTGAAAATTCTGAGCACAACCATCTTTCTTGTAGTTCGGAATTTTTTTATCTTCTTAAAAAGCAAACCAAAAGCACTACACTATACTATGCACATGACTTCACAGTTCACATAAAACACACATGAATTTTTTTTTAATACTATCACAAAAAATGAAAGAACCGTTAGTAACTGATAAAATCTAAGCAAGACTTAAGCACTGATAAGAACAATCTTGTAACTTTGGCATAAAATTTTCTGACACAGCAGAAAGTCGGAGATCATTTCCACACATGATATACACACTCAAACACTACCCACTATATTCAAAACATGATTCTCTCAAAATTGGAAACTAAACCACTGTCCATGCATACTGACTTAAGCATGACAATGCTCCATGTTACCCAACTCCAGGACTTTTTGTTGTGACTGTTGCAGAAAATCATGCTCACCCAAGACACAATACTAGGGCTGTCATTAAAAAAAAAAAAAAAACTCAACCACAAAACCACCTCAAAACCAATGAAGTTAGCAATCTTGCTTTTGAAAGTAATATAGGTGAATACAACTGCACAGTTCTGGTTGAAATCATTGCATGCTGAGGTCCTTAGTGATAGTGGAGTGAACCACAACACGTTTTCGATCAATGACTCACCAATGAACACTACAACTAGTGCTTAAAACCATTCCAGTTGTATCCCATGGGCTCACAAAATCGTGGGTTCAAATCTCAGCAGTATCAGGAGAATTAAGGGTGGAGATTTTTTACAATCTCCAAGGCCAACTTCAAGTGTAGACCTGCTGGTGCATTAATTTCCTTCATATACTATGTACATATGCAAAAGATAAAATAAACACATTAAAGTTCCTGTTATTCATGTTGTCATTCAGCAGGTCACGGAAATAAAAACATGTCCAACAAACATCCCCAAAGCCAAGAGTGTGGCTACCTTCATGGCGGGCAAAAGCTGTCAAGGTAAACCTCAGTCAGAACATTAGCTGAGGAAAAAAAATCAATGACCAAAAAACCAACAACTAGACTGAAATATATCAAGCCTCACAAGAGAAAAAAAATATGTGATGGCAGAAAATAAGCCAGTAAGAGACAACTAAAAGAAAAAAAAAAAGAAAATGGTACTGGAAATTGATTAAAGACTAGAAGGATCATTAGCATTGGCAATGAAATAACAAGGATCTTCTGGCAGTTCATCCTTCTCATCATTCACTTGTCTATGGTCTTCTTGTGAGCGGTTTGCCAATGAAAGAGCAACCCCCCACGAGAAGAATATGCCTGGTCACAACTGTCACATCTAAACATGGTCTGAACAGTAGTTTTAGATTTCGTCTTGAAGTTACCAGAGCATGCACTGGGCATCATTAGCTTAGGTTTCCTCTGACAGTGTAAGACACTGTGCTTCCTCCTCCTCCTTTTGCCATTCTCTGACACATCTGCCACTAGTTTCACATCTATTCTGTCTGTCTTTGCTTGCTCACCATCACCTTTACCGATTTTGGACAATATGCTGTCAGAATCGCACATCTTTTGTGTTTTTTTTACATGACCTGTCCTCTTCTCAGAGACTTCTGACAATATACTGTCAGAAGCACAGAGCTGTTGTGTACTCTTATCATGGCCCATCCTCTTGTGAGAGCCAATGGAGGTATCTTTTGAGGATTCAGAAGAACAATGCTTTTCTTTTGTTACAGCTTCAACATCTTTGTCAAGGTGCGTTTCCTGTACCGTTGATTCTTGGCTTTTAACACTTGAACAACCATGTCGTTCATAAAAACTTCTGTTTACAAACAGTGTCATACACTTTACACAGAAAATTATCTGGGCACGTTTTTTCATCAGTTCTGAATGCTCAACAGACGCATTTTCCTGAACAGTTTTACAGCAAGTGCCATCTGTTTTGAACAGCTGTACTTCAGTAGGAGTTGGAGTTACCATGGTTGCCAAAGACACATTAGCATTTCCTTTCTGGATGCATTTATTTTGTCCAGACTTAATCTTTGAACATAAATCCTTGGGATCTGAAATGCTTTCTTCAGTGTTATTTGCACTGTACATGGCTTTCTTGTGCAAGTTCTCCTTCTTCTCACTGCTAGCAAGTTTGCAACAGAAGTCAGCATTTTTCTTAAATATGTTTTTCAATCTGATCACCAATTTTTGGGCCTTTTCTGTCTTCACTTTTATTTGATTAGATCTTCTGGCCTCAGCCGAAGTGACCATTTTTGATGCATGTGTTCCATGGCTTGTTCTGTGGAAACCAGAACTGTTGTTGGGAAGCTGACCTTGAGCTACCTCTTCTTCAGATTTCTTTTGATCCTGGACATCATCTGCAGATTTTCTACGATCTTGCACACTGTGGGTAGATTTGCTATGATGGTGCTGGTTGTCTGCAGACTTTCTGTGATGTTGTATGTCGCCTGTTGATTTTCTACAAGGCCACTCACCTTCTGCAGACTTTCTATGGGGCTGCACACCTTTATGTTTTTGATGTTGGTGCTCATTTGGTTTGAGGCTCTTCTGATTCTGGCTTATGGCCTCTGAAGGTTCCCTTTTAATATCAGAAGCAGAAAGGTTTTGGGCAGAGATTCTTAAAGCTTTGTCACTCTCAGCCGTGGCACCAAACTGTCCAGAACCCTTTTGCTTGCCATGCTGCTCAGAGGTGATGGAAACAATGACATCTGCTTTTTGTGATGGGCTGATTCGACCTTGCTTTCATAATTTCTGTGGGGTGGTGCCAAGTTTCTGATGCTAGGACGATCATGATTAGCTGGTCTATCTTTTTCTTTCACAGGTTCCAGTTTGTTATTTCTGTGATCCCTTGCCTTATTCCCTAGGTGTTCCGACGTCTGAAAGCTGAGCTTTTCAGAAAAAGAACAAAGCTTTCCATCATCCATCAGGTTTACCACACCACAATGTCCTTGAGTGGTGCACGTCTTCAGTGAATCTGATCCAGAAATGTTCACAATACTTTGGAGTTCATCAGCAGATTCAGAATGATCTTTTTCTTGCCCTACATTGCAAACAGTGTCTGATTTTTTACTTCTTTTACTCCCATGATTAGGAATGTCAACAGACTTCCGTTTCATAGTGGTGGATTTCTGATCCCATTCCGATGACTTATGTCTTGTAGATAAATCAGATTTGATCTGCATAATGCAAGAACTGTCTTTTGCCACTTTTGAAAGCAGTCTCTCCTTTTCTTTTTCTACTGAAAAGATTCTCCTGTTAGAATCAGTATGCTTAACTCTCTCCGCATGTGCATGAGAGAGACAATCATCCAGTTTTGTTTTAGCCCTGTCTTGGAACATCTTTTCAGATACAGTTTTACCATGACCACTGAGTATTACACTTCCTGGGGGCTCAGAAGACACTCTGCTGGAACTGTGGTCTTTCCCAACACACTCTGTAGAAGAATTTGAAGAGGTCTTTGTCTGACACTTCTCTCTCTCCACACCATGAGCATGTGAACCTGCAGCAGCTTCTTTGCTCTTCAGATCACCTTCACAGTACTTGGATTGGTCACAACAGTGCACAGAATTTTCCTCATTGTGTTTCCTAGCTGTCTCTATTCCTGTGGTTGGTAACACTGAAGGCAAAGGATCACTGTCTCCAGTCTCCAGTGATGGAGGGCTAGGGTCTGTACTCCTAGCAAAGTCTTGACCGTATTCCTCTTCAGACGACTTTTCTTCCTTTTTCAAGTGTACTACTAGATGATCAGTGACCTCATTGCGACTCTTGAATGTCTTTGAACACACCATGCATGTGTTGTCGTACACGTCTTCCCCTTCATTACTCACCTCAGCTGCATCAGACCCATTCCTAAGATCAGTGGATGGTGACACAGCGTTCTGGTAACATGCTTTGTTCTTCATGGAGAAAGGGTGTCCACTATGAGAGAGGAAACCAGAATTCTTATTCTTACTTGCTGCTGGTTTTCCAGCTGCTGCAGCGTGTGCACATGCCTCACCCCTGTCTCCTGAGCATAATGCTTGCTGCCTGACTTTGTCAGACTGCTGACTATTTCCAGGATACATATTTATCATAACATCAATATCTCTCTCCAACAAATCCCAAACTGTCTCATGATCAATATCCTCTTCTGGTGTAGTACCAGTTTTGCATTTTCTGGTTGGTTCCACTTTCTGTGTTTTCCCCAAATGATCTTGATCGTGATCCACGGCCATGACTCTCTTTTCATTCCCCTTCTGATCAGTTGGACACCTGTGCAAATTATCCAGATCACAAGCCAAGGATTTTCCTGTGCACTGGCTGCCTGTTTGCAAAGTACTAGAATCCTGGCTACATGAACTGTCCTTTGTTTGATGGACAATGCTTTTCTGGGCACTGTTCAATGATCGAATGTCTTTTGCATCTCCCTGAATGGGAGTACGTCCTTTTTGTAGCAGTGAACAGCTTGGCATTTGTGCCAACATGTTTTCACTCAGTCCCATGTTCCTTGCTTGGGTTAACATATTTTCACTCAGTCCTTGACTTCTAGAATCAGGTCTTGTGTTAACACATGGCTGGTGCTTTGCAGAGAAACACGACTGCTCAACACTCTTTTTAACAACACAGTCCCATTTTGCATGGTGTTTGGTACGTGGTCTGACAGAAGGCATAGATGCATTTGCAGAACTGTTACTATTTTCATCAACCACAGAAAGGGGTGTAACAGCCTGTCTGTCTTCTGTTTTTGAAGGGCCATGTGCTTTAGAATTCTGCAATCTTTTCTTTGCAACACCAGAGCTCTGTTTTGTAGTACGAGCCACCTTTCTACTTTTGGCACAGCTTAGAGTAGGTAGGATTGAGGAAGCTGCCAAAGGCTCTTTGGTTTTATGAGAGAGACTGGATGTAGTCTTTGATCTTTTGGAAGATTCCACTGAAGGACCGGTACCATTTACACCACTCCCAGAATGCTCATACCCTACACTTGATACTGAAGAAGGCACTAAACTCTGATAGTCTGTCAAAGATGCATTTCTATAACCATTCTGCACCTGATTATCTGCATGCTGACTGGTTTCCATAGCATACTGTCCTGGAAGCATCAGGTTCTGAGCAGGTGTGTGGTTATTGCATAGCTGGCTGACAGCTTGACTGTAGGAAGGAAGGCCAGCTTGTGATGATCCATGATGGCTGACAGCTTGGCTGTAGGAAGGCAGGCCAGCTTGTGATGATCCATGATGGCTGAAAACTTGGCTGAGAGTGAGAGACCTAGCTTGTGATGATCCATGCTGGCTGACGGCTTGATTGTAGGCAGGAACTCCAGCTGGTGAGGATCCATCTGGCACCCAGAAATTTTTGCTGGAGTAAAAACCAGAATCCCTAAAGTAATATGAACTCAAATGTGACATGTCCCCAAACATGTGTGTGCTTTGTGCATCTACAGATGAAATTTCCATGCCGTATGCCCTGTGAAGATGCTGTGCCCATGACTGTGCTGGTTCAGAGCTGAAATATAACCCCTCATGTGTCTTTTCTGGTTGTGGAACACTCAAGCCTGCAGGACAATATGGAAGTGGTTCTGTTTCAATTGGAAACACTTGCGGTGTAGCCATAGACTCACATGCCATGGGTAAATTTTCCTGATGCACAGAATTAGAGTTTGCAGAGGGCTGGAATTCCCTGTGAGTATGCAGACTTGAATGCAACGGCAACCACTGAGAGGGAGCTGTGGATTGAAATCCCATGTTCAACATTTTTGGATGCACACAACTTGACTGGTCCTTGACACTGGAGCTAACCTGTTGTGATGGAAACTGTGCTGAGTAAAACAATCCCTGGGATGGAGCCATGGACTGATATTCCACAGGAAACTGTTCCAGATGTGAGGTGCCAGAGTTTAATCTGGAGTTGGAGTTTGCTGAGGAGGTAGAAGTGGATTTGGATAAAACGACAATCTCTGGGGTGCAGCTATGGATTGAAATCCTGCAGGTGACTGTTCTGAAGTGCTGAAATTCACCGGATGGGGCAGCACCTGTCTTCCTTGGAAAAACTGCCACCCTTGAGAGGGTAACCCTGCTGCAGAGCCTTGCAAAGAGTTGACCAGGTGTGACCCAGGTGGTCTGGGCGTGCTGCCATGCCACTGCCAGTTGGACGTCTGCTGTGTTGATGCGGTGCCCGGGGCACTTGCTGCTGCATGCCTGCTGCCTGCCCTCCTGCTGGACTGGTGCCCGTGCTGCCTGGAAGGGAGTGTGGTGACTGTGCACTGCCCCAAGGATGTTCTGCATGGCTCCACATGTTTTCTGCAACAGTAGAAGAGCAAATGCTTATTGCCTGGCAAAGGACAAAAGCTTTTGTCAGTTATTGGTGTAAGTAAAGGCCCAAGCTTACATCTGTTGCCAGGTTTAAAGAACAACAATGAGGGTGAAGAATGGGGAGAAAGCGGAAGATGGTAGGATGACTTGACTTCAGGCACTCCACAACTCAAACCGTATTGATGGAGGCCACACAGGGGTGTTATGGTAACACGACATTGTTTCATTTACCAAATAAAACCAACACACACCAACACACACACACACACCTGAAACAAACCAGAGAATTCAGGTAAGTTCTACTCTATCCACATTTAACAAGGTACATAATTCATAAAAGGCACACATAGCAATTACTACTGTCATCTAGCCGAGTCAAACTCCTTTCATTACTCACAACAAGATACCAAATTAATCCTAAGAAACCATTAGAGAGTATACAATTGTAAATCAAATCTCAAATATTACAAATAACCAGGAAAACCCTTTCTCAGTACCCGGTTGACATTATCTTAATAATGTCCTATACAAATAGTCTATGCTAAGATCTATTTCACAACATTGGTTCCTAATAAACCCTTGGATATTGTAGAACAAAAGAAAGAGAGAGGGAGAGAGAGGAGGGGGGGGGGAGGAGGAGGAGGAGAGGAGGGGAGAGGGGAGGGAGGGGAGGAGGAGGGGGAGAGAGAGAGAGAGGAGAGGGAGGGAGGAGAGAGAGAGAGAGAGGAGAGAGGAGGAGAGAGAGAGGAGAGGGGAGGGGGGGGGGGGGGGGGGGGGGGGGAAGGAAGAGATTGAGCAGGCATAATCTAGTGTCACAAAAATCACATACAAAACAGCTTTTGGCACAATAACTGACCATACAAATAGTCACACCTGGTTGCTGAAACAACCCTAGTACAATAGTGGAATCTCAAGGACCAAGCTAGTCCTTACTTTCAGATAATAGACTAACCAGTCTATTTTCACAGTTTCCAACTCATCTGTTCCAATTAAAACCCTTTGCCATAATAGTTTAATCCAAAAACTTTGTACTAGTCCACATTAATTTACCTGTGATCACTGCGATTTATAAACTTGGTCTCAGAATAACACAAAATTATATGATTAGTTACTCATAAATTTCCATTGATAACACCAACATCCAACTATAAAATAAATCCAAGATCACAGAGTTCAGTAGTAAAAGTCTTATGATTTTAGCCAGCTTCCATGTGTAAAACAACTACACACACTTTCATTGAACCAAATCAATAATTAAATTCAGTTTGTATGTACACAAATACAACTTGTTTAACACATCTGCTTTTAACTTGATGAAATTACCAACTACTATCAAGAAGAAATGTTTTACTTACAGCTCAACCAGAAGAACAAAACGGCTGTTTTCTAAGTCAGTCACGTCTTGTAGTTTTAACAGTCTACAGCCCACAAAGTCATTTTCAGCTGTCCTCTGAAGGCTGTTGCAGGGAAAGGCTGAGTGATTTTTTTTTCTTTCAGTTAGATTATAGTCCTTTCCAGCAGAAGCTGATAATATCAGGACTTGCAGCTGCCAGCCAGAAAGTCGGAGGTCCCATGCTCCCGCAAGCTCTCCCACCTCAGCACCTCGGGCCACCCCAAAAATGTTACAATTGAAGAATTGATGAAGCAGGCTGAGTGACTGCCAGTTCCCCTTATTTATACCATTACTTACTCTGAACCAATCAATTCAAAATAGAAATGTGCAGAAAAATACTTGCTGACTCGGGCCTAAACCAATCAACTAAAATAGAAATATCTAGAAGAAATGATTCATCAAACAGCATGCCTTACTACAAGTTCGGTTGAATAGAATACTAAACTGGGGCAAGCTCTCTCAGGTGTACCAACAGCCTGTAACACACTTCGAAGAGGAGAAGAGGAGGGGGTGGGTGGGAAGAGGGTTGTAGTCCAAATGTTATCGTGTCTAAAGTGCACAGAATAACACATCAATGATCAATATGCTGTCAGACATTGAAATGTAATGTTCAGTTTCAATAGGGCAAGCCTGTTTTCCGGCTTAGCTTTCTGATACCCTTCAGTCCTGTAAGGAGGAAAATCAGCACCGTGGAATTTTCCTTCAATTCCTGGGTTTCTGAGGTGCAGAAGAGTGCAAAATGGGTACCTAGGTAAATTTTACATACACACACATGAAGCTTTATAAACATTCTCGTGGGAAAGACAGCTAAATCCTGTTCCGCTTTTCGTAAGAGTAGGCCATCGTGCGCTGGAGGGAACAGGTGGCATTTACAAAATTGCATACACACGGGGACTGGATGTAAAAAAAAAAAGCACAAGATCTTGTGCTTATCCCATTATCCTCAATATAAAAGAATAAAATAAAATGATTTTTTTTAAAAAGATGATGCTTTGATGCCATTAAATTGCACACCATTGAGATTATCTGACTGGGTTTCCCATCATTATGTCCGGACTTCAAGTGGGCATGAGAGATACAGACACATCTGTAGTGTTGATCAGGTACTTTGAGCAGCACTTGCAAACTTGCATCTGTGCATTGCATGACGCTGAACTCTGTGGTCCCTGTCTCTCTAAAATAGTTAAAGTTTAGTTAGTTAAAGTCTGTCCCGAACCTAAGGCTCATCAGGCCGGTGCTTATCCCGGTTTCTGTGGCGTTAAGCGACTGAGAGTCATAGACTCCCCCCTGGATAGGATGCCAGTCTATCGCAGGGTTAACCCCCAACACAAGGTTGGTACCCCTTTTACACCTGGGTGGGGTGAGAAAATAGCCCTAAAGTGCCTTTTCCAAGGGCACAACGCCATAGCCGAAAGCTGGGATTGAACCTGCAGCCTTTAGATTACGAGTCCAACCCCCTAACCACTAGACTACAGCGGCGGCATCTCTCTAAAATAAGCCCATAGCAAACTCAGTCTAGATCGGAGCCAGCCAGAATGGGAACACACACACACACACACACACACACACACACACACACACACACACACACACACACACACACACAAACAAACAACCCCCCCCCCCCCCCTCAACCTACGACTCTTCTGTGACTGAAACAAGCTGTGCATCATTTCAGTCCATAACCCAAAGTGCTAACCACAGCAAGATGGTGACAGGTCACTTCATTCTGCTCTTATTTCCACTTGCTGGCCTTACTAGCGCCATACAAGAACGAAAAATATCAAAGGACAAGTCTGCCTTCAGCAAATCACAGCATCAAGGGTTAAAACAACAACAGCAACAACAACAACGCAACAAGCAACAACAACAACAACAACAACCAAAGTTAGGAAGCAGGCTACTCACGGCTCCAGTGGCAAGAGGACACGTATTCATGATATACTCCTGCCCTTAGACTTTGCAGACTCCTCTCCGTAAACCACTGCACAATACACACAAAAATTATACACTCTTGTCTCAAACATACAGGTTGAATATCAGCCATTTCAATCCAAGCCTCACATACCACCCTTGAAGTCAGAGTGCAGCTACCTACAATAGTGCCCCCCCTCCCCTAAAAACAAACAACAACAAAAAAAAACACCCAAAAAACAAAACCCCAAACAAATCCACCTATTCTCCGTTGCACGGTATAATTGTTATATGTGACACTACACCACATAAGGAGTTGCATTGCACCAGAGGTCAATTTCTAGTTATTGACATGCTATCAATTTGCAATGAAATGACTGTACAAAACAAAAAACAGATTGAAAATCGGACAATTCTATGAAAAGTTATTTCAAGTTGAAATGATAGACTGCAGGAAATGACAAAATGAGAAATGGATAAGTTAAGCATTGTAATAAATGGTCAGAATGAGGGCTTGGGCATTTTTTAAAACAGTTTAAAAGCAAAAGGATAAAAAAAATATGACTTGATATTTCATTACAAGGTAGAATAATTGCTATAGTTTTATAATCAATCAAAATCTCAAAATTGCCAACTTGACCCCCACTTGCCTTTAATGGCTCCTAGCCGAAAAATAGGTTAGGTGCTAGGCGACTCATTTCGTGGTGGAGCATCACATATACACTCGCTTTTCCCTCGCCAAGGTTAAGCAGCCTGGAGCATGGTTACCAGTTGGATGGGTGACCATTTGCTCGTCTTGGTTTCAGTACAGTACCCCAGTTCACCAAGCTGTAAAATGGGTACCTGCCCTCTTTAAGGTCAGGGAAGGTAAAGCAGCGAGGGAGAGGAGATGGGCGCCGCCCTCAATATGCTGACCCCTGGAGAAGCCAAGGTCTCTGACATCTGGCTCCTTAACAACTGCACAGGACACCTTTAGGTCTACTTTTTACCTACAAGCTCTTATGACCTGTCAAGCAACCCCCCCCCCCCCTCCCCCAGGATGAGTGGGTGAGAAGTCTCCAACTCTTGGTGAAAAACTGAGGGGCTTCTTTTATCCTGTCACACACACAAACACACACACATGTATACACACACATATACACACACATACATACATACACACTCACACAAACACACACAGAATCACACACACACACACACACACACACACACACACACACACACACACACACACACACACCATACACACTCACACAAACACACACAGAATCACACACACACACACACACATACACACTCACACAAACACACACAGAATCACACACACACACACACACACACACACACACACACACACACACACACACACACACACACACACACACACATCTTGCGAGACAGGTTGGTTGGTTGTCAACAATGAATAGGGGTTGAAGAATGGGGAGAAAGGGGAAGATGGTAGGATGACTCAGGCACTCCACAACTCAAACAGTATTGATGGAGGCCACGAAGGGGTGTTATGATAACACCTTTATTGTTTCATTTACCAAACCCAACACACGCAGCTCAACCAGAAGAACAACTACTGTAGGCTATACTAGCGGTGTCACATCTGTCCCACTAGTCAGTCTTGCTATCCTCTGGCTGTCGAAGGGAAAGGCTGAGTGACTGCCCGCTTCCCTTACTTACCTTACGCCATGCTTATTCTGCCCTAAAGTCTAAGCCAATGAATTCAAACATGTCCAGGAGGGTGCCAGCTGACTCTTGGGCCTATACTAACCCAATGAATTTAAAGTCGAAATTTTAAAAGAAACAAGTCAGCAAACTTTCCAACCACACTACCAAGCTTGTTGAGCAATTGACTAGCAGGGACAAGCCTTCCAACCTGTTAATTGTTGCCAGCTGTCTCAAGTGGGCAGCCACACTTGCCAACTCTCCCTCTCTAATCCTACCCATCTCTGAAGCGCCCTAACAAAGAAAAGTCCAAGTGGCCCTAACAAAGAAAAGTCCAAGTGGCCCTAACAAAGAAAAGTCCAAGTGGGGTACATGTAGACCTTATGCCAGCCCCTGTAACACTCTTTGAAGAGAAGGGGAAGGAGGAGGGGGGGGGAGGAGAGGGTTGTAGTCCAACTGTTATAGTGTTTAACCTGCACACTATAACACACTCCCCAAGCTTTAACCTTCCCCATAGGCTCTGGGTGTGTGTACACCCAGACCCCTATATTTTGCTCTGTAACTTAAAAACTATCTAACCTACAGCCTTGAAATTTCATGACTTTGTCAATAAACATCTGCTCTACACTTCCACAAAAAATGGTTTGTTTGTGTTAATTAAAAATGCTTTTAATTAGCATTTAAACTCCCAGTATGTCCTGGGTATGCACACACCCATAGCTGAAAGAAGGGTTACTCATTACAACATCAGAATGACTTCACTACCTTGTGGCCTCCCTACATTGTGGTTGCTAGGACACCTGTCCTTGTACTGAGAATTTTTGCTCACTGCTAAGCTGTGGTGGTAGGCCCTACTTGATAGTACTTTTGAGAGTTTGAGGCAAATTGTGTGTGTGTGTGTGTGTGTGTGCGCGCGCGCGCGTGTGTGCGCGCGTGCGCATGCGTGCAAATTGTGTGTGTGTGTGCGCGCGTGCGCATGCGTGTGCGTGCGTGGATGCGCGAACGTGGGCACATGTATGTCTGACTGCATGCGTGCCTGTGTGCATGCATGCATGCATGCGTGCATACATGTGTCCAAGTCAAAGTCGGTCAAAGTCTATTTTTTATTTCTGGATGATTCATTGAATAAGCTTTGATTTTCTTTTTTGAAGTGGATGGTATATGTGTGTGCATGTGCGTGTGTGTGTGCACATATCTTTGAATGTGTGTATGTATGCGTGTGCATCTGTGCACATAATTATGATATTTTATTTTTATTTTATTATTTTTTTTATAATGAGGATAATGGAATAAGCACTTTTGGGTTTTGTATGTCCAGTCCCCGTGCGTATGCAATTTTGTAAATCTTGTCATCTGTTCCCACAGCACATGATTGCCTACTCTTATGAAAAGCGGAACAGGATCGTACATGTGTTCAAGATGTTCTGATGCAATTACTATTATTATTATTATTATTATTATTATTATTATTATTATTATTATTATTGTTATTATTATTATTATTATTATTATTATTATTATTATTATTATTATTATTATTATTATTGACTATCAACTCAGTGGTAAACCAACGGCCATAAGACTGCAAATCTATGCAGGTGCACAGTAAAGTAACAAGCCCTTTTTTTTCTTTGGATAGCTCCAGTGCATACGGGCATATTTTGAGTGCATACCTTTTATGCACCTCAAGTACTAGATCTTTTGTAGGAAGAGCACTCTCCCTTCTTACAAACCTTACACATAAAGGCAGACTCCCCTGTATGCAGATTAGGTTACTCAACATCCAGGATGTACAGTGGGCTCTTCAAGTCATGGGGTTGCTATGCAACCAGGATGTAGGGAAAGAGCTTAGTGATTCAAGCAAGGCAAGGCAGAGGTTTAGTTCCTTTTCAGACAGCCTGGGTGTGTGTAGACCCAGGAGATATGGGAGTGGGTTATGCCTTCACTAACGGTATGGGTGTATGTACACCCAGGAGATATGGGAGCGGGTTATGCCTTCACTAAAAGTATGGGTGTCTGCACACCCAGGAGATATGGGAGCGGGTTATGCCTTCAATAAAAGTATGGGTTGCTGTACACCCAGGAGGTACAGGCGTCGAGGCCGAGGCAACGTACGGGAAGGTTAAAATGCAATGTCCTCATTGCATGTCTACAGTCCTCATCAACAACATAGCCAAATTGGTATGCTAAAAAAAACCTTTCTTGTCTGACAGAGAAACCG
>CM060339.1:24859864-24869864 GCA_030674155.1 Stramonita haemastoma
TATAAGCATCAACAATTAGTATCATCATAACATGGGTTAGTCTATCGGTTGTAGCAAAAAAAGTCACAGAAAAAAGTCACAAAATTGGGTAGGAAAAAAAGTCACAGGAAAAAAAGTCACAACCAGGTCAAACAAAGCCAAGTAAAATCCAGTTCCAAGTCAACAACTATTTATTTCATCTGAGCAGGATAAAAGCCAATGTCATAGATCAGGGTTCATACAGACTTGGTGGAGCAAAATTTAGGGCTTTTTAGGGCCTTTTTTTAGGGCCTTTTAATCCAAATTTAGGGCCTAGCTGCAGGTAACAAATGTATAGATAGCAACCTAAATACACCTTTTCTAACACACACACACACACACACACACACACACACACACACACACACACACACACACACACACACACACACATATATATATATATATCAACCTTAAACAGAGTCCAGTGAGCAAAGTCACCTTATGTGAAACTGTATGGTGGATACCTTGACACAACTTCATGTTATTCTAGAGTAGAATGTCTTTCAATCATGGATACAACAAGAGACAAGGAGGTGAGAAGCAGCAGAGTCCTAAAGAGGGAAGGGGGGGGGGGGAATAACAATGTGTGTGTGTGTGTGTGTGTGTGTGTGTGTGTGTGTGTGTGTGTGTGTGTGTGTGTGTGTGTGTGTGTGTGTGTGTGTGTGTGTGTGTGTGTGTGTGTGTGAGTGAGTGAGTGCGTGTGTATGTGTGTGACTGTTTCGATTTATTTGATTGATTGATTATTTTATATAGAGGATAATGGAATAAGCTGTGACTGTGAGTGAGTGAGTGAGAGTGAGAGTGAGAGTGTGTGTGTGTGTCAGGGGTGGGAATTGACAGAGTCAAAAAACTGAAAAGTAGGGGGGTCCAGGGGGCATTGCGCCCTGGTGGGGTGTGAGAGTGAGAGTGTGTGTGTGTCACAGTGTGTGTGTGTGTCAGGGGTGGGAATTGACAGAGTCAAAAAACTCTGAAAAGTAGGGGGGTCCAGGGGCATTGCCCCCTGGTGGGGTCAAGGGTCAGAGCCCCTTGTGGGGGTGAGGGGGCAACGCCCCCTGAAGCTGAAAGTTTTTCAACAATTCTAGCCTGTTTAACAGCCTCTCCTTGAACTAATTTCAGTTTTTGATACTAAGCAATTTCTGCCCTAAAATAAGCTCTAATGTGCGAACCCTGTAGATTGAAGATAGTAAAAGATTTTTAAAACCGCAACAATACCAGTCTAGCTCCTCTAGCTGTATGCAGACCCCACTCGTATGCCTCAATTAAAATTAGGTCTCTCTCTGTCTCTGTCTCTCTGTCACTGTCTGTCTCTCTGTCTCACACACACACACACACACACACACACACACACACACACACACACACACACACACACACACACACTCAGGGGGGACGGATAGCCTAGTGGTCAGAACGTTGGGCTGGCAATTTGACGACCCGAGTTCGAGTCCCGTCAAGATTTTTCTCCTGGAGTTAGCATCAGTGAGATTTTTCTCCTGGGGTTAGCATCAGTGCTGACTCCACTCTCCCCAAAAGTCTTCGGATGAGACTTTAAACCGAAGCGCCGTATGCGAATGCACGCAGAACATCTTGTGCACATGTTAAATCCTGTTCCGCTTTTCGTAAGAGTAGGCCATTGTGTGTTGGTGGGAACAGATGACATTTAGATTTACAAAACTGCATACACACGGGGACTGGACGTAAAAAAGCATATTAGTGCTTATTCCATTATCCTCGATGTAAAAGAATAATAATAATAATAATATAAATTAATCTCTCTCTCTCTCTCTCTCTCTCTCTCCTCTCTCTCTCTCTCTCTCTCTCTCTCTCTCTCTCTCTCTCTCTGGGTTGGTCACGAGACGCGAAGCGGACAGGGCGTACATTTTCTGTGAGCTACAGTAAAACTCGTAATTCATACAAAAATGCCAGTTACTGGACTTCCAGCGGCTGTGGAGAGGACCTTAGGCGCCCTGCTGACTGACAATGCAGTCTCCAGCTGGAAAGTGGCAGGAGAAGGGGACAGCGTGGTTTTTGTCTTGCGACTTAAACCAGTGGACACAGCAGTGTCAACCAACATGGCGGATCCAACAGTGAATCGCAGCACACAAGTACAATACTATAGGAAAAAATCCTACTCCCAAACCCGCAGGGATTTGGAACGCTCTCAAGCATAAAGAGAAGTAGGCAAGTGTTGTGTGTGGTGAAAGTGACTGTGTCTTCAGTGCCTCGAGTCCACCTGACAAAAGTGTAGAACAGCAGAATGCAGCATGCACAGATACGCATAGAGTAGACCTACCAACAGCACACACACAGGACATCAACACAAAAACATCAGTTAAGTTGCTATCATCGGTTGATTTAGAACCTCCCTGTATGTCTGATTGTAGTGACTGTGCTGATATGTGTGTTTTCCAGCCTGAGGTGAACGATGATAATATTGTTGGTGCATTCGACAAAGGAAATGTCAAACAGTATGTGGCTACTCTAACTGATAGATCGGTACAGAAAAGGCTGAGAGACAGACAAAGAAATACACACTTTAGAAAATCTGTCCTACATCATTCAGATGGTGAAGATATTGTGACCTGTGAGTCAGATGACATTGTGATCCAGCTCGCATGCCAACCAGACACTGAGCCAGTATGTGTGTACTGGTTTATCAAACAGCAAGAGAAAAACATGTTAAAAGAGGAACGTGTCAAACTGACAGAGGAATGGGAAGCGAATCCAGAACACACTACACACCGGAGACCACGTGCTTCAAGGGACTTGGCCTGCTTCAAGGGACTTGGCGACACTTAGAGAACTATTACATCGCTGTCTTGGCTAGGGTGTGTGACAATGACTGGACGAAAGAAAGGCTCGGAATATCCAAACATATCCAGACTGTAAAGAGTGTTGTGTCTGGATGTACATTACAAATCAATGCTGTGGTTTCCATGGCATGGAATGGTGTTGTGTGTCAGCTTAACCTTCCCGTACGTCGCCTCGGCCTTGACGCGCTGTACCTCCTGGGTGTGCAGCAACCCATACTTTTATTGAAGGCATAACCCGCTCCCATATCTCCTGGTGTGCAGACACCCATACCGTTAGTGAAGGCATAACCCGCTCCCATATCTCCTGGGTGTGCAGACACCCATACCGTTAGTGAAGGCATAACCCGCTCCCATATCTCCTGGGTGTACAGACACCCAGGCTGTCTGAAAAGGAACTAAACCTCTGCCTTGCCTTGCATGAATTACTAAGCTCTTTCCCTACATCCTGGTTGCATAGCAACCCCATGACTTGATGAGCCCACTGTACATCCTGGATGTTGAGTAACCTAATCTACATACAGGGGAGTCTGCCTTGATGTGTAAGAAGGGAGGATGCTCTTCCTACAAAAGATCTAGTACTTGAGGTGCATAAAAGGTATGCACTCAAAATATGCCCGTATGCACTGGAGCTATCCGTAAAGAAAAAAAAGGGCTTGTTACTTTACTGTGCACCTGCATAGATTTGCAGTCTTATGGCCGTTGGTTTACCACTGAGTTGATAGTCAATAATAATAGCAACAACAACAATAATAATAATAATAATAATAATAATAATAATAATAATAATAATAATAATAATAATAATAATAATAATAATTGCATCAGAACATCTTGCACACATGTACGATCCTGTTCCGCTTTTCATAAGAGTAGGCAATCATGTGCTGTGGGAACAGATGACAAGATTTACAAAACTGCGTACGCACGGGGACTGGACATAAAAAACCCAAAAGTGCTTATTCCATTATCCTCATTATAAAAAAGAAATAAATACAAATAAAATATCATAATTATGTGCACAGATGCACACGCATACATACACACATTCAAAGATATGTGCACACACACACGCACATGCACACACACGTGCCATCCACTTCAAAAAAGAAAACCAAAGCTTATTCAATGAATCATCCAGAAATAAAAAATAGACTTTGACCGACTTTGACTTGGACACATGTATGCACGCATGCATGCATGCATGCACACAGGCACGCATGCAGTCAGACATACATGTGCCCACGTTCGCGCACCCGCGCACGCACACGCATGCGCACGCGCACACACGCACACACACACACACACACACAATTTGCACGCACACGCATGCGCGCACACGCACACACGCACACACACACACACAATTTGCCTCAAACTCTCAAAAGTACTATCATGTAGGGTCTACCACCACAGCTTAGCAGCAAGCAAAAATTCACAGTACAAGGACAGGTGTCCTAGCAACCACAATGTAGGGAGGCCACAAGGTAGTGATGTCATTCTGATGTTGTAATGAGTAACCCTTCTTTCAGTGTATGGGTGTGTGCATACCCAGGACGTACTGGGAGTTTAAATGCTAATTAAGTCCATTTCTAATTAACACAAACAAACCATTTTTTTGTGGAAGTGTAGATCAGATGTTTATTGACAAAGTCATGAAATTTCAAGGCTGTAGGGTTGATAGTTTTTGAGTTACAGAGCAAAATATAGGGGTCTGGGTGTACACACACCCAGAGCGTATGGGGAAGGTTAAAGCAATTATCTTTATCGTTATTGGGCAACCCCCTTCATGTATGGGCCAGTGGCCTTTTTTCATGAATAAACCTTTCGGTTGGAGTTCTCTCTCTCTCTCTCCTCTCTCTCTCTCTCTCTCTCTCTCTCTCTCCTCTCTCTCTCTCTGGGTTTTTTTTGTTCAAAAACTTGTGCTTTATGGACTTATTTTGATAATAGATGGGATTGATGACTTCAGTCATTTAACCTCATCATATTCTCATGTTTGCTCTTTAATTATTGCGCCTTTTGTTTTTTTGGGGGTTTTTTGCTTTGATTGGTTTTTGTTTGGCATTTTGTACTCAAATCAAATTCTTCATTGATTCTTACTTCATATTTTCGTTTCTGAATGAGTGCCTTTTTATAACATTACCTTAATATTGTATCTCTGTCTTATTTCTTACCTGTTGTTGTTCTTTCTCACCCTTTACCAAAATCTTATGTTTTATGGGTCATATTTTGATGATAGATGGTGGTGGATTGATGTTTTCAGTCATCTAACCTCATCATATTCTCATGTTTGATCTATAATCATTGCGCCTTTGTTTGTTTGTTTGTTTGTTTTTTATTCTATTTTATTTTATTATTATTGTTTTTTGTTGTTTTGTTGTTGTTTTTTGTTTGTTTCTTTGTTTGCTTGTTTGCTTGTTTATTATTCAAATCAAAACCATCACTGATTCTTACTTCTTATTTTCGTTTCTGAATGAGTGCCTTTTTTATAACATTACCTTAATATTGTATCTCTGTCTTATTTCCTACCTGTTGTTTGATACTTGGTATGGTTTGCTCTTGGTAATTGGATCATTATAATTGTTCTTGTTTTAGTTGCGGCTGTCTTTTTTATCTTGATGTTATCCCTGAAAGGGGCGGGGACTGGATGTAAAAAGCACATGTGTGCTTATCTATTATCCTCGAATAAAAGAATTTTGCCTTGCCTTGCCTTGCCTTGCCTTGCCTTTGCCTTGCCTTGCCTTGCCTTGCCTTGCCTTGCCTTGCCTTGCCTTGCCTCTCTCTCTCTCTCTCTCTCTCTCTCTCTCTCTCTCTCTCTCTCTCTCTCTCTCCTCTCTCTCTCTCTCTCTCTCTCTCTCTCCACACACACACACACACACACACACACACACACACACACACACACACACACACACACACACACACACACCTTTTTGTGACTTTTTTCCTGTGACTTTTTTTCTGACTTTTTTTCTGTGACTTTTTTTCCTGTGACTTTTTTTTTTCCAATTACGGCCTCTTGGGCCTCTGAGAAACTCATTTTATTTATTTATTCATTTATTTTTATATCCAGGATAATGGAATAAGCACACATGTGTTTTTTTTTCATCCAGTCCCCGTGTGTATGCAGTTTTGTTAATCTTGTCATCTGTTCCCACCGGAACATGATGGCCTACTCTTCCGAAAAGCGGAACAGGATTTAACGTGTGGGCAAGATGTTTTGACTCAGTAAAATCAAGAGTTGTCTAAGAAGTGGACACACAGGATGAGCTTGGTCATTCAAATCGAATCTCCCTAGAAAAACTTCAAAAAGGCATCAACATAGTTACAATAACAAACAATTTTGGGTTGAATCACGGGTTGTAGGAAAAAACAGTCACAGGGAAAAAAGTCACAGAAAAAAGGTCACATAAATTGAGTAGGAAAAGTCACAGGAAAAAAAAGTCACATAAATTGAGTAGGAAAAAAAGTCACAGGAAAAAAGTCACATAAATTGAGTAGGAAAAAAAGTCACAGGAAAAAAAAGTCACAATCAGTTAACATCAGTGCTGACTCAATTCTCCCCAAAAGTCCTTCAGATGAGACTTTAATTTAAACCGAGGCCCCGTGCGCGAACGCACCAGAACATCTTGCGCACACATTCAATCCTGTTCCGCTTTTCGTAAGAATAGGCCATCGTGTGCCGGTGGGAACAGATGACATTTACATAACTGCATACACACGGGGACTGAATGTAAAAAAAAGCACAAGATTGCTTATTCCATTATCCTCGTTATAAAAGATTAAATCAAATCAAATCAAATCAAATCAAATCAAATCAAATCTCTCTCTCTCTCTCTCTCTCTCTCTCTCTCTCTCTCTCTCTCTCTCTCTCTCTCTCTCCTCTCTCTCTCTCTCTCTCCTCTCTCTCTCTTCTCTCTCTCTCTCTAAACTGCATACACACAGGGACTGGATGTAAAAAAGCACAAGAGTGCTTATTCCATTATCCTCGATATAAAAGAATAATTTAAATCAAATCAAATCAAATCAAATCAAATCAAATCTCTCTCTCTCTCTCTCTCTCTCTCTCTCTCTCTCTCTCTCTCTCTCTCTCTCTCTCTCTCTCTCTCTCTCTCTGGTGAGACTTTAAACCCAGGCCCGTGTCCGAACGCATGCAGAACACCTTGCGCACACCTTAAATCCTGTTCCACTTTTCGTAAGAGTAGGCCATCGTGTGCCGGTGGGAACAGATGACATTTACAAAACTGCATACACACGGGGACTGGATGAAAAAAAGCACAAGTGCTTATTCCATTATCCTCGATATAAAAGAATCAATCAATCAATCAATCAATCAATCAATCAATCTCTCTCCCTCCCTCCCTCCCTCCCCCTCCTCCTCTCTCTCTCTCTCTCTCTCTCTCTCTCTCTCTCTCTCTCTCTCTCTCTCTCTCTCTCTCTCTCTCTCTCTCTCTCTCTCTCTCTCCACACACACACACACACACACACACACACACACACACACACACACACACACACACACACACACACACACACACTCTTTCTTTTTGTTGTAGAAGAGAGTACATCACACAGCCACCATTGTGATTTTTTTTTTCTGTGTCTTTTTCTGTGACTTTTTTTTCTGTTACTTTTTTTCCTGTCACTTTTTTTCCCCAATTGCCGTATCGTGTACTTAACATGTATTTATTATCGTAACAGCAGGTTAAATTTCTCTGCGTTAAAATTCAGGCTGTTCTCATAGCGAGAATGCGTCCACACTAGTACATCGACAGACATCTGTTTAAAAACAAAACCAAAAAAAAAGAGAAAACAAAAGCAAAACTACAACAAAGAAAAACCAACAGGAGTGGAACTCTCTACCTTTTACTTTCTAGACGGGTGCAGGTGCCTGCCCCTGCGTTATCTCAGGGCCAAGGCCTAGGCCTAAAGGCCTTGGCCCTAGCCTATGCCTATCTTTACTACTGATGTACAGTGATGGTGGGGTAATTGGAAAAAAATTCACAGGAAAAAAAGTCACAGAAAAAAAGTCAGGAAAAAAAGTCACAGAAAAAAAGTCACAGGAAAAAGGTCACAGAAAAAAGTCACAACAAAGTGTGTGTGTGTGTGTGTGTGTGTGTGTGTGTGTGTGTGTGTGTGTGTGTGAGTGTGTGTGTGTGTGTGTGTGTGTGTGTGTGTGAGTGTGTGTGTGTGTGTGTGTGTGTGTGTGTGTGTGTGTGTGTGTGTGTGTGTGTGTATGCATTGTACAGCACTGCGCATTTACCTTGATGATATTGCTCTTATTTAACTTTTACTCTCTGGCCTGAATGCGTGCGTGCGTGCGTGTGTGCCTGTGTGTGTGTGAGTGTGTGTGTATCAGTATGTATTGTACTGCACTGCACATTTTTCTTGATGATATTGCTCACAAAGTCACAATCAGGTCACACAAAGCCAAGTAAAATCCAGTTTACAAAACACACACACACACACACACACACACACACACACACACACACACACACACACACACACACACACACAGGGTTCGCGCTAGGATTTTTTAAAACCGGTACTGCGAGTTGCCATTTCAGAGACATCTTGACCAACTCCCCCAAAATCGGTCCCCAGAAAATAAAATCGGGTACGTACTGTGAACAAAACGAAACTATTCAGTGAGGGGGTGGGGGAGGGGGGATTGTTGGGCAGCAAAACTAAATCTAAATTGAACGCGAATCTCTCAGACTTTGACTGCCATGCTGCTTGCTGCCACTCGCTTCTTGGGCATGAAGCCACGAAGGAAATAGGATTTTTTTTCTAGCGCCTGTGCCACTGTCCGTGTCAGTCTGTTGTTTTGCATGGCACCATTCTGTGTGACTTATATTCTTCTTTCTTGTTTCTATGCTTAGCGCTCATCTAGATCTTTGTTCATTTTAGATTTGGTTTTCGACTCTTCTCTCTGAAAGCAACGCGCAAATTCAGTCATAGACCCTCGCTTTTCGCTTTTGGTAAGAGCAGGCCATCGTGTGCCAGTGGGAACAGATGACATTTACAAAACTGCATACACACGGGGACTGGATGTGAAAAAGCACAGGAGTGCTTATTCCATTATCCTCGATATAAAAGATTAAAAGAATACAGATTAAATAAATATAGGCCCCATTTACTTGATGTGAATGGAAGTCGCTGTCATGCCGAGAAGAGCGCGAAGCTCTATTCTTTCACAGTAAAGCTTGCTGTTCTGCGTGCTAGGCTAATAATGAGGCTGGCGCTAAAGATGGTCGTCGAAAGGGGTGGGAAGGGGTAGGTGCGGTAAGCACAGTACAGGCCCATGACAGACTGTCAGAAAACTTCACTTCAGACTTTTTTTTTTTTGGAGACGGAAATCTAATCGGTCACAGGCAAACAGAACCGGTTCGCGGTACCAGCTGCTTCGAAAATTTTCGGTATTCCCTGTTTACAATCGGTAAAATACCGACAATTACCGGTTATCGCGAACCCTGACACATACACACACACGCACGCACGCACGCATGCACACACGCACGCACGCAGACCAGAGAATAAAAGTAAAATAAGAGCAATATCATCAAGAAAAATGTGCAGTGCAGTACAATGCATACACACACACACACATACACACGCACGCACGCAGGCCAGAGAATAAAAGTAAAATAAGAGCAATATCATCAAGAAAAATGTGCAGTGCAGTACAATGCATACACACACACTCACACACACTCACACACACACGCGCGCGCACGCGCGCGCGCGCGCGCGCGCGCGCGCGCGCACGCACGCACACATGCGTGCTTGTGACTTTTTTCCTGTGACTTTTTTTCTGTGACTTTTTTTCCTGTGACTTTTTTTTCCAGTTACCAAAAAAAAAGCCCAAACAAAACAACACAAACAAAACAAACGAACAAAACAATATTATATAAAACAGGCTCCAGTTAAGCCTCCAACATACCTGGTCCTCCATTCCAATCACACCACCACTAAAGCTAGAGTCACCACAACACTGCAGAACATAGGCCTAGGCTGCAAGGTTATTATTTTACTAGCACGCCCACGCAGCTAAGTGACTGTGTCCTAAGCTAAGACAGAGGAGGACAGACTTCTGAAATAGTTAGCCTACAAGGCTAGCCTACTCCAGTCCCTGTATGTCCCAGCTCCTAGGCTTCTCTACCACC
>CM060339.1:24872364-24891788 GCA_030674155.1 Stramonita haemastoma
GTCCATCTGCCCACACTTCAGTAATAGTACCCTGAAGTAATAACCTTTAATATTATTTAATATAACCTCACAACAGCTTAGCTGCTAGTAGGCCTATGCCACCCAGAGGGAGGGGTGGGGGAGGAGGAGGAGGGGAAACTAGACCTAGGCTATACTAGCCTAGCTAACCCTTTCTCTCACAACAATGGAACAGAAGAAAAAGGAAAGAAAGACGGGAAGGAAGAACATGATCAAAGAAGAGGACAAGAATTGGGGGGGAGAAGTAAAGGCAAAAACTAAAGCTCAGGCCACCATAGTAAACCCAGCTTTTCCTATCTATCCATAGATCTATCCCATAGTCTGGCAGCTGTGGGGGCACCCCTCTGAAGACTGGAAAAACAGTTCCCCCCCCCCCCCCCCCCCCCCCCATTCCTTTCTCTGTTTTGCCTTTAGGCCTATTTCTCAAAATCTGGTTGAGTTCTAGGCCTGTCCATTGGCTGATGTCCTCCCATCTCTTCCTTGATCTGCCTCTTTTTCTTCCCCCCTGGACAGTGCCTTGGTGTATCCCTGAAAAGGGGGGACTGGATGTAAAAAAGCACACGAGTGCTTATCTATTATCCTCGAATAAAAGACTTTGCCTTGCCTTGCCTTGCAGTATTGTTTTTGCAAGTCCTTTTGATCTTGCGACATGCCTTGGTTTTTACCGCCGTCTCTTTTGCCAGCTCGGGATCTATCCCGCTTAATTTTTTTTTTTGGGTGGGAGGGGAAGGGGAGTAGCCTAGTGGTCAGAACATGCTGGCAATTTGATTCCCGTTGGAAGACATTTTTCTCCTGGAGTTAACAAGTGCTGACTCGACTTTCCCCCCAAAGTCCTACGGATGAGACTATAAACCGATTTGATTTTTTTAAAAATTCTTTTATATTGAGGATAATGGAATAAGCACTCTTGTGCTTTTTTAATCCAGTCCCCATGTGTATGCAGTTTTGTAAATGTCATCTGTTCCCACCGGCACACGATGGCCTACTCTTACGAAAAGCGGAACGAGGCCCCGTGAGAGAACGCACGCAGAACATCTTGCGCACACGTTAAATCCTGTTCCGCTTTTCGTAAGAGTAGGCCATTGTGTGCTGGTGGAACAGATGACATTGACAAACAAGATTTACAAAACTGCATACATATGGGACTGGATGTAAAAAAGCACAAGAGTGCTTATTCCATTATCCTCCATATAAAAGAATAACTCCAGCGGAAAAAAACCTCTAGAACGGGAATCGAAGTCGGGTAAAAATTGCTTGCGGGTGCAATGTTCTGACCACTAGGCTTTCCCGTCCACATGAACATGACAGCTGCTGAGTTGCAACATGTGTACCAATAGCAACAACAACAGTCATCAAATACGATCTTTGCTAATGTAAAAGAAAAAAAAAAGGAAAAATAACACAAAGATTTAAGAAACATCTATTTGTAAACACACAAAAGTAAGGGGGAATACAAAAATCAGAGAGAGAGAGAGAGAGAGAGAGAGAGAGAGAGAGAGAGAGAGAGAGAGAGAGAGAGAGAGAGAGAGAGAGAGAGAGAGAGAGAGAGAGAACGAATGAATAATATTTATATTTTTCAAGGGTTACAGAATAAGTAAGTATCTTTCAACCGGCCCTTGAGAGAGAGAGAACTCGAACTCGAACTCGAACTCGAAAATTTTATTCACAAAAAGGCCATTGGCCCATACATGAAGGGGGTTGCCAAACTGCTTTGGTATTTTGTTGTTGGATTAAGACAACAGTAATAACAACAAAAAGAATTATTATACAGCAGCAACATCAGTTACAAAGATATGACTTACCATAATAAAATATCTCTTATTCTGAAAGCTTTACACAAATATAAAGTGAGGCTGCCCACAACTACAGGTTGACTTGACGCCAAGAGTAAACAGAGTCTGAAAGAATTAACCTGCCTACTATATTTTACAGGGATGTAACTCTGCCTAACAGCCTCTAACACTGGACAGCATAACACAAAATGTACTTCATCTTCAGGTGCTTGCTTACATAATGGGACATAGTAACCTAGGGTCATCAACATCATATCCTCTGTATCTGAACTTTATGAACATTTATATCTGATACACCAAGTCTAAATTTAGACATAATTCTTTTCAAATGAATGTCCATATCAAGCTTGAGATAGGGTTTGATATCATGAGTACTTATAAATTGTCTATACATTTGATATCTTTCACTGGTTTGTATATGGTCATTCCATTGCTGCCATCGGCAGTCAATCAGTCTTTGCCTGAAAGCGTTTATAAATTCTCTACAATTTCCAACACCTTGATTAAGCCAAACAAATCCAAAACCGAGTTTACATAAACAGGTGCGTATTTGTGTAGCCCAGTTGTTTTTTCCCTTTGAGGTCTAGATCATAAAGCATCTTGTAAGACTTAAAAGGTAGCCTGTTCTCATCCATATATAGAATCTTAATCCAGTATCTAATACATCTTACAGCAGTATTAACGGAGAGAGGATATCTATTAGTTTCACTATACACAAGATCATTGGGCGTACGTCTATCTAAGCCTAGAAACTGTTTTAAAGCAAAGAGGTGAACCGATTCACAATGTGTTGCAGCTGCATCCAAACCCCAAATTTCTGCACCATATAACACAGTGGGTTGTATTTGGGCATCAAATATCTTAATGAACAAATCAAAGGAGTTATTATTCAATATTCGTAATTTTCTCAAAACCAATAACAAACTTCGTTTACCTCGACTTGCCAGATCTTTACATGCAGTTGTGAAACTAAGCTTTGTAGAAAAACAGATTCCTAAGTATTTATATACATTAATCACAGGCATGACTTTACCATTGTACAACCATTTTTCATGAGCAGCTAAATGACCACCTTTTCTGAATACAACGATATTGCTCTTATTCAGATTAACCTTAAGATCAAGTGCCACTGCAGAACTGCTCAAGCTATTTAACTGCTTTTGTAAGCCAACAACTGTTTCAGATAGCAGGATAACATCATCAGCAAGAGAAGAATAGATAATTCTGTGGCATCTTGGGGAAAGTGGCACCATGTTTACCATTATTGATGACTTCTCTGGCTAACTCGTTAATAAAAACAGAAAACAGTAAAGGGCTACATACATCACCCTGTTTAACACCAGTGGTACAGTATATTACATCAGTCAGTTTAGTACCACATCTTATTCTGCTTCTGACATTCTGATACATGGCTCTCAAACATCGTAATAATTTACCGTTCACACAACCATTTTTCAGGAGAATAGGCCACAACAAGTTTCTATTAACAGAATCAAATGCCTTTTCAAAATCAATAAATGCCACAAAGAACTTACGGTTAAGAGCAAACTGTTTCTGTACAAACGCAAGCAGAGTAAACATATGATCTATAGTGGAATATCCTCTCTTAAAACCAGCTTGGTGTTCACCTGTAATATCATTTTTCATAACCCATTCCTGTAATCTATTATTAATGATAGTACTATACAACTTACTACTTATATCACTAAGAGAAATTCCCCTGTAGTTATTAGGGTTATCAACATCGCCCTTTTTGTGTAATGTTAGGATTATAGAATCAGTCCAGTTATCTGGGAAAAGGCCATCCTCAAAGATTTTGTTGAATAATTTTAGAAGGAAAAGCACAACGTCTTCACCTCCATTTTTCAGCAATTCTCCAATGATTTGATCAGGACCTGCTGCTTTATCATTCTTTAGTTTTCTAAGTGCCCAATATATTTCACCTTTAGATATTGGACGATCAAAATCTTCCTCACTTTCATCATAGTCAACATTAGTATTCATGGAGTTGTCTGATGAGTCTTTCTCCAACACGGTTTTGAAATGTTGAAACCAACTGTCAACTGATATACTATTCTTTGGCTGACTATTTCTAAATGACGCCTTCTTAACACATTTCCAGAACTGGACTTGAGAAGAGATTGAAAACACCATGTCTGCAAGTAATGTCATATTATACTGTTTCCTTTTCCTTTCTAGCATGTATTTATATTCCCTTCTTAAAACACAGTACAAGTTTCTGTCTTCGTTCTTTAACGTTTTCCGGTAAGTCTTTAATAATTTTCTTACCCTGTACTTCATACTTTTACATTCATTATCAAACCATGTTGCATTTGATAAACCTTTTTTTACATGTACCTGTTTCTTCATACATTCAGCACTGGACTTTATACAACTATTAAACAAATCTAGAGCTTCATTAATGTTCTCATCAATCATCTGTAAGGCATTTGAAAAAGTTACACACATGTCTTCCTCACAAAGATTATCTTTATAAGCTGAGAGTTTGTTTTCATCCCACACAAACTTTTCCACAACAGATGGCTCTTCGGCTGTTACATACGTTTTATACAATGGATTAATATGTAATTCCACAGGAAGGTGATCTGAATCAGAACGTTCAAGCAACAAACAAACGGCATGAGTCAAAAATCTGAGAGAACAAATCATCTGACACTAAAAAATAATCATTAACACTGCATCCTCCATCAGAAATGTACGTATAGCGACCCTGCTGATCACCATTACATACACCATTCAGAATTTGCAAACTAAATGTAGTACACATATTAAATAATAATTTACCATAATTATTTATAACAGAATCTTCAGAATAACGAATACCACTAAGAGACATGCTTTTACTTTGAAACTCTGAAATAAAATCATCTGCCACATGATGGCAAGAAAAGTTTGATGTCCTACTGTTTAAGTCTCCACACAATATTATATCAACTTCATCCAAAGCAACCACACAATCGGCTAAATATTCTTCCATCATAGCAATCCCACTATCATTATCAAACATGTTATAAAAGGAGAGCCTTCAGGTAGGATATACACACATACAAGCAAAACATTTCTTGAGGTACACAATAAAGATTTGTCACAGAGAAAAGTACAAATGTTAGGGTATGGAACATCTAAATATTTTACAAGAGCAGATAACTCATTCTTAATCAAACAAACTACTCCCCCTGATCGTCTCCCTTGATGGCTAACTTTAGTTGCCGCCTTACAGAAGGCTTTATAGACCACTAAAAACATCTGGCTGGATATTTTCCAAAAACGTTTCTGTCAGACAAATAAAATCAAAGCTACGCACATAAGATACAAAATCTCCATCGGCCAGTTTTGAAAATAATCCATTTACGTTCCAGGACAAAAATGAAAAAGTTTTATTTGCTTGATTTGTATTGCTACACTCTGGTTGATCTACTACATCATCTAAACTCACATTTTCACTACTTCCATTAATATAAAAATACTATCAACTGTACCAAAATCATTATTTAAAGAGAAACTCTTTATTTAAACATGGTCTAAAGCCAGATGACACATCATTAGGCCTATGTAGGGTTAGGTCTAGGGCTAGCGTACTGCGTGGTCTTTGCCCCTGTTTGCCCCTCCTCCGCCCGTCCTGATCGCTTGCTGGTTACAGCACAGAGCCCAGTCTTGCTGGTTACAGCACAAAGCCCCTTTACTGAAGTAGTAGTCTATCAAAGGCTAGGTCTATCCTATTAACTGAGACTTTACGCCAGGTGTAAGTTTACTTTTCCTACCCCCTGTGAATTACCTCTACAGACAGATGTGTGTATGGGCCGGCCAACAAGCTATTTGTTTCTTTCGAGATCATTGAGGGTCACCTTTTCACCATCAATGATCAAATGATCAAAGATCATTCTCACATTCTTTCCTTCTGCTCGGCACTCTTCAAATATGGGGTCAGTTTGCGTCTAATATCTCTAACAGCTTGGGAAAAATCTTTGTCTACAAAAATCTTTGAGCCCTTCAGCCGAGTCTTTGCCTTCAGTATGCTAAGCTTATCTGATAAAAACAACACCTAGCAATAATGGGAGAGCTGGGTTTAGAGTTTATCCTATGCACTCTATCGAATTTCACATCTGCTACATCCATTTTTTCTGAGAGAAGACTTTTTACAATCCTCTCACAGTCAGCTCCAGTCTCATCAGCTCTTTTATCTAAACCATGAAAAATGATGTTGTTTCGTCTGGACCTTCCTTCTAAATCATCAGATTTCTTTCTAGTTTTCCAACCCTATCCATCAATTTTGTATTTGACTGTTTTAAGTCTTCATTTTCAGTTCTAAGAACGTCCATGTCTTTCTTCAGGCTGCACATTTCCTCTTTCAACGCACTAACACTGTCTGTCAACAATTTGATCTCATTGTTCAAACTGTCAGTTGTTGTTTTCAGCAAGTTTTCCACTTTTTCGATTTTTGCTGTCATGGTGTTGAAGGACAGTTCCTTAGGAGACCCAGTAGAAGAGAGTCCTGGCATCGGTGTATGGTCGTAGGCGTGTTGGTGTAGGTAGTCACATCAGCCCTCGTTCTGGTTTTCCTGGATGCAGTGCCTGTGATGGTGCTACGACCACCAGCACCCCCAACCAAGCTGGTCTGCCTCAGCTTGCGGCCAGTGGATCCAGGGGTGGTGGGTCCAGGGTTGGTCTCCACATCGCCACACCGTAATAAAAGCCCCCCCAAAATAAGTAGGTGAGGGTCAGTCCTAACAGGACACCGTCTCGCCAGTTTCTCAACTCAGAATGGCGTTTCTCATAGTTGATTTAAATTCTGCCCGTTTAGACATGAAGGAGGCGAACACTGCAGCAAATGTCCCACACACAGCTCTGTACAACTGCACGGATATGCCCATCCTCCTGATCTATCTATATACAATCAATGAAGATTTAAAGCCACTTAAAAACTAGTTTTTGAATCACAAAAACACCAGCTCGATTTCAACACGTCTTCGTCTTCACATCACGTAATTGCCCCCCCCCCCCCCCCCCCCCCAGAGAGAGAGAGAGAGAGAGAGAGCAAGGCAGACAGTGCTCATATCAGATCCCAATGAGAGGCCAGAGAAGCTGTTCCTTTGTTTTCAAGTACCTCCTACATCAAGACAGTCATAATTTTATATATAGATATAGATATAGATATATAGATATATAGATATATATATATAATATATATATATAATATATATAATATAATATATATATATATATCTATAGACACTGACTTTTAAGTAATCAACACCTTTTGTGTGGTGGTCTAGTCACCCACCCCTTTACACATGACGTTTGTTATTTCATTCGCCCTGCTCTGAGCTCTGAGCTATCCCCCTCCCCTCTCCCCATGACGCAACTCTACCCCCACGCAACCCTAGCCTTCCCCCTGCCAGGTCACCTTGATCTCTCTCTCTCTCTCTCTCTCTCTCTCTGGGGACTGGTAGGCCTAATATACTGTAACTGAAATTTGGAGAAGGGATAGCCTAGTGGTCAGAACATTGCCCTTGCAATTTGACGACCCCTTGGATTCCCCATGGAGGGGATTTTTCCCCTGGAGTTAACATCAGTGCTGACTACACTCTCACCGAAGTCCTTTGATGAGACTTTAGAGGGAGGGCTCTGTGTGCTCCGAAGGCATGCAGCAGGCAGAGTATCTTACCTGCATACCTGTTAAATCCTTAGAAAAGGCCATTGTGTGCCGGTGGGAACTGATGACATAAAATTACAAAACTGCATACACACGGGGACTGGATGTAAAAAAAAGCAGTGATTCCTCCGTATCCTCGATATCAAAACAATAAAAAAAATAATAAAACAATCTCTCCTCTCTCTCTCTCTCTCTCTCTCTCTCTCTCTCTCTCATCTCTCTCTCTCTCTCTCTCTCTCTCTCTCCACTTGGCTTTCTCTTTCCTTCTTTTTTTATAACTCCTTGAAGGCCTAGACCTATACTAGAGGGCATGGTGAGAAGCACGGCAATGGTTTTTTCATGTGTGTTCTTGTCTGTTGCTATTGCTTCATTAAGTACATCTCCAGCCCCCCCCCCCCCCCCCTTTTCCAAACAAACAAAAAAAACTCCGTGAAGAAAGAACCCTGCTGCTAGGCCTAGGGCCTGCACTAGTATGGTAATAGGTAGCAGGGTTCGCGATAACCGGTAATTGTCGGTATTTTACTGATTGTAAACAGGGAATACCGAAAATTTTCGAAGCACCCCGGTACCGCGTACCGATTCTGTTTGCCTGTGACCGATTAGATTTCCGTCTAAAAAAAAAAGTCTGAAGTGATATTTTCTGACAGTCTGTCATGAGCCTGTACTGTGCTTACGCACCTACCCCTTCCCACCCCTTCCAAGAACATCTTTGGCCCAGCCTCATTTAATTAGCCTAGCACGCAGAACAGCAAGCTATACTGTGAAAGAATAGAGCTTCGGGCTCTTCTCGGCATGACAGTAACTCCCATTCACAATGAGTAAATGGGCCTAGATTTATTTATTCTTTATTCTTTTAATCTTTTATATCGAGGATAATGGAATAAGCACTCCTGTGCTTTTTTACATCCAGTCCCCATGTGTATGGAGTTTTGTAAATGTCATCTGTTTCCCACCGGCACACGATGGCCTGCTCTTACGAAAATCGAAAAGCGGAGGGTCTTTGACTATGACTTTGCACGTTGCTGTGAGAGAGAAGAGTCGAAAACTAAATCTAAATTGAACAAAGATCTAGATGAGCGCTAAGCATAGAAACAAGAAAGAAGAATATAAGTCACACAAATGATGCCATGCAAAACAATAGACTGACACAGACAGTGACACAGGCCCTAGAAAAAAAATCCTATTTCCTGCGTCGTGGCTTCGTGCCCAAGAAGCGAGTGGCAGCAGCACGGCAGTCAAAATCTGAGAGATTCCTGTTCAATTTAGATTTAGTTTTGCTGCCGAACAATCCCCCCCTCCCCCACCCCCTTACTGAATAGTTTCGTTTTGTTCACAGCACCTACGGGATTTTATTTTCTGGGGACCGATTTTGGGGAAGTTGGTCAAGATATCTCTGAAATGGCAACTCTCAGTACCGGTTTTAAAAAATCCTAGCGCGAACCCTGGGTAGTATCAATTTTCCTGTAGACAGATGGATCTGGGAAAGATGAACGTGGCAGAGCCTATAGATCATCCTTCTCCACCTCCGCACGCCTGTACAGGGGTAGCCTAGCTTACTTCTTACCACTTCAGTTGGCCACCTACCCTCCCCCCCTCCCTACCCTCCCCCCCTCCCTACCCTCCCCCCCCTTTCCCCCAACACCATACACACATGCACATTGTGGATCCTTTTTAAGCCTATCTGATCTTCTGTGCAGATAACATGAAAGGAATGCACAGTCAGTCCCGTGCTATATCTAAATAGAAGTATCATGTAATACCCTTCTTAGTTGTAGGGTCTACTGAGCATTCTACCTCCCTGCTCAGCTAGCTGTGGTGGTTTTGATCAGATTTACCTTCCGGATGTTTATTTCCAACATAGGGACTGTGAGTAAGCCTCTGAGTGTTCCTAAGGTAAGCAAGCTGTAATAGAACATGATAGTACTTTACACAGTTTATAAAGGTAAAGTTGAGCCGGCTGATAGTAACTTTTCTCACCCTTCCTTCCTAAGTGGCTGCTTCTGAAGTTTCAGATATTTTTTCTTAAGTAGGGAGAATTGAACACAAGACTTTATAGATACACCATAGGAATGTGTTTGTGATATTTAAATTTGAAGCTACCATATAATGCTTGGGGGGAAAAAAAAAGAAGTATAGTTATCTTGGCACTTGAGTATTGCAATTGCCCTTCAGGGATGATTAAAGTGTTTTTGACTTGACTGGGAGTAAAAGACTTTTATCCAGTGATTGTACCACCCCCTTTCTTAACTGACAGTTCAGTTTGGTTTGATTGCATTTATATAGTCCTACAAAAGCTATGAGCCACCCCTGTAGTCTAGTGGTTAGGGCGTTAGACTGTAATCTAAAGGTTGCAGGTTCATCCCAGCTTTCGGCTATGGTGTTGTGCCCTTGGAAAAGGCACTTTTACGGCTATTTTCTCACCCCACCCAGGTGTAAAAGGGGTACCAACCTTGTATTGGGGGTTAACGCTGCGATAGACTGGCGTCCTATCCAGGGCCCTAGGGGGGAGTCTATGACTCTCAGTCTTAACGCCACAGAAACCGGGATAAGCACCGGCCTGATGAGCCTTAGGCTCAGGACAGACTTTAACTTTAACTTAACAAAAGCTATGCCAATTTAGTGACTGTACCATCAACCTACTAGTGGAGGAGGGTATATATCTACTTTTTAATAATGTTATATTTTAATAATATAATATAAAGTCCCAGCAAGTTATCCCATTTAGGGACTGTATCTCAACCAACTACCACCACCAAGTAGCTCTTTCCCTTAGACACTGGTGACAGTGTAGTCTATGATCTATAGTTTAACTGTAGTATTGTCCCAGCCCAGGTTTTCAATTTATCATGATCTACCAACCACTAGGCCTCTCCTGACTAAGTAGGTCTACAGTGAATATTATTTAATTTATTGGTTAAGTTTAGTTGTAGAGTCTCAGCCCATCAATCCTATTCAAGGACTGTACCATCCCTCACCCAGCTCATTAGGCTGCTGCTGTAGGAATAGTAAAAAGAAAAAGTGATTATATTATACATAATTTACATCAGGTCAGTTTTTCCAGTAAGGGTGTACAGTGTACTTTTTTAATACTTGGATTGTATCAGAGTCCCAGCTAAGTGGTCCCAGTTAGGGATTGTATCAACTGTCAATAAACCAACCCCCATTAATCAATTTCTCACAATCTTAGTTAAAGTTAAAGTCTGTCCCGAGCCTAAGGCTCATCAGGCCAGTGCTTATCCCGTTTCTGTGGCATTAAGGGACTGAGAGTCATAGACTCCCCACCTGGATAGGACACCAGTCTATCACAGGGTCAACCCCTAACACAAGGTTGGTACCCCTTTTACACCTGGGTTGGGTGAGAAAATAGCCCTAAAGTGCCTTTTCCAAGGGCACAACACCATAGCCGAAAGCTGGGATGAACCCGCAACCTTTAGATTTCAAGTCCAGCACCCTAACCACTAGACTACAGCGGGGGCTACTCACAATCTTAGAGCCACTATTATAGTGTCTTGTGGTGATTACATTTAAATGTCTTAGAGAGATTAGGAATTTAAAGACCAGTGTAGTATACTAGAAACAGTTTATGTAGTTAATAGGCCTACCTAATGGTGGCTACCTAAGTTTGTGGGTGTGGTCACTATTGGCCTGAAGGTCCATCTGAGGTGTGAATAATGGCCTCATACAGCATGTTGCAGTCTATGACTGTCAATCACTTAACGCCACAGAAACCGGATAAGCACCGGCCTGATCAGCCATAGGCTGGGACAGACTAACTTTTAACTTACAAACATGTTGCCCCACCCCTCTCCACTCTTTCGCCCCTCCCCCTTTTCCCCTGCTCATAATTGGCTGTAAATGGGCAGCTGCCCTCTTTAGAGTCAGGGAAGGTAAAGCAGAGAAGATGAGCAAGCCCTCAACATGCTGGCTCCTTGAAAGGCCGAGGTCTCTGACACCTGGCTCCCTTATGACCACACAGGTTATGGGACACCTTTATCTTTTACCATAACTGGTGTAGGCCTATCTCCTATTTCCAATCACAATATGTTTTCCAATGATAATAACGATGTTAATAATATTTATTATGTTTATCATAATCATCTCTGATCAGTCACTGATATTGATAATATTATTAGGATTGCTATTTTGTTAACTTCTGATGTTGATGGTGGTGTTACTTTATTCCAGATTATATATATATAAGAAAAACAAAGTGCTTCCATAATGCAACATTCACAGGCATTGCATACCCAATAGGCTTATTATCATAAAACACTAAATAGAACAAAAATCTGATACAAAGAAAAACAACATCAAATGGTAGAGGGAATTTTTTTTTGCATGGGAACTGTTTTTTATATTGGTAGCCACATTTAACCTTCAGGAATAATTACATATATCTATTTATGGAATAGACTGGCCTATGATACATGTACAGGTAAATAAATTTATGCATCACACTCGGTAGTGTTGGGGTTTCAAGCCTTTATTTGTTGTTTATATTATGTGTTTTTTTAAGCCTCAGTATCAATAGCATCCCCACCTACTGGAAATTCTGAGATAGAAATTTCCTCTTTACTACCACACTCTAAGTTTCTGCCTGTTATTTTTTTGACCTCCTTCTTGTTTACTTTCTGCCTTCTTGTTTGGTTCATTCGCCTACTTTTTTTCCCCTGACAAACTTAAAAGATAACAACAGTTCTCTCTTATGCCCAAGAGGATGGGCTGAGTCTGACTTGATAGGAAGAAGAGCAGGGCAATGCCGCATTTTCACTCATATATAAGATTATAAAAAGGAAGAAAAAGAATTTCAGGTGTGGTTTAGTAAAAGAATAATAATATATAATAATATTATTAATAATAATAATAATAATAATAATAATAATAATAATAATAATAATAATAAAATAGAGGCTTATATAGCGGAATTCCCAAAAAACATGGGCTCACTGCCCTGTACAATTAAATTAATTTAAATAGGTTACATATGAACGTGAAAAATTTGACTAGCACAAAAACATAAGGAAAAAAATGCATGCACATACAATACACAGCATATTACATGGCCAAAGAATAAAAGTAAAATAAGAGCAATATCATCAAGAAAATGTGCAGTGCAGTACAATGCATACACACACACTCACACACACACAAACACACATACACACACACAGTGACACACACACACCCCACACACACACACACACACACACAACACACACAACACCCCGCCGCGCGCGCACGTGCATGCAAAAATTACAGCATACACAAAACACACAACAGGGAATAACAAAGATAACGGCACATTATCGGATTTACCCTACATGTACTCACATTAACCAAAAAGATAAGATGTAAGATGAAGTAAAATAGAAATGAAGAACCTTATCATATCCCCAAACAGTAAAAGACCAGCACTAGGGTGGAATACAAAATGGATGAAAAGAAAAAAAAAGATTAAATGAAGGTAAAAAGAAAAGAAAAAGAAAATGAAAAAAAAGTAAAAAAGGAAGAAAAGAGAAAAAAGAAAGAAAAAGAAACAAGCAACATGGTAGTAAACTATCCCCCTGAATGAGGGAGAAAGAATGCATATTGTGGGCCAGCTATGAGTATTAAAAAAAAACTCAGTCCAGTGGTGTGCTTGGAATTTATTATGAGGCAAGTGAATGTCAGTTTTGTCATCTATTCCCATTGGCACACAATGGCCTACTCCTGAGTATTATGCCTATGGGCTGTGGGGAGATGTGCATTTCTGCTTGACTTCTATGATGATCATAATAATACATGGAATTTACATAGCGCTTACATCTTATATTGTAACAAATCAAAGCACTTACAATTAGTAGAATTATATTTAAATCATTTACACACATGTACCCCCCCCCCCCCCACACACACACACACAAATAGGATCACACACACACACACACACACACACACACACACACAACACACACACACACACACACACACCACACACGAGTTGAACAGTCTAATATTAAACTGGGATTCCTCCAAACAACAGACACCTTATTTAATTAAATAATTAAGCTGGGAGAAAGCCAAACAACACCTCACCTCACAAAAAGCCCCGAAGACAGATGGAGGTTCTTCTGCAGACTCTGAAGTACTACAGTCCTCCATTTAGTGATTACCTCCTTGTCCTTTACTCAGTAAAAGCTGTATCCCTCAACTAACACTGGGTGGTTTGTGTGTGTGTGGCTCAAATAAAAAAATCACTTCCACTTTCTCTCCATCTCAGAGCACCAACAGTATAATGGGATCATGTGATGTGATGACATGTTCATGTGACCAACAGCTGTCACTATATAATACTGAGATGGGGGGGGGGGGCACATGTGCAAGTGCAGCAAACAGTCACAGTAGGCCTACTAGACATATAGCCTATCACAGATAAATCCCAGGTTCATGGACTCCCTTAAACAGTGACGTTTTTTTCTTTGGTATGGCTCCAGGTTTTTTGTTTGGTATGGCTCCAGCTGTTGTTGTTTTTTTTTGGTATGGCTCCAGCAGTAGACAAAGCTAACGAGTTGAATCACACATTAGCCAGAAAAACATTCACACCGTTCTAAAAAAAAAAACCCACACACAAACAAACCCAAAACAACCCAGTCAGTTGAAAGTTCTTCAGGTTGACTGACGACAGACATGGTGACTTCTAGCACATGATAATGTAGCCTACTGTTTTGTCTGTCCTGGGCCTTTGCTTAATAAATGCACTTCAAGTAGGCTAGGCCTTGGATTTCTTGTGGTGTGGCTCACACAGTTTCTACCTTTAAATACTAGGCCTTACCACTGACCAAACCCCCACACATCAGCTTGGTGTAGGCCCTATAAGCTAGGCTAATTAATAAGGCTTCCTCCTCAGTTTCTTTCCTTTCATTCCTTATGAGTTCTTGAGAGGATGGGCCTAGGTTACGGCCAAGGCTAGGCTACAGCTGTACAGAAAAAGCACAGCCAGACATGTGGGTATAGACATGCCAGATTCCTTGTGTGTACGCCTAAAAGTGTCCAGCCAACCACATTATCAGATACCATTCTCTTTCCTCTCCTCTCCTACCCTCCCCTCCCCCTTTTTCTTTTCTTTCCCCATCCCCTACCCCCCCCCCTCCCCAAACCCCTTCACCCAACAGTAATGTGTCTTTAAGTGCTTGTCTCCTAAAGTGGACAGGCTCTGCAGAGATATAAAGACCTGGCTCCCCCTTCCTGTCCACATAAAGGAGTGAGTTTCATCTCATCTCCTTGCTTCTACAATTTGTAACTTTTTTGGGGGTGGCCCGAGGTGCTGAAGTGGGAGAACTTGCCGAAGCGTGGGACCTCGACTTTCTGGCTTCTGACAACAGTCCTGATATCGGAGAAATCTGGAAAGGACTATAATTCCACTAAAACAAGAAAAAAAAAAACCTGTTCACCTGTGATGAACAACAAAACGACTTCTCTGTGTGTTTGCACCCACACCAGCTTGTCCCTAAAGGCTGTGTTGCCAGGAGGACGTAAATTTCACCCTTTTCCCTCCATGTTCTATAGGAGTGTCCTACAAGAGCTTCAGCACTGAGGTGCTTGCGTGGGCCGTTCTCTTATGTTGCTTCAACAGAATTGTACTATTTTAGGGTGGCACCAGGCGCTGAAGTGGGAGACCTTCTGACTTTCTGGCTTCTGTCCACTCACTCACTCACTCACTCATTCTCCTGACCGAATGGGGTCGTAGAGGAGACATGAGGATGTCGATAATGTTGTTCTCCTCCATCCAGGCCGTCCTCTGCCCTGGGATCAGTGTTGTGCTGCCCATCCCGGTCCACTCCTTGATGTCCATCCAGTTCTTGGTTGCCTGTCCACATCAGTCCCTAAATCGGAGTACTTCCGCTGGGACTATAATACAATTTCAACAACAACAGATCGTGTTGTGTGGAATGCTGTGCACCGTTTATTTGTTTGTTGGTTTGTTGTTCCTTGGCTAGAGTCCCCGAAGATCAACAATAGGAGATTTTGCGTATGCCCCTCGTTTTTTGCTGCCTACCACAAGGTATCCCCATTCTGTCTAAGAGGATTTACCATTTTCATTTTGGTAAATGATCTAAATGGAAGGAAGGTGGCAGGATGGTTAAGACGTTCGCCTGTCAACAAGTAAACCGTGAGGTTCTGAGTTCGTACCCGGCCTCGCCCTTTCTTCTCAGTTTGACAAAAAAGTCGAACTGAATGTCAAAGTCATTCGGATGAGACTATAAACCGAGACTCGTGTGCGAACACACGCGGAACATCTTGCCACACGTTAAAACTCCATTCCGCCTTTCGGAAGAGCAGGCCATCGTGTGCCAGTAGGAACGGATGACAAAATTATATTATATTAAAAAAAACCAGCATGCACACAGGTGTCGTGTTTAGACACCAAACCTGAGGGAAAAGAAATAATGGGTAGGCGCTGCCACTTGTGGCAGGGAGAGCGCGGAGAGCCCGAAGGGAGAGAGCGAGAGCGCGGAGAGCCCGAATTTCACGCAGGGAAATCTGCTGTGACATAAAGTGGTATAAAATAAATTTAAAAAATATAAATAAATAAAATTATGTCAGAGCAGGGTCAGTCAAGCCCCCCCCCCCCCCCCCCCCCCCCCCCCCCCCCCGTCCCCACCACCACCACCACCAACGTCCTAACTGGAATATAATTCAGTCCTGAACTGAGTGTCTTTGTATCAGTTTTTATTCCTTTTTTTTTTATTCTTATATTTCGAGGAGAATGGAATAAATACTCGTGTGCTTTTTTATACCCATCCCCCTGTATGTGCGGTTTTGTCAATTTTGTCATCGTTCCCACCTACACACAATGGCCTACTCTTCCAAGAAAGTGGAAGGGGTTTTAACGTGTGTGTATGCACAAGATGTTCTGTACACACGAGAGACGTTGGTTTCTAGCTTCATCCGAAGGACTGTTGTGGGGAGTGGAGTCGGCACTGGTGTCAACTTTAGAGGAAAAACCCTCTTGAATGGGATTCGAACCCGGGTCAGCAGATCACCAGCGCATCACTCTGACCACCAGGGTACCCCGCATTCTTGCTATTGCTGAAATGAATCATTGTACAAAAGTTTACCTTCCTTTTCAACAGGTGGACTGCCAATAACAACGCAAATCGCAAAACAAACAAGAATGAATCTGAAGACACTCAACGATTTTCCCGGTAAAGCTCGAAAAAGGCACTCTCCATTTCCGTTTGCAGTCTGAACTGCATCGACATATTTTTTCAACTGCCAGTAACTTGCATCGCGTGGTTTTTATACATTAGGGCAATGTAAACCAATTTTAAAACTAATTTCTGGTTACTTTTGAACCAGCTTCGCCAGTTTTACCCCTTGGGCCAGTTATGGAAAAGTTGAAGAAAACTCATTTTGCCATCCCAGTCTACTCATTTTTGTGTTTGCACTCGAAGAAGAAAACTCATTTTAAGTTCAGTCTTCATTTGACTTCTTATTCAAGCAGTTTTTTTTTTTAATATTAAAAGGGGGGGGGGGGGTTGTTTTGTTTGGGTTTTGTTGTTTTGTTGTTGTTGTTGTGTGTGTGTGTTTTGTTTGTTTGTTTTTTGGGGGGGGGGGGGTCGTACTATCATGAGGTTGACAGAAAAATATGTGTTAAGCAGTATCTAAATATAATTTCCAGGTTAGTTTGGACCAGGTTCCAGCAATCAGTAAAAGGCCCTACTAGTCCATTTAGCGACAAGAAAAACAGTTAACGACATCACAGGCACCCACCCCACTAGTGACCCCCCCCCTCCCCCTTGTTCACCTCTCCCTTGCACCAACAAACCTCCCCCCACCTCCCCTCTGGGCAACCAACCCTGTACTGCCTCCTCCCCTCCCCCCACACTGACACACACTGACACACACACACACACACACATGGGCTCAGGCGTGTTGTTTGGCCTAGGCCTATCACAAGCAGTGGAAGAAGCTGTCAAACTGTAGACTGGCACCAGTACAGACAGTGCTTGGCTGTGCTGTTTTCGTTTATTAGGCTATCATAAGCAAGGAGTAGGTTTCAAGTTTCTGTGGGTGGAGTTGAGGAGGGGGGGGTGTATGTGACTCTTTATAAATAAGCCTAATAATAAAGGCAATAGGTTTCTGGTTAACCTTCCCCATAGCTCTGGGTGTGTGTACACCCAGACCCCTATATTTTGCTCTGTAACTCAAAAACTATCAAACCTACAGCCTTGAAAATTCATTACTTTGTCAATAAACATCTGATCTACACTAACCCAAAAAATGGTTTGTTTGTATTAATTAGAAATGCACTTAATTAGCATTTAAACTCCCAGTACGTCCTGGGTATGCACACACCATACCCTGAAAGAAGGGTTACTCATTACAACATCAGAATGACATCACTACCTTGTGGCCCCCTACATCGTGGTTGCTAGGACACCTGTCCTTGTACTGAGAATTTTTGCTGGCTGCTAAGCCGTGGTGGTAGGCCCTACCTGATAGTACTTTTGAGAGTTTGAGGCAAATTGTGTGTGTGCATGTGTGGCGCGCGCGCGTGCAAATTGTGTGTGTGTGTGTGAGTGTGTGTGTATGCATTGTACTGCACTGCACATTTTTCTTGATGATATTGCTCTAATTTTACTTTCATTCTCTGGCCTGCGTGCGTGCATGCGCGTGTGTGCCTGCGTGCGTGCGTGCGTGCAAGCGCGTGTGTGTGCGTGTGCGTGTGTGTGTGTGTGTGGTGTGTGTGTTGTGTACGCATTGTACTGCACTGCACATTTTTCTTGATGACATTGCTCTTATTTTACTTTTATTCTCTGGCCTGCATGCGTGCGTGCGCGCGCGCGGCGCGCGCGCGCGTGTGTGTGTGTGTGTGTGTGTGTGTGTGTGTGTGTGTGTGTGTGTGTGTGTGTGTGTGTGTGAGTGTGTGTGTATGCATTGTACTGCACTGCACATTTTTCTTGATGATATCGCTCTTATTTTACTTTTATTCTCTGGCCTGCATGCATGCGTGAGTGCTTGCCTGTGTGTGTGCGTGCGTGCGTGCGTGTGTGTGTGTGTGCGTGCGTGCGTGTGTGTGTGTGTGTGTGTGTGTGTGTGTGTGTGTGTGTGTGTGTGTGTGTGTGTGTGTGAATGTGTATGCTTTGTACTGCACTGCACATTTTTCTTGATGATATTGCTCTTATTTTACTTTTATTCTCTGGCCTGCGTGCGTGCCTACGTGTGTGCGTGTGTGTGCGTGCGTGCTGTGTGCGTGTGTGTGTATTTTGCAAACTGGATTTTACTTAGCTTTGTTTGACCTGATTGTGACTTTTTTTCCTGAGACTTTTTTTCCTACCCAATTTTGTGACTTTTTTTCTGTGACTTTTTTTCCTGTGACTTTTTTTCCTACAACCGTGCAATAGACCCAGTCCTCAGCATGACATCGTTTATTCTGTACACTTCACTTTCTAATGTGACTGCAAGGAGGAAGCAACCACCTTATGATCCCCTGAGTTTGAGCCTCTGGTATACACACATGTGAGTACCCATATACTATTATTCGGCTGTAATAAAATCACTGGTGTATATAGAATGACAGCATTAATTATTCCATATGATGCATAATAATATTAGTCAATATAGGGCATTAAATTTGGTTTATCATATTTGATAAGAACGGCTTTTGTGGAATCTTCAGGGAAAGATAACTCTTCCAAAATTTATCAGATATGATAAAAACGGTCTTAGTGGTTGCAAAAGCTCTTCAAAAAAACTGTTTCAGCTGCTTTTGATGATTGTTTTGAAGAAATATTTTGATATCAAACTTAATTCATAATATTTCTACATCATTTTTTCCAGTGTTTTAGAAAATATTATTGTTTTCTGCTGTGATTGTGTGTGTGTGTGTGTGTGTGTGTGTGTGTGTGTGTGTGTGTGTGTGTGTGTGTGTGTGTGTGTGTGTGTCTTTGATTTTA
>CM060339.1:24891888-24906888 GCA_030674155.1 Stramonita haemastoma
AAAGCACTCATGTGATTGTTTTTTGTTACATCCAGTCCCCATATGTATACAGGTTTTTTTTCAATTTTGTCATCTGTTTGCACCGGCACACAATGGCCTACTCTTCCGAAAAGCGGAACAGGATGTAACGTGTGTGCAAGATGTTCTGCGTGCGTTCGCACACGGGGCCTCGGTTTATAGTCTCATCTGAAAGACTTTTGGGGAGAGTGGAGTCAGCACTGATGTTAACTCGGAAGATAATATTCCCTCGAACGGAATCGAACCTGGGTCATCAGATTGCGAGCGCAATGTTCTGACCACTAGGCCATCCCGTCTAGCGCTCAGAGCGCTGTGCTGGTGATGTGAGAGTCCAGGTTCCAGCCGCCATGGAGGCACCCGTTCTAGAAGAATATGGCTGCCCATCAGGGTTAGATTATCGCAGTTTTAATTGTAATTCATTTTATTTATTGACACTTTATGTTACAGCAGATTTCTCTGCGTGAAATCTGGGCTGTTCTCCCCGGGGAGAGCGCGTCGCCACAAGTGCAGCACCACCTTTTTTGTTGTTGTTTGTTTCTTTTTTTCCTGTGTGCAACTGTATTTGTTTCCCTATCAGACTGGCTTTTTACTACAGAATTTTGCCAGGGACAACTCTCTTGTTGCCGTGGGTTCTTTTAGGTGCGCTAGATAATGATGCATAACACACAGGACCTCGGTTTATCGTCTCATCCAAAAGACTAGCACCCAGACGCGTTACCTATAGACCACCGATCCACCATACGTCACACTTGCATTCGTACTGTACGCATGAAGGCATCCACAGAAATAAAAACCACTTTTCCCCCAGAAAGACTGGCCTTTGAATCAAAACTTAGGACAATACAAACAAATTCGGTAGGTTTGAACTTTTTTTTCTTTCTAGCAAACACTGTACCCCCTCGGTGCTTTGTCCTCTATTCAAGTCGGTTGGATTAACTTTTGGATTAATTTACACAGGGAGCAGAGGGGAGTCAAAACAAGAAGTAGAAGAAGGTTGTTGTTGTTGTTGTTGTTGTTGTTGTTGTTGTTGTTGTTGTTGTTGTTGTTCCCCAGCTTAACACTCTGGGGGGTCACCCAGAATGTGTTCTCTGACTCACTAATCCCACCTGGGAATCACTGTGAGATTGAAATTGCACACTGAATGAGAAGTTTGTGTGTATGACTATTTTCAAGTACCTTGCCATATAGGCAGCCATACTCCGACTTCAGAGGATTTATTCTCCTTTGAGGAAGAGTGCAGGTTGTTCTGTTAAGAGCTTGTCATGGCTGAAGGCAACATTTTACAACATCACAACATTTTAGTGTAGGCCTTGGCAATGAGCTGACATCAATAACTGACACAACTTTTGGCCTAGGCCAAAGAAGAAGGTGAAGAAGAAGAAAAGATTTACAAATTAAAGCAATATTTTGAATAAAAACGTGCATTAAATTTTCTTGCTCTTTCTGGTTGCCCAGGAGACACAAGGGAGAGCATCATGCGTGAATGTGAGTGTTATCTCCCATACACCGTGTATGCCGTGCAACACACCTGGTTTCTCGGGGCGGAAAAATTATTATTATTATTATTATTATTATTATTATTATTATTATTATTATTATTATTATTATTATTATTATTGTTATTATTATTTAAATAGAAGATAGTAGAAAAAGCACTCATGTGATTGTTTTTGTTACATCCAGTCCCCATATGTATACAGTTTTTTTTTCCCCAATTTTGTCATCTGTTTGCACCGTCACACAATGCCTTACTCTTCTGAAAAGCGGAACAGGATTTAACGTGTGTGCAAGATGTTCTGCGTGCGTTCGCACACGGGGACTCGGTTTATAGTGTCATCTGAAAGACTTTTGGGGAGAGTGGAGTCAGCACTGATGTTAACTCGGAAGATAAAATCCCCTCCAACGGGACTCGAACCCGGGTCGTCAGATTGCGAGCGCAATGTTCTGACCACTAGGCCATCCCGTCTAGCGCTCAGAGCGCTGTGCTGGTGATTTGAGGGTCCAGGTTCCAGCCCCCACGGAGGCACCCGTTCTAGAAGAATATGGCTGAACATAAGGGTTAGATTCTCGCAGTTTTTATTTTGAATAATTTTATTCATTGCCACTTTATTTTACAGCAGACTTCTCTGCGTGAAATCCGGGCTGTTTTCCTCGGGGAGAGCGCGTCGCCACAAGTGCAGCACCACCCATTATTATTATTTTGTGTTTTTGTTTCCTGTCTGCAACTGTATTTGTTTTCCCTATCAGACTGGCTTTTGGCTACAAAATTTTGCCAGGGACAACTCTCTTGTTGCCGTGGGTTCTTTTAGGTGCGCTAGATAATGATGCATAACACACAGGACCTCGGTTTATCGTCTCATCCAAAAGACTAGCACCCAGACGTGTTACCTATAGACCACCGATTCACCATACGTCACACTTGCATTCGTGCTGTAGGCATGAAGGCATCCACAGAAATAAAAACCACTTTCCCCCCAGAAAGACTGGCCTTTGAATCAAAACTTAGGACAATACAAACAAATTCGGTAGGTTTGAACTTTTTTTTATTTTTCAGCAAACACTGTACCCCCTCGGTGCTTTGTCCTCTGATCGGGTCGGTTGGATTAATTTACACTGAGAGCGGAGGGGAGTCGAAACAAGAAGAAGAAGAAGAAGGTGAAGAAGAAGAAAAGATTTACAAATTAAAGCAGGATTTTGAATAAAAACGTGCATTAAATTTTCTTGCTCTTTCTGGTTGCCGAGGAGACACAAGGGAGAGTACCATGCGTGAACGTGAGTGTTAAGTTTACCACTGTTGTCTCCCATACACTGTGTATGCCGTGCAACACACCTGGTTTCTCGGGGCGGAAAAGTTCTTCTTCTTCTTCTTCTTCTTCTTCTTCTTCTTCTTCTTCTTCTTTTTTTTCTTCTTCTTCTTCTTCTTCTTCTTCTTCTTCTTCTTCTTCTTCTTCTTCTTCTTCTTCTTCTATATGGAAGATAGTAGAAAAAACACTCATGTGATTTTTTTTTGTTACATCCAGTCCCCATACCTATACTTTTTTTTTCAATTTTGTCATCTGTTGGCACCGGCACACAATGGCCTACTCTTCCGAAAAGCGGAACAGGATGTAACGTGTGTGCAAGATGTTCTGCATGCGTTCACACACGGGCCTCGGTTTATAGTGTCATCTGAAAGACTTTTGGGGAGAGTGGAGTCAGCACTGATGTTGACTCGGAAGATAAAATCCCCTCCAACGGGACTCGAACCTGGGTCGTCAGATTGCGAGGGCAATGTTCTGACCACTAGGCCATCCCGTCTAGCGCTCAGAGCGCTGTGCTGGTGATTTGAGAGTCCAGGTTCCAGCCGCCACGGAGGCACCCGTTCTAGAAGAATATGGCTGCACATCAGGGTTCGATTATCGCAGTTTTAATTGTAATTCATTTTATTTATTGACACTTTATGTTACAGCAGATTTCTCTGCGTGAAATCTGGGCTGTTTTCCCCAGGGAGAGCGCGTCGCCACAAGTGCAGCACCACCTTTTTTTGTTTGTTTGTTTCTTTTTTTCCTGTGTGCAACTGTATTTGTTTCCCTATCAGACTGGCTTTTTACTACAGAATTTTGCCAGGGACAACTCTCTTGTTGCTGTGGGTTCTTGTACGTGCGCTAGATAATGATGTGTAACATACAGGACCTCGGTTTATCGTCTCATCCAAGAGACTAGCACCCAGACGCGTTACCTATAGACCACCGATCCACCATACGTCACACTTGCATTCGTACTGTACGCATTCAGGTATCCACAGAAATAAAAACCACTTTCCTCCCCCAGAAAGACTGGCCTTTGAATGAAAACTTAGGACAATACAATCAAATTCGGTAGGTTTGAACTTTTAAATTTTTTTTCAGCAAACACTGTACCCCCTCGGTGCTTTGTCCTCTGTTCGGGTCGGTCGGGGATTATGTTTCTTGAATACGTATTTATCTTTTTTGTTTGAATGATTATCAATATATCCAGTGGGGGACTATGTGTTTGTTGAATATGTATCTAGCTTTTTTTGTTTGAATAATAATATTATCAATATATCCAATGGGGGCTTATGCGTTTGTTGAATGTATACCTATCTCCTTTCTTAAAACCATAGGTTCAACTTTTATTGTTGGTGATGGTGGTTTTTGTGGGGGAAGGGGTTGCTATTCCTTTTTTTTTTTTTTTTTTGGAGGGGGGGGGGGGTTGTTTTGGTTTGGGGTTCTTTGTATTTTGTTTGCTTTTTTCTTTCTTTTGGTTTATTTTTTAATTTTGCTTCGTTTTTGTTGTTGGTTTGGGGGTTTTCTTTTTCTTTTGTTGTTGTTTTGTTTTGATATTTCCTAATCAGGGCAACGGCGTGATGAAAAAAAAAGTATGTGAATATTTTGTAACCCTTGAAAAATAAAGATCATTCATTCATTCATTCATTCATTCATTCATTCATTCATTCATTAATTCATTTATTCATTCATTCATTCATTCATATTCTCTCTCTCTCTCTCTCTCTCTCTCTCTCTCTCTCTCTCTCTCTCTCTCTCTCTCTCTCTCTTCTCTCTCTCTCTCTCTCTCTCTCCTATAAACCGAGATCCCGTGTGCGAACGCTTGCGGAACATCTTGCGCACAAGTTAAATCCTGTTCTGCTTATCGAAAGTGTAGGCCATTGTGTGCCGGTGGGAACAGATGACAAAATTTACAAAACTGCATACACACGGGGACTGGATGTAAAAAAGCACACGGTTGCGTATTCCATTATCCTCGATATAAAAAGCCGCCTCTGCAGTCTAGTGGTTAGGGCGTTGGACTCGTAATCTAAAGGTTGCGGGTTCGATCCCAGCTTTCGGCTATGGCGTTGTGCCCTTGGAAAAGGCACTTTACGGCTATTTTCTCACCCCACCCAGGTGTAAAAGGGGTACCAACCTTGTGTTGGGGGTTAACCCTGCGATAGACTGGCGTCCTATCCAGGGGGGAGTCTATGACTCAGTCGCTTAACCCCACAGAAACCGGGGTAAGCACCGGCCTGATGAGCCTTAGGCTCGGGACAGACTTTAACTTTAACTCGATATAAAAGAATAAATAAATAAATAAATAAATAAATAAATAAATAAATAAATAAATAAATAATAAATAGCATTCCCATTTCTGCCTCTAGAAATATTGTGCTAGGAATTCCCTCTTTTCTATCCCTTTCCTTGTTTCTGCCTCGCTCCTTTTCTCCTTGTCACCTCCTTCTCATCTATTTTCTGCCTTCTTGGTCCATTCTCCTGCCTATTTTCCAGAAAGACTTAAAAGATTTTCTCTCCCATGCCGAAGTTGAATGTGCTGGGCCTGACTTGTCAGGCGCTTAATAGCAGCACAGGGCATTTTCGCTCATATGACAAGTAACAGTAGTTACTGACAGAGCATTGAGAACGAAGAAAGAGAACTGACTAGCCTAAAGCTATCTTTCTATCAATCTATCCATCTATCTATCTACCTATCTATCTACCTACCTATCTACATATCTACTTATCCATCCATAAATAAATATCTACCAACCTATCTGTCTATCTATCTATGTACCTATCCATCTGTCTATCTAGCTGTCTGTTTATCTATCTGTCTATCTATCTATCTATCTATCTATCTATCTATCTATCTATCTATCTATCTATCTATCTATCTATCTATCTAGCTGTCTAGCTGTCTAGCTGTCTAGCTGTCTGCCTATCTATCTATCTATCTATCTATCTATCTATCTATCTATCTATCTATCTATCTATCTATCTATCTATCTATCTATCTATCTATCTATCTATCTATCTAGGAAGGGGTGTGTGTGTTCGTGTGAGAGAGAGAGAGAGAGAGAGAGAGAGAGAGAGAGAGAGAGAGAGAGAGAGGAGAGAGAGAGAGAGAGAGAGAGAGAGAGAGAGAGAGGAGAGAGAGAGAGAGAGAGAGATAACGTGAGCTGTTGTGTGGCAAGTTATTGGCGCGATGCTGATGTCCCATGATGCACTGCACAATGACTGATCGCTCACAAAAGGTCGAGCACTGATGCTGTCAAGGGGCCGCTCTCTCCTCTCTTCAGTCCCTGCTGGCCCACACAAGTTCAGAGCCACAAGAAGGAGACCTTGTCGTCGTGGGGCCATTTTCACCTGAAACCACAGGTAGGAAACTAGTGCTATCGTTTAGTTATTTATGCAGATTTGTTTGATATTGAAAGAATATCTTTCAAACGTTTAAATATTTTGAAAAGCGAGAAGATTAATAAACATTTTGTTTCGTTATGGGTTCCAAAAGGTTGAATAGAGTTTTAAGGTGGGCAAGATTTCCAGTCGCTCCCTCTCCTGTGACTTGACTTTGACTTAACTCCTCTAGGAGTTGTTGGGGGCATTGCACTGGAATTTTCAGGTAGTGTCTTGAGCGAGCTGAATATGGCAGAACCCATGACATTTTTAGGCTATCCATGTCACCGACCAGGGTGAATTTCGAAGGATAGATTTGTCAGATTCACGTGAAAGTTGCATTTTTGCAAAGTTAGAAATGGGACCTCCAAGTTTGAAGATGCATTTGAAATGTTATATTATCATACGCCATATCGGTGTTCATTTGGTGCTTGAACTTTCACATGATCTGCAGGCATCCCAGGCTTAGGTAGTAAAGCTTGTTCGTGTATTTGGTGAAACACTGCTGAGTAGATAACTAGACCCAGGGCTATGTTTTCAAAACAAAAATGCATGCATGTCTGCCTGTGTGTATCTTCAGTTTGTCTATTCACTATTAGTGTTTTTAGACAACCCCCCCCCCCCTCCAATCCTAAAAAAGAAAAATAAAGAACACACACAGAGTCTTACCCAACTTGAATATTTAATCATTACGGTCATGTTCATTACTCTTTTTTTTGGTTTATTTTTTGTTATCAGAAACTTCTCAGCAACATTCTCGCCACAAACGCCATGCTGTGATCCACATTGGTTTTTAGCTGGGTTGGGCCTTTGTTAGATTGAGGGTAGGGAATGGAGGAAGGAAATGCTTCCACAAAGCTTTCATAGAGCTTTGTGTCCATGGAGTTTACATCAGGAATATGTTGGATCATCGTTTTGAGAATGGGGATATTCTGCTATCCCCAACATTCTGTGTCCATGTTGACTTATCTCCATGCTTCCAGACCCTGCAGGACTGAGTCAGAGCACTGGTAGTTTTAATGCAAGAGGGGGGGGAGGGGGGCGGAGGGGGGGGAGGGGGGTCTGAATGAACTGTCACATTTCATCAGGGGTACGAAAACAGCAGCGGAGTGTGTGAGAAAGCCGATATTCAAAGTACCGTCCCATGCAGATTTGCTGACGAAGTTCTTTGTCAGACGATGTCTTTGCCATTGAACTTCCTGTCAGTTGCCTTTGAACCATCACTGGGCACCTGATTGCATCTCTGATCCTTGCTAAAAGATAGAATTAAATAGAATAGACTAGGACAGACTAAAATAAATAAAATAAAATTTTAAAACTTTCCGCCAAAAAATGATAAAATAGGAACTAAACCATAAATAGCATAGCGTTAGAAAATAAAGCTAGTTAAAAAAACAAACAAAAAAACTAGCACAAAATTATATTTGAACTAGGGACAAAATAGCGCATGAGATCTAAGGAGAGCAATCTTGGTGACAGTGATGTGTTGGTGATGAAAAATACCATCACTTACAAAGGCTTTGGGACGTTATGAAACTGGAAACTCGAATTTTTTCGAAGCTCGAATATTTTGAGGGTTTATTGGATAAGCCACAAGCTTCTTTACATCAGGCCCTCAGAGAGAGAGAGAGAGAGAGAGAGAGAGAGAGAGAGAGAGAGAGAGAGAGAGAGAGAGAGAGAGAGAGAGAGAGAGAGAGAGAGAGAGATTGGTTATGAGGGAGTGTGACTTCATCTTCGGGTCTGTGGTTTTGAGAGCGACTTCATCTTTGGGTCTGTGGTTTTGAGTGACTTCATCTTTGGGTCTGTGGTTTTGAGAGCGACTTCATCTTTGGGTCTGTGGTTTTGAGCGACTTCATCTTTGGGTCTGTGGTTTTGAGAGCGACTTCATCTTTGGGTCTGTGGTTTTGAGAGCGACTTCATCTTTGGGTCTGTGGTTTTGAGAGCGACTTCATCTTTGGGTCTGTGGTTTTGGGGGATTTTGACTCTGCCGTCCCCTCCTATTTTCTCAACATTTCCTTCAGTTTTTTCCTTCCCGCTCTTTATTGGACACGGGTCCTATCCTGGTTAGTCATCACGTGGATCACACAGGTGTTCTCTTCGGGAGTTCAGAGATCGAAGAATGGACCGGCCTTGACATGGCTGTGTTGCTGCAAAAGGCAGAAGACAGACAGACACAGACAGAGAGACAGACAGAGCAGCCTGGAGAAAACTGTCGACCAACGCGTCCATCCGTCATCAAGGGACTGATGATAGGAGACCAGAAAGACCCAGCCCTGAAGTCCATCAGCATTGGGTGCTGTCACATCACGTCCAACAAAAAAAAAAGAAAGGCGGGTATTAATTCATGCTGTCCTCTAACTCACTGAGGTACGTAGTCTCTGCCTTTGTACGATATATTTCTTCATGTCTTTTGTCGACTATGCCTGCTACTTTCTTCTGTCTGGATTGTCTGTTCTTGCTTGTATGACTTTGTGTGTATTACTGTGGTTTTTGTCCTTTTTCTGCTCTGTCTTTCTCGGAACCGGTAATTCATTTTGAAAATGGTTCATTATGTGTTGCTAGAATCTGTGTTTTATATTTCTGTCTTTTATCTTGGATCAATTTTTTTCTGCCTGTCTTGGGCATAAAATATGGAAAACAAAAACAAAGATCACCACGAGATCACAGCAACAGGGGTCCCTTCATCAGGTGTTTTTTTTTAACTGCTGAATACTTTATGTGTGTTGTACAGCATTTGGATTTATCATCTTTGAGAGCACTCAACAAGAATGAACTTTGCCCCTTTTTAAAAAATAAAAATATACTCTAGTGTCAGTCAGGCCCGAGAGACTCGAGGACTTGCAGTGTTGGTCAAGGGGTTTATTCACACACTCAGCATGCATCTATAACGTGCTTGATGCTTAATTAACTCTGTGGTCAGTCTTCCCATTGAACCCGTAAGTTTTGCTCTGGGTCAGGGCTGGCTAGATTAAAAGAAAAAAAAAAGAACTCTTTATGCTACTGGTGGGATTTTAACTCCTGACCTAACAACCAAGAATCCAGTGTGGTACCTTTTACACTGTGGCAGCTGGCTGACTGTTTTGGGTTTGTCGTATATAAATGTATCGTTTAATTTTAACGTTTTTCTTTTACACCATAGCAGCTGGCTGTTTCAGTTTTGTCATATATAAATGTATCCTCTAGTTTTAACGTTTGCTGCTTTTTTGTGTTTTTTTTTTAAAGTTTGGGACTTGTATCTGTTTGACCAGGTCCTAGAAGATTCAGAATAAGTCCGTCTGGCGCCATCGGTCACTAAATGACAGGGAGCATCGCCTGTGCCAAGTCAATCCACCAGAACATCTCCAGTCGGGTCCAGCGCCGTCATCACTGAAGGAGGGAAAACATCAGCACTGCCAGTTCCAAACACCTGCCAGCATGAGGCGGAATCCAGACCCAGGTTAGAAAAAATTACCTCATTTCTAGACTTTTTTTTCTGAATTGCCTTGTAGCCTATCCCTCATTTATGATGATATAAAAAAGTGTACGTTAAGGTCATTTTTTTTCTGGGTGTTTATATATATATATACATCGACAGATTCATCAACTAAGGACTGCTTTCAAATAAGTATCATTGCAAACAATTGTGCCACTAGTTTGTTGCTTTCCTATCAGATTAATGATTGTCTTTAGTTAGCATGTCATTTTTGATTCTTCAGCATGTTTATGGCTCATAAACAAAACACAGACAACACATAATCAAAGGAAAATAAACAGGCACATTCACGAAGTGTTTTTAAAATTTTTAACTCATTTACTAAGATAACGATTCTAAAGTCATTAAACAACCGTCTTCATAAGCATAGTGAGGACACTACAACCCAGTGGTTAAGACGTTCAACTTCAATCCCTCGGGTCCATGAAGTCGTGGGTTCAAACCTCGGCGGTGTCTGGTGAAGTAGGGGTGGGGTGTTTTATGATCGCCCAGGTGCACACCTGCCAGTGTTTTAACCCCGTCAGTGTAGATACACACGCAGAAGATCAAAAATGCACGTTAAAGATCCCATAACTCATGTCCGCATTCGGTGGGGTTACGGAAACATGAACATACCCAGTATGGGGCCTACATCCCCGAAGTTGGAATGTGGCTATCTACACGATGGACGAAAATACGCAAAATTTCACCATTGAACCTCGGAGCTCTAGTCGAGGAATGATAATTTTTAAAAAAATTCAGAAAGAAAGTCTAGTAAATAATGACAGTGACGATTGTAATGTGTTTATTTTGGTAAAGTCCAAGAGGAGCAGGACACCGACATCAAGAACGGGTACAAGTCGGAGGAGGGGGTGGCCTGCGCCGCCTTTTGTCCCACCATCAAGGAGTCGGCGCTTTCGGAGCACCTGCCTTCGGATGCCTCGGTGTACACGGCTGAACTGAGCGCTATCGTCTTGTCCTTGCAACTGATCCGGCGATCGGGAGGGAAAGACTTTTTGGTCTGTATGGACTCGCTCTCTGCTCTGGAGGCTATCGCTTGCAGGAACGTAAACCACCCTAGGCTTCAGGAATTCTACGAACTGTATACTTCCTTGAGACGAGACGGGGTGTGACGTGGTTTTGGTGTGGGTCCTGGGGGCACGCGGGCATTCGGGGCAACGAGACGGTTGACCGACTCGCCAGGCGTGCCACGGAGCAGGAGGTTTCCGGGTCCACGGTGCCGTTCACAGATCTGAAACCTAGGAGCGAGCAATACGTGCATTCCCTCTGGCAGGAGGAGTGGAACCCTCAGACGAACAACAAACTTTTCCCGATCCGTCCCAACCTGAAAGAAGTTTTCCCTCTGTGTGTCGAAAACCGAAGGGAGGCGACTGTGCTCACCAGGATACACACGGGTCATTCTCACATCACTCACGTTCACTTGCTGAAAGGCGAGGGAACCACATGGTGCGTGACTTGTGATGTGCGGGTAACCATCAGACATCTGCTCCTGGAGTGTCGGGATGTTCAGGATATTAGGCAAGCATTTTACCTCGGACTCCATAAAGATCCTCTTTCGGGATGTTCCACCGGACATCATTTTTAACTTCCTGAGAGAATCGGACTTTTTCCGTCTGATATGAGTGAAAGTAGTATGGTTGTTCTCTAAGGACAAGGTTGTTTTAAGGAATCTGGTTTTGGTTTTATCTCATTTTATGTGTGATCGATGTGGGTTTTCCCACGACGTGGTGGCCGTCCTGGGCTGAAAAATATGGTTGACCGGGGCGTCGTTACAAGCAAGGACAGTCGAGTTGGTTTTATACCGGTTTTAAACTGTACATAGTCGCACACTTTTAATAGTTTTAAAATATGACGAGATGACAGCCCCGATATGGTCTATGTGGTCGGGGGAGGGGGGGCTATAAGCAACATAATTGGATTGGATTGGAATTGGATACCCTCCCCCCCAATAAAAAAAGTGTTTATTTATTTATTTATTTATTTTTTTTTTGGCTGCCTCGTCTTCTGTGACGTTCCCGCACTGCTGTTCCCACGCCGCTCATTTCAATCTCCCCGCCACAGCTACACCCTGATTTGTTGTGTCTCACCCCCGGGGTCGGGAGTCCACAGGGAGCCCATCAATATTAGGCCGCCGCGGGGCCACCAGCCAGAGGGGCCCTGCACTTCTGCTGGGTCACTTTGGTGGTGTTCAGTGGTGCCTGTTCTGAGCTAACATACGCAGGACACCACCTACTAAGCCCCCTACTAACGACAGTATTAGCTCAGTCGCGGAGCCAGACTGAGCGAGTCACCCACCCGAGGTGGCGACCACCACAACGTCCCTCCAACGACCGCCTCCCTGCGAACCCCAACCCCAAAGGCTTTGACACAAACTCACCACAGGCACAGAAGCGTATGGGGAAACCGAATCTGAGGTCACCATGAGACCAGAGCAATGGAGGCCACCGAATCAGAGGCAATTTTTATTATTGCATGATGATCAATGATGATGAGGATGATGTAATGATGCTGCTGTGGAGGTGCATCCGCTTTGAGACTACTTGACAGGGTTGTTCTCTACGCTTACAGTCATAATATATCCCGGCGTCAACCAGGCCCGAGAGATACAGACACCTGCAGTGTTGGTCAGGTAATTAGAGCAACACTCTCAAATTCGCATCCGTAAAGTGGATGAAGCTCGACTGTGTGGTCCCAGTCTCCCCACTGAGCCCACAGCACACTCACTCTGGGTAGGAGCCGGCCGGAGCCCGAAAAAATCCCTATGACTTATGGGATTCGAACCCGCGACCTTCCAGTCCGGAATCCAAGGCGCTAACCACTGCGCCATGGCGGCTGGTCTTATTTATTTTTTTAATATTTATTCTTTTATATCGAGGATAATGGAATAAACACTCGTGTCCTTTTTTTTTTTACATACCGTCCCCGTGTGTATGCAGTTTTGTAATTTTGTCATGTTCCCACCGGTACGCAATGGCCAACTCTTTTGAAAAGCGGATCAGGATTTACCGTGTGCGCAAGATGTCCTCTGTGCATTCACACACGGGGCTTCGGTTTATAGTCTTATGGGGGCGTGTGTGTGTGTGTGTGTGTGTGTGTGTGTGTGTGTGTGTGTGTGTGTGTCTGTGTCTGTGTTTGTGTGCTGAGCGGGCGCACGTGTGTGTGTGTGTGTGTGTGTGTGTGTGTGTGTGTGTGTGTGTGTGTGTGTGTGTGTGTGTGTGTGAATGGGGTGGTAATGAGGAGGGGACATTGGCCTTGGTAGATGTTATTTAAAGAAAAGGGTGTTAGGAGAAGGGGTCAGTATGCAAATTGGAAACAGTGGAGATAGGAAAGACGATTAAGAGTGACAGTTTTTTTTTTCTTACTTGGTTGAGTTTTGGCCGTGATATGTTTAAAAACAAAGTTCACTTGGTTTATTTTGGGTTCAGCCATTTTTAAAAGGATTTAACGCCGTGAGGTTCTGAGTTCGATTCCCAGCCATGCTCTGTCTTCCCAGTTTGAGGGGAAATCAGAATCGAAATCGGAAAGAGGAGGAACCTCCTGACTATCTTAGCAATCATATCCCCACAGCCTACCTAGATGGTGCTATCCGACATTCAAAAATGTCATAATCTATTAGTAAACTTTGGTCTAGCCGAGGAATGAAACTACTTTGCTTATGGCAGAGCTGGAAATTGTGACTGGATTTCCAAAAGTGACCGTTCAACAGAGCCTTAGCAGTTGATAGGATCAGTGACTTTTTCTTTTCAAATTTTGAGTTGGAATAAAGCTCCACATCATTGTGTCCACAGCTAAGTTCCATCAGTTTTATCTGCTGCTGTGTCCACATGCTTTCCAACACAGACTAGCCAACAGACCCACAACCCCTCCCCATTTTGCATGCTTCCCTTTTTGCAAGCTTCCCCATTTTGCGTGCTTCCCTATTTTGCGTGCTTCCCCATTTTGCGTGCTTCCCCATTTTGCATGCTTCCCCCTTTTGCATGCTTCCCCCTTTTGTATGCTAACTGTTCATACTAATCCTAACCTTTACACCAACCCTGGCCCCTCATGTGGACACAGAAGGCAGATAGATTGCATGCTACTAGCTAACACAATGGCAAAAAGAGAATTTCTTGAGGGTTGGGGGGTGGTGATAGAATTTTAGAGAAAAGGGAGGAGGGGGGTTAGGATTGTGAGACAGTTAGAGCTGTGAGAGTGGGGGAAGGTGTGTGTGTGTGTGTGTGTGTGTGTGTGTGTGTGTGTGTGTGTGTGTGTGTGTGTGTGTGTGTAACTCTGTGTACACAAAGAAGAAAAAAAACCTGTGTGTGCACACGTCCTGAGTGTCTTGTCTGCGTGTGTGTGTGTGTGTGTGTGTGGGGGGGGGGGGGGGGGGGGGGGCATTTAAGTCAAGTATAGTGACATGAGCATTGGATGGATTTGCCACTGGCTACTGTTTTTTTTCCGAAATTTTTAAGGTTTCTTTTTGCTTTTTTCTTGCTTGTAAGGAAATACCAGCTGAAAATATGATTTTGTGGTAATTACAAATTTAGACAGAATTAAAAAAAAATTGAACGGCATTCAAATTTTTATCAGTGTACTTAAGTATATTTTACATTGTACACTTACGTAATGATACAGAAATTTGATTACACATTTTACAGAATTGTAAAAGACTGAGAACATTTTATTTAAAAAAAAACTGTCATAGTGGTGGTGTTAAGGGATAGGAGCATATGCAGGTATTTTTTTAGTAATGAGATGAAATGTAGCATTTTGTATAATGGTGGAGAAAGTATGTGGATCTAGGGGTTTAATTTTGGAGGGATTTTTTCCCCCATCACATCAAATGTGAAAACAAAAGCATAGGTGGTCCTGTAATTGCCATAAATATTGCTGGCATAGGTTTAAATGATGTTAGTGGAATATCTGTGAATTGATAATCTGCTGGAAGATTGATGGTAAATATTACACCAACTTGTTTTACAAAAAGTGTATATGAAAGACTAAAGATATGTGATTTTGAGTATAGGAGTGGTTAACATGTGCCGGTGTTGTTTTTCTTTTGTTTTATTTTTTTTAGTTATGAGATAAAATAGAAATTGACAAGAAAATGTAGCATTTTGTATAATGTTGAAGTATTTGGAAAGAGGTTTTTTTTTTTTTTTTTTTTTTTTTTTTTTTTTTTTGGGGGGGGGGGGAGTGGGGAGTGGGTGTTACATCACATCAAATGTGAAAAAAAAAACACAGGTGGTTCTGTAATTGCCATCAATATTGCCTGGCATGAGTTTAAATGATGTTGGTGGCAAATTTGTGAATTGATCTTCTGCTGGAAGATTGATGACAGATTTTACACTAACATGTTTTACG
>CM060339.1:24911888-24919388 GCA_030674155.1 Stramonita haemastoma
TAGTAATGAGATGAAATGTAAATTGACAAGAAAAATGGAGCATTGTGTATAAGGGTGCAGAAAGTATGTGGAGAGAGGGGGGATATTTCTTTTATGTTTTGTTTCATTTGTTTTTTTACTCACATCAAATGTAAAAACAAAAGCATAAGTGGCCCTGTAATTGCCATTAATATTGCCTGGCATGAGTTTAAATGCTGTTGATTGCAAATGTGTGTATGGGTCTTCTGCTAGAAGATTGATGGCAAATTTTACAAAAGATGGATGTGAAAAACTTCAGGTATATGATTTTAAGTATAGGAGTGGATAACATGTGCCTGTGTTTTATTTTTCTTTTGTTTTGTTTTGTTTGTTCTTGATGGCCAAATGAAATTAAATTGCCCAGAAAAAATATGTAGCATTTAGTACAATTGTAAAGTATATTGGGAGACCTTACTTTAAAAAAAAAATTGTAGTTTAAAATTTTTATTTTTATTTTTTACATGACATCAAATGTGAAAACAAAAATGAATGGGTGTTGTGATTGCCATTGATATTGCCTAGTAGGAGTTTAGAGGATGTTGGTGGCAAATCTGTAAACTGATCCTCTGCTGGAAGATTGAGGGCAAATTTTACACCAGCATATCTTCATGCTCTATGCCTTATGGTGTGTAAAATTTCCCTCCAGTGATTTTTAAAAAAATTATCAAATGTAGCTTTAGAAGAAAAAATGAAATGGTATGTACAATGGTGTGGAAAGCGTTGTGGGGAGAAGGGGACTTTTGTCTTTTCAAACCAAATCTGAAATGAATAGCAAAGCTGGTGATGTGATTGCTATTTTTATTGAGTAAACTGACTTGAGTTGGTGTTATGTGCAAATTTTGTGCAATGATCTTCTGCTGGAAGAATAATGGTAAATTTTACAAACATTTTTTTTTTAAATGTATGTGAAAGACTAATGGTTTTTAAGTATAGGAGTGGATAAAATGTACCCTTTCTTTTGTTTTTATTTATTTATCTGTTTTTGTTGGGAATAATGAGATGAAATGTAAATTGACAAGGAAATGTAGAATGGTGTAGGATGTGTTTCCAGAGAGGTTTTCTTTTTTCTTTTTTTAAAATTTTTATTTTTTATTTTTTACATAACATCAAATGTGAAAACAAAACCATAGGTGGCTCTATAATTTCCATCAATATTGCCTGGCATAAGTTTAAATTACGTTGGTGGCAAATTTGTGCATTGAACTTCTGCTGGAAGATTGATTGGAAATTCTACACCAGCATATTTTACAAAAAAATGTATGTGAAAAAACTAAAGGTATATAATTTTAAGTATAGAAGTGGATAAATGTGCCTGGTTTTTTGTTTTGTTTCTGTTTGATTTTTGAATGATAAAATGAAATGTTATTTGATAAGAAAAATGAAGCATTTTGTACAATGGTAGGGAAAGTGTCTGGAGAGATTTTTTCTTTTATATATATTTTTTTCAATTTGTTTATTTACATCACATCAGATGTGAAAACAAAAAGAAATCCTGTGCTGTGATTGCCATTAATATTGTATGGCATGAGTTTAGATGTTGGTACAAATCTGTGTAGTGATCTTCTGATAAAAGATGAATGCAGATTTTACACCAACACATCTTCATGCATCTTCACATCACATATTTCTTGTGGTGTGTAAAATATGCCTGCCAGGCTTTTATATACATATTAAAAAAAATTAAATTATCCAATGTGGACTGAGAAGAAAAATGTAATGGTCTGTATAATGGTGTGGAAAGTGTGTGGGGAGAAGGGTCTTTTGTCTTTTCAAATAAATTAAGTGAATAGCAAACCTGAGAATGTGATTTCAATTTTTATTGATAAAAATGACTTGAGTTGGTGTTGGTGGCAAATTTGTGTATTGGTCTTCTGCTGGAAGATTGATGGTAAATTTTACACCAACATATTTTACAAAAGATGTCTGTGAAAGACTTCAGGTATATGATTTTAAGTATAGGAGTGGATAACATGTGCCTGTGTTTTTTGTTTTTCTTTTCTTTTGTTTGTTTTCTTTAATAATGAGATAAATGTAAATGACCCAAACATGTAGCATACTCTACAATGGTGTATAAGGGTTTCCAGAGAGGTTTTCTCTTTTTCAATTTTTTTAATTTTAAAATTTTCTCCTACATAACACTGAATGTAAAAACAAAAATGGAGCCAGTGCTGTAATTGCCTGTGATATTGCCTGGCAGGAGTTTAAACGATGTTGGTGGCAAATTTGTGAATTGGTCTTCTGCTGGAAGATTGATAGCCGATTTTACACCAACATATTTTACAAAACATGTAAAAGACTTTTTACATGCCAAAGAAAGGAAACCTCAAGAAATGCCAGAACTACAGAACCATCAGTCTCATAAGTCATCCTAGCAAGATCATGCTGCAGGTAGTCCTCAACAGACTGAAAAACCAAGCAGAAAAACTCCTGGCAGAAGAACAAGCGGGCTTTAGACCAAAAACGCAGCACAATGGAACAAATTTTCAATCTGAGAATTCTGATAGAGAAGCATCTCCAACACCAAAAAGACTTGTACCACAATTTCATAGACTTCAAAAAGGCCTTTGATAGGGTATGGCATGACGGCCTCTGGCAAGTACTCAGGCACTTCAACATTGACAGCTGCCTAATTGAAGTCATCAAGTCTCTGTACGAGAACGCAAAAAGTGCAGTTTTCATGAACAACCACGTGGGCGAGTTCTTCAAGACCATGGTTGGGGTTCGCCAGGGCTGCCTTCTCTCACCTGTACTCTTCAACCTCTTCCTTGAAAACATCATGACAGAGACACTGCAAAACAACCACACTTCCATCTCCATTGGTGGAAGACCCCTTTGCAACCTCAGATTTGCAGATGACATTGACCTCATGGGCAGCAGCAAACAAGAACTGCAAATCCTCACAGACAATTTAACAGATCGAGCGAGCGCATACGGCATGGAGGTCAGTACAGAGAAATCAAAGATCATGGTCAACAGCACAAGTAATGACATCACGGAAATAAAGATGAATGGAGAAACACTAGAAGAGGTGAGCCAATTCAAATACTTAGGCTCCATCCTAACAAAAGATGGCACATCAAACAATGAAGTGAAAGCTCGCATTGCAACAGCAACATCTGCTCTAGTCAGACTCGAGAAGATCATCAGAAGCAACAACATCAGCTTCAGCACCAAATACCACCTTTACAAATCCCTCGTGATATCTATCCTCCTATATGGCTGTGAATCATGGACTCTGACAGCAGAGTTAGAGAGGAGAATCCAAGCATTCGAGAACAAGTGCCACAGAAGACTTCTCAAAATATCATACAAAGAACACAAGACCAATAACTATGTGAAAGAAGAAATCAAAAAGCGTGTGGGCCCCCAAGAGCCTTTGCTCTCCACCATAAAGAGGAGAAAGCTGATGTGGTTTGGTCACACCACAAGACACAACACCCTAGCAAAAACCATCCTGCAAGGAACAGTCGAGGGCAAGAGAAGAAGAGGCCGCCAAAAGAAATCATGGGTTGACAACATCAAAGACTGGACCGCCCAACCCCTACAACACCTCCTACTAGCCACACAGGATTGTGAAGCATGGAAAAAGATCTCTGTTGCGTCTTCTCTCATGTCCCCCCTACGTCCTTTGGGACATGGGACTGAGTGAGTGAGTGAGTAAAAGACTTCAGGTATATCATTTTAAGGGTAGGAGTAGATAAAATGTGCCTGTGTTTTGCTTATCCTTTTTTGTTTGTTGTTTTGTTTTCTAGTAATGAGATGAAATGTAAATTGACATGAAAAATGGAGCATTTTGTATAAGGGTGCAGAAAGTATGTGGAGAGAGGGGGGTTGTTTTATTATTTTTTTTTCTTTTTTTGTTGTTGTTTGTTTTTTCCCATCACACAAAATGTAAACACAAATGCATAGGTGGTCCTGTAATTGCCATTGGTATCGCTTAACAAAAGTTTAAATGTTGTTGGTGGTAAATTTGTGTATTGATCCCCTGCTAGAAGATTATTGGCAAATTTTACATATGTCTACGAAAGACTTCAGGTATGTGATTTTGAGGACAGGAGTGGATAACATGTGCCTGTGTTTTGTTTTTCTTTTGTTTCTGTGTCTTGTTTTCCTTTTTAATAATGAGGTGAAATGCAAATTGACAAGAAAAATGTAGCATTTTGTACAATGGTAGAAAAAGTATGTGGAGAGAGGGGGTTCATTTTGGGGGGTGGGGGGTTGTTTTTGTTTTGTTTTATACATCACACCAAATGTAAAAACAAAGCATAAATGGTCATGCGATTGCCTGTGATATTGCATGGCATGAGTTTAGATGATGTTGGTGGCAAATTTGTGTACTGATCTTCATCTAGAAGATTGATGACAGATTTAACACCAACATGTTTTACAAAAAAATGTATCATGAAGACTAAAAGATATATGATCTTAAAAAGTCAAAGGGAATATAATGTGCCTGTTATGTTTTTTAAAATTTATTAATTTTTTCTTTATTTATTTATTAATGAGATATATGTAATTTAACAAGAAAGTGTAGCATTTTGGAAAATGGCAGGGAAGTTATGTCGGAATTTTCTTTTTCTTTCTTTTTTTTTAAAAAATAACATATTCAGTTGACATCACATCAAATGTGAAAACAAAAAGAAATCTGGAGCTGTGATTGCCATGAATATTGTATGGCATGAGTTTAGATTATGTTGGTGGCAAATCTGTGAACTGATCTTCTGCTAGAGGGTAGATGCAGATTTTACACCAACACATTTTCATGCTATGTCTTGTGGTGTGTAAAATGTGCCTGCCAGAGGTTTTTGTTTTTAAGTTCATCAAATGTAGAGACTAAAAAAATGTAATGGTCTGTATAATGGTGTGGAAGTATGTGGGAGAAAGGGGTCTATTGTCTTTTCAAATCAATTATGAAATGAATAGCAAACCTGAGAATGTGATTTCTATTTTATTGATAAAATGACTCGAGTTGGTGTTGGTGGCAGATTTATGTTTTGAACTTCTGTTGGAAGATTGATGGTAAATTTTGCACCAAATTATTTTACAAAAGATGTCTTGAAAGACTTAAGGTATATGATATTAAGTATAGGAGTGGATAACATGTGCCTAATTTTTTGTTTTCCTTTTTTTTTTTTTTTTTAAATAATGAATAAGATGTAAATGACCAAAAAATGTAGCATATCTAGCAATGGTATATAAGTGTTTCTAGAGAGTTTTTTTAATTTTTTTTAAATATTAAATTTTTTTCCTACATAACACTGAATGTAAAAACAAAAACGGAGCCAGTGCTGTATTGCCTGTGATATTGCCTGGCAGAGTTTGAATGATGTTGGTGGCAAATTTGTGTATTGATCTTCTGCCAGAAGATTGATGGCAGATTTTACACCAACATATTTTACAAAACATGTGAAAGACTCAGGTATATGATTTTAGGATAGATGGATAACATGTGCATGTTTTTTTTCTCCTTTTTTGTTTTATCTTCTAGTTATGAAATGAAATGTAAATGGACAAGAAAAATGTAGCATTTTGACAATGGTAGGGAAAGTTTGTTAGGAGACTTTACCTTCATCACATCAAAATGAAAACAAAATAGAAATCTGGTTCCATTAACAATTGCATTGTATGAGTTTAGATAATGTTGGTGGCAAATCTGTGAACTGATCTTCTGCTAGAAGATAGATGCATATTTTACACCAACACATCTTTTCTACTGTATGTCTTGTGGTGTGTAAAATGTGCCTGAGAGGTTTTTTAATTTATTTTATCAATTTAATTTAGAGTGACTAGAAAAATGAAATAGTCTGTATAATGGTGTGGAAGTGTGTAGGGAGAAGGGGACTTTCGTCTCCTCAAAACAATATATGAAATGAATTGCAAAGCTGGTGATGTGATTTTATTGATGACAAATGATTTGAGTTGATGTTGGTGGCAAATTTGTGTATTGATCTTCTGCTGGAAGGTTGATGGTAAATTTTACACAAATATATTTTACAAAAAATAATGAAAAACTTCAGGTATACGATATTATGTATAGGAATACATAACATGTGCCTCGTTTTTTGCTTTTTTTATTTTTTGGAATGATATAAAATGTAAATGACAAGAAAATGTAGCAATTTGTATAGTGGTGTATAAATGTTTCCAGAGGTTTTTTTATTTATTTATTTTTTTTTACATAACATCCAATGTAAAAACAAAACCAGATCCAGTTCTGTAGTTGCCAGTAATATTGCCTGGTATGAGCTTAAATGATGATGGTGGCAAATCTGTATATTGATCTTCTGCTGGAAGATTGACAGATTTTTACAAATTTTAAAAAGAATGTATTTGTAAGACTAAAGGTATATGATTTTGAGTATAAAACTGGCTAAAATGTGCCTTTTGTTTTTTTTGTTTTTGAAGAATCAAATTAAATGTAAATTTACAAGAAAAAATACTATTTTGTTTTATGGAAAGTATGTTGGAATAATGGTGGGGTTTCTTTTTTGCTTTTTAATTTTTTTTTTGATATTGCACCAAATGTGAAAACAAAAAGAAATCTGGTGCTATGATTGCCATTCATATTGCACTGTACGAGTTTAGATGATGTTGGTGGCAAATCTGTGAACTGATCTTCTGCCAGAAGGTAGATGCAGATTTTACACCAACACATCTGCGTCTTGTGGTGTGTAAAATGTGCCTGCCAGAAGTTTTTTTGGTTTTAGGTTATCAAATGTAGAGACTAGAAAAAATGTAATAGTCTATATAATGGTGTGGAAAGTAATGTGGGGAAAAGGGGTCTGTTTGATAAAAATGACTTGAGTTGGTGTTGGTGGCAAATTTGTGTATTGATCTTCTGCTGGAAGATTGATGGCAGATTTTACACCAACATATTTTACAAATGGTGTCTGTGAAAGACTTCAGGCATATAATTTGAAGATAGGAGTGGATAATATATGCCCATGTTTTGTTTTTCTTAACCTTTGTTGTTGTTTTTTTAAATCATGAGATGAAATGTAAATTGACAAGAAAATGTAGCATACTGTATAATGGTAGAAATTTTTTTTTAGAGGTTTTTTTCTTTTTTCATTTGTTTTACATGGAGTCAAATGTGAAAACAAAAACAGCTGGTGCTGTGATTGCCTGTGATATTGCCTGGCAGGAGTTTAAATGATGTTGGTGGCAAATTTGTGTATTGATCTTCTGCTGGAAGATTGATGGCAGATTTTACACCATATTAAAAAAAAAAAAAAATATATATATATATATATAATATATATATGAAAGAGTAAAGATATATGAAAATCAAAGTAAATAAATTGTGCACGTCATGTTTTTGGTTTGTTTGCTTTTTTTTTTTTTTTTTTTTTTTTTTTAAGATAATGAGATGAAATGTAAATTGACAAAGATATAGCATTTTGTACAATGGCAGAGAAAGCATACTGGCAGACTTTTTTCTTGACATTTTTTTTCTTATACATCACATCAAATGTGAAAACA
>CM060339.1:24931888-24934007 GCA_030674155.1 Stramonita haemastoma
TCAGTTAAGAAGTATATTTCTCGATGAATAAGTATACTGTGTGTATCTGATGAATTGTTATTATTTGGCAATATACTGAAAGATTGTTTGAAATCAATATGGTGCGCGTATACTGGTTTGGGTAATTTTGGTCATAATTCTGTTTAGATCATATTTTGAATTTTATTATCGTAGTCTCTGATCAGGACAAGTAGTAGTAGTAGTAGGCACCCATCAGTCTCGGAAGACTATGGAGTTGTGCTTTAGTCTTTAGAGCACAAAGCCTGGGTAAGTAAGTATGGAGGGCAAGCTGTTACCCATGCAGCAGACCCCCGATACGAATGGTTCCAGTACTGTCGCAGGAGCTGCCAGAACGTTGCCGTATACAGCCCCGAGCCACCCTGGACTCCAACTCCCCGATTTTTTCTCAGGGATGGTGTCTAAACACGACACCTGTGTGCATGATTTTTTAAATATATAATTTTGTCATCCACTCCTACCGGCACAGGACAACATCTTGATGAAAAGAATGTACAGCTTATCTCTAACCTTGATTTGATTTGATTTATTCTTTTATAACGAGGATAATGGGATAAGCACTCTTGTGCTTTTTTTTAATTTTACATCCAGTCCCCCTGTGTATGCAGTTTTGTAAATGTCATCTGTTCCCACCGGCACACGATGGCCTGCTCTTATGAAAAGCGGAACAGGATTTAACGTGTGCGCAAGATGTTCTGCGTGCGTTCGCACACGGGGCATCGGTTTAAAGTCTCATCCGAAGGACTTTTGGGGAGAGTGGAGTCAGCACTGACGTTAACTCCAGGAGAAAAATCTCCTCGACTGGACTCGAACCTGGGTCGTCAATTTGCCAGCGCAATGTTCTGACCACTAGGCCATCCGTCCCCCCTTGATAAGGCAAGTTACCATTCTCTATCTGTCCCCTCCACAGAGACTGCCGAGAAACCAGCCTACAGCAGTTTATGCTTACACACCTTACACAGTCATTGACATGATTAAAAGTGTAGGTCTAACGTTTATCTCCATTTGAAATGATTTCAAATCTTGCAAACTCTATGTACTCAAAGTGTTTTTTTGTTTTTTAGACTTCACTTGAATCGTTTGTGTTGCCCACGAAATATATAAATTATAATTCATAAACTACCTCTAAATGCTTAGAAAACTTCAAAAATGTTTTCTGCATTTTGTTCTGCTATTACATCAGCCCATCATATATTTTTTGATTGCCCTGTGCTCATTGCCTCATATAAAAGCAAAGGATTAGATCCTAAGAAAAAATATGGAAATTATCCAAAGTGTTCTATATGATTCCGAGTAGCACGTCCTAGTATCAGTTGCAGAAAGTATTTGCCAGTCACCAGTAGGACAGTTACTGTAAATGAAATTTTTATAAACTTATCACCATCCATTACATTCTTCATCCTTTCACCTTTCCCCTTTTCAGTACATTTTTAACGTGAATGTACCATTGTCTAAATCACCTTGTTTGTGAATGGACATTAAACCAATGAGAAAAAAAGAAGAAAAATGGGGCCAATGCCTTTGGCGCCTCCCTATTTCGCCAAGAGAGAGAGAGAGAGAGAGAGAGAGAGTTCTGATCCAATGGTTTGGTGTTAATAATCTGGGTGTCACCAAACACAAAATTGTGCTGACGTGGTTTCCCTGTCAAATTTACGCGTCACTTTTGGTTTTGTACATGACGTAAATTTTTCAAGCAAATCCCATGTCATAATGAATCACAAGACGCCCTGCTGTATGTGTAGACTTCAACTGAATCGTTTTGTTTGCCCACGAAATGATATAACGTATAAGTCATAAACGTACCTCTAAATGCATAAAACTCAAAAATTGTTTTTCTTGCAATTTGTTTCTGCTATTACATTCACCTAAAATAGATTAAATTATACATTATATTGTTTGATTGCCCTGTGCTCATGCCACATATAAAAGCAAAGGAATTAGAGTCCTAAAAAAAATATATGAAATATCCAAAGTGTTCTAATTGTGATTCAGTAAGCACGTCCTAGAATCAGTTGCAGGAAAGGGTATTTGCCCATCACCAGTAACAGTTTACTGGTAAATGAAATTTTTATAAACTTATCACCATCCATTACATTCTTCA
>CM060339.1:24934107-24936607 GCA_030674155.1 Stramonita haemastoma
ACTTTAAACCGAGGCCCCGTGTGTGAACGCACGCAGAACATCTTGCGCACACGTTAAATCCTGTTCCGCTTTTCGTAAGAGGAGGCCATCGTGTGCCGGTGAGAACAGATGACATTTACAAAAGTGCACACACACGGGGACTGGATGTAAAAAAGCACAAGAGTGCTTATTCCATTATTCTCGATATAAAAGAATAAATCAAATCAAATCAAATCAAATCTCTTGCCTCCCCGACCCCACCATTACCCACTGAGCTATCGAGGACTGGTCCCAAAGGGAGATAAGCGAGTAAAGAGGAGCAGATGTTGTCCTTCCTGGTGACTGGAGGTCAGAGAGCAGAGAGAGAGAGAGCCAAACACTTCACTCTGACATCCTCCACTACCTTGTCAGTATTGGGGGTCAGAGAAAAATTTGTCATTGTAGGAGGTGGATAGAGGGGGAGGAGGAGGAGTGGGGTGGGTGGGTGGGTGGTGGGTTTGCATTGGTTGAAATGATTGGAGGGTGGGGTTGGGTGGGGTTGTGTGTGTGGGGGTGGGTGGTGGGGAGGTCATTTGGATTCTCTAAGGAGGTTTTTGGTTTCCATGTAGTCGCTGTGAGTTGTGTTTTTATCGCTTGTAGCATGTAATGGTAATACCCTCCCTCCATCCCCCACCCCCCACCCTGCATACATCAAAATGAGATGGGAATGCTGCTCAAAACAGCATACATGCAGATGATGTCATAATTATTTTCTGTTTTTATGATATGTCTTTCTTTTTCTTCATTCCTTGGGTATCACTCTTATCTTATTCTAACCCCACCCCCTCCCCCAACACACACACACACACACACACACACACACACACACACACACACACACACACACACACACACACACACACACACACATCAATAATGGGATGGGAATGCTTGTTCAAAACGACAAACTGATAGCAGCTGCTAATGTTTTCTGTTTTTCAATCTGTCTTCTCCTTCCCACCCCCTCCTTTTTTCTCGCTGGGTATTATTCTGTCTCTGCGTCTCCCCCTTCCCCACTCGCACTTTCTCGCTGTGTCCCTGTCTCTATATTTCTCTGTCTGTCTGTCTGTCTGTCTGTCTGTCGATCTGTCTGTCTATCTGTCTGTCTGTCTGTCTGTCTGTCTGTCTGTCTGTCTGTCTGTCTCTCTCTTTTCTCTCTCTCTCTCTCTCTCTCTCTTCTCTCCAGGAAAAAATCGTTTTCTCAAAGACGACCAGATGTGGAGCGCTCTCGAAAGCATAAAGAGAAGCAGGCAAGTGTTATGTGTGAAAGTGACTGTGTCCTCAGTGCCCCCAGTCTGCCTGACAGTGGAGTAGAACAGGGGAATACAGCATGTGTAGATACACATGGAATAGACCTACCAACAACACACACACAGGACATCAACACATAAACATCAGTTAAGTTGCCATCATCGGTTGATTTAGAACCTCCCTGTATGTCTGATTGTAGTGACTGTGCTGATATGTGTGTTTTGCAGCCTGAGGTGAACGATGATAATATTGTTGGTCCATTCGACAAAGGAAATGTCAAACAGTACTTGGTTACTCTAACTGATAGATCCGTACAGAAAAGGCTAAGAGACAGACAAAGAAATACACACTTTAGAAAATCTGTGCTACATCATTCAGACGGTGAAGATATTGTGACGTGTGAATCAGACGACATTGTGATCCAGTGGGCATGCCAACTAGACACTGAGCCAGTATGTGTGTACTGGTTTGTCAAACAGCAAGAAAAAAAACATGCTAAAAGAGGAACGTGTCAAACTCGCCAGTTTGCGGAATGGGAAGCGAATCCAGAACACACTACACACGGAGACCCTATCGTGTGCTTCAAGGGACTTAGCGACACTTAGAGAACTACTACAGCGTTTCTTGGCTAGCCTAGACCTAAGGGTGTGTGTGTGACAAAGACTGGACGAAAGAAAGGCTCAGAATGCCGTAACATATCCGGACAGTAAAGAGTTTCGTGTCTCGATGTACATTACTAATCAATGCTGTGGTTTCCATGGCTTGAAGTAGCGTCGTGTGTCAGCTTAAAGCAATTATCAGCAACCCCCTTCATTTTGGGCCAATGGCCTTTTTTCATGAATAAACCTTTCGAGTTCGAGTTCGAGTTCGAGTTCGAGTTCTCTCTCTCTCTCTCTCTCTCTCTCTCTCTCTCTCTCTCTCTCTCTCTCTCTCTCTCTCTCTCTCTCTCTCTCTCTCTCTCCCCAAATGTCCTTCGGATGAGACTTTAAACCGAGGCCCCGTGTGCGAACGCACGCAGAACATATTGCGCACATGTTAAATCATGTTCCACTTTTCGTAAGAGTAGGCCATCGTGTGCCGGTGGGAACAGATGACATTTACAAAAGTGCATACACACGGGGACTGGATGTAAAAAAGCACAAGAGTGTTTATTCCATTATCCTCGATATAAAAGAATAAATCAAATCAAATCAATTCAAATTTCTCTCTCTCTCTCTCTCTCTCTGTCTTT
>CM060339.1:24941607-24944107 GCA_030674155.1 Stramonita haemastoma
CATAGTGGGGACAGGGGGGCAAGATAGCTTAGTGGTTGGATTCTTGCACTCGTAATCTGATGGCCTTGGTTTGAATCACCACTGAAATGCCTTCTCAAGGGAATTTTTTTTCTCAATACTGACTCCACATTCCCCTGAAAGTCTTTTAGATGAGACGATAAACTGAGGTCCTGTGTGCGAATGTATGTAGAACATCTTCCACACACGTTTAAAGCCCGTTTCTGAAGAGTAGGCTATTTCATGTTTGTAGGAATGGATGAGGGCGGGATAGCTAAGTAGCCACAGCGCTCGCTTTCCCCAAGTTATTTTTAAGTAGCATCGATTATGGTTACCAGTTGGATGGGTGACCGTTTGTGTGCCTTGGCTTTAGTACAGTCCCCCCAGTTCACCCAGCTGCAAATGTATACCTGTTCTCTTTAGGGTCAGGGAAGGTAAAGCAGTGAGGGAGAGGAGATTTGCGCCACCATAATTAATATTCTGTCCCCTGGAGAAGCTGAGGTCTCTGATGCTTTCTCCTCTACAACCACGTAGGTTATGGGACACCTTTACCTTTTTTTTTCTTTTTTTTTTTACAGGAATGGATGATAAATTTAATGAAAAAAGAAAAGGTCTGCACACAGTGTCGTGTTAAGACAGCATCCAAAAGTAAGGATGCCATTTCCTTAATTGTGAGCAAACACAGTCGTATATGCGAAAATATCTCCATTGGTAAACTTTGGAACTAACAGACTAAACCACCATATGTCCACAAAGCTGAAACTTGCTCCTTCTGCCCTGTGTGCCTGTGGTAAAGAAAACCAGACAGGCGAGCACATCCTTCAGAGGTGCACGCTATTCAGCGACCTGAGAAAGAAAGTGTGGCCGACGGAGATAACCCTACAGACCAAACTGTATGGCCCATAAGGGGATCTGGAAAGGACATGCCATTATTTTTCCCAGACACATCTGACTGTGTAAAGCGAACGAGAAAAGAAGAACCTTGAACTCAAGCCAAGGAACTGAAAAAGAAATCAATAGTGCAACAAGATTACCCTAACCAGTATTGTTTCTCTCTCTATATTCTTCTTAAATTTATCATCTAAATGTTACTTTCAGAAAGGTAGTTACAAATGAGGTACTACAACAACTACCACAGGGATGAAACACTGACAACGATGATGAATACTTCATTATTTTCATCTTTACCATAATCACTGTCGTTGTCATGGTTGTAATCATCATCATGATCATTATCGTTATCATCGTTATCAGCCTTATCGTTTTCATCATCATCATCACCATCACCATCATCATCATCATCATCATCATCATCATCATCATCATCATCATCATCATCATTGTAATCATAATCATAATTATCAAGAACAAGAAATACACCAGCAGAAGCAGCAACTGCAGCAAATAAAACGCTGACAATGACCATGATTATACATCATCATCTTCATCTTTATCACTATAAATTTACTTTTCTTTCTTTCTTTTTTTTCTTTCTTTCTTTCTTTCTTTCTTTCTTTCTTTCATTCTTTCATTCTTTCTTTCTTTCTTTTTCTTTCTTTCTTTCTTTCTTTCTTTCTTTCTTTCTTTCTTTCTTTCTTTCTTTCTTTTTTCTTTCCTTCCTTCCTTCCTTCCTTCCTTCCTTCCTTCCTTTCTTTCTTTCTTTCCTTTCTTTTTTTTTCTGTAACTTTCTTCCTTTCCTTATTTCTTCTTTAAATTTTACATATTATTTCTTCCTTTTCCCCTGCCTTCTTATCTTTCTCCAAACAGGCTAAAACTAGCATACAGTATACTACGTGCAAGGAAAAGCGTATAATGACCCTTGTGCATGAAGACAGACACTGGCCTCAAAACTCCGAGCAGTCTGTCACACAGGTGTAAAGGTTTAAGGAAAAGGTGTTCCCATAAAAATAAGCGGTTGGGGGAGAAAGGCATCAGAGACCTCAGCTTTTCTTAAGGGCCAGAATATTGAGGGCGGTGGCGCCCATCTCCTCTCCCTGGCTGCTTTAAAACGTCCCTGACCCTAAAAAGGGCAGGTACCCATTTTCAGCTGGGTGCATTGGGGCAGGGGTGGGGGTGGGGGGAGGGACTATACTGAAGTCCAGGCGCGCTAGCCTAATAGTCACCCATCCGCTTGGTAAGCACGCTCAACACAGCTTAATTAACCTTTGCTTGGGAAAAGCCAGTGCTCTGACCATTTTATTATTTTTTAAAATTTTCTTTATTGTATTCTTTCATATCGAGGATAATGGAATAAATACTCGTGTGCTTTTTTTATTTTTTACATCCAGTCTCCGTGTGTATACAGATTTGTAAAATATTGTCATCTGTTCCCACATCGGCACACAATGGCCTACTCCTACGAAAAGCGGAACAGGATTTAACGTGTGGGGAAGATGTTCTGCGTGCGTTCACAAACGGGCCCTCGGTTTTTGCAGTCTCATCCATTGAGTTGTCCTGTCCTGGGTACAGACTGGTCTGTTTATTTCACAGCCTGTGAGGAAAA
>CM060339.1:24954107-24956607 GCA_030674155.1 Stramonita haemastoma
ACAGACAGACAGACAGACAGACAGACAGACAGACAGACAGACAGACAGACAGACAGACAGACAGACAGAGAGAGAGAGAGAGAGAGAGAGAGAGAGAGAGAGAGAGAGAGAGGAGAGAGAGAGAGGAGAGGAGAGAGAGAGAGAGGAGAGAGAGAGAGAGAGAGAGAGAGAGAGGTGCTGTTAGAGACCGAGACTGTTAGAGAGAAATAAAGAGAGACAGAGACTGTTAGAGATAGACAGAGACACAGAGATAAAAAAGCCCCACCATAACACAGAAAAATACAAAGCTTTAGAGATTAGAGACAGACAGACAAACACACCGACAGACCTACCGACCGACAGACAGGCAAACAGACAGACAGATAGACAAAACAGTAGGCATGATAAAAGATGAAGAAAATAATCTTTTGGTTTACAATAATGTTATTCTGAGACTAACACAAGGAAAAAGGAAGGAAGGGGCAGGTGTAAAGTAGAATGAAGCAAGAAAGTTTTGTGATATTGGATGACATCATTCCTAAAAAAAAAAAGAAGACAACAACAGAAAAAAAAACCGAAAAGAAGAAGAAAAGAAAGTGATAGAAAAGGAAAAAAAAAGGAAGATGTGGGTTTTTTGTACAAATAATGAAATCATGCAGTTAGGAAAGAAAAAGAAAGAAAGAAAGAGAAAAAGAAAGAACGAAAGAAAGAAAGAAAGAAAGAAAGAAAGAAAGAAAGAAAGAAAGAAAGAAAGAAAAAGAAAAGAAAAGAAAGAAAGAAGAGAAAAAGAAAAAAGGAAAAAAAAGAAAGAAAAACGAAAGAAATAAAAAAAAGAAAGAAAGAAAGAAAGAAAGACAAACGAAAGAAAGATATAAAAAAGAAAAAAAAAACAACGAAAGAAAGACAGAACAAATTATGTAATTGGTTTTTATCACTTGACACTTAAGATATGTTACAACAAAATAAAAACTGCTCTAGAGAGTTATTTTCTGAATTGCACACAATCATCATATCAAGTGTTTAATAAAAACAAATGTCCTCCGGAAGTTGTCGAACATGCGTTACCCGTTTTAGAAATTATCATCTTAAAAAAAAAACAAATAAAATAATATTATTTTTTCAAGATTTCCTGTTTTGATGTGTTGAGGGTTCTTTTTTCTTGTTTTTGTTGTTGTTGTTGTTGTTTTTGTTGTTTTGTTTTTGTTGTTGTTTTTGCTGCTTTATCTTATAGGATGTTCCTGTCGTGCACTGTTTCCACAACACTGATTTCAATCTCTCCATTCTAGCCATACCCAGATACGTTATGTCGTATCATCAGTTCTAAAATCCGACAGGGAGCCCATCAATATCAGGCCACCGTGGAGCCACCAGCCAGAGTGGCCCTGCAATTACTGCTGGGTCTTTTTGATGGTGATTAGAGGTGCTTTCAGGGCTGTATATGGCAACGTTCTGGCGGCTCCTGCGACGTTACTGGAACCATTTTGTATCGGTCATTGCCTTTCCAATGGATTATTCCAGTGGCGTATAGAGGGGGGGGGGGGGGGGGTCTGCTGCATGGGTAACAGCTTGCCTTCCATACTTACTTCCCCAGGCTTTGCGCTCTTAAGACTAGAGCGCAACTCCATAGTCTTCCGAGACTGATGGGTGCCTACTAGCTGTGCCTGTTATGTGCTAACCCACGCAGGACACCATCTACTAACCCCCCTACTATTATTTATTTATTTATTTATTTATTTTATTATTTATTTGATATTTTTTATTCTTTTATATCAAGGATAATAGAATAAGTACTCAAGTGCTTTTTTTTTTTAAAACACCCAGTCCCCCCGCGTGTATGCAGTTTTATAAACCCTATTATCTGTTCCACCGGTTAACACCGATGGCCTAACTCTTACGAAAAGCGGAACAGGCTTTAAACGTGTGCGCAAGATGTTCTGCGTGCGTGTGCACACACGGGGCCTCGGTTTATAGTCTCATCCGAAGGACTATTAGCTCAGTCGCGGTGCCAGACTAAGCGAGACGCCCACCCGGGATGGTTATACTACAACATCTCTCTGACGATACACGGGACGGGATAGCCTAGTGGTCAGAACATTGCGCTCGCAACTTGACGACCCGGGTTCCATTCCCGGTCGAGGGGATTTTTCCTCTTGAGTTAACGTCAGTGCTGACTCCATTCTCCCCAAAAAGTCTTTCGGATGAGACTGTAAACCGAGGCCCCGTGTGCGAACGCACGCAGAACATCTTTGCGCACACGTTAAATCCTGTTCCGCTTTTCGTAAGAGTAGGCCACCGTGTGCCGGTGGGAAAAAGATGACGAGATTTACAAAACTGCCCACACACGGGGATTGGATGAAAAAAGCACATGAATGCTTATTCCATTATCCTCGATATAGAAGAATAAATAAATAAATAAATAAATAAAATAAATAAATAAATAAATAAATAAATAAATAAAGGTACGACTTTCTGTGAAAAATCACCCCCAAAGGCTTTGCCACAAACTCACCACAGGTACAGA
>CM060339.1:24958131-25010631 GCA_030674155.1 Stramonita haemastoma
TTTTACAAGGGCCCCTTTAAAACAAAAAAAAAGTTGTCTTGTTAGGCCAACCTGGCTTGAATTCCCTTGTGCATAAAGCAAGAAGGGGGAGTAATTACACCAGCATGGGAGTTATTTCCCCTTGGCCTGCTTTCGTAGATGTTTTTTTTTCCCCTATTTTTTCTTTCTCTTTTTTTTACTTTTAAAAAATTCCACGAATTTACAGTCAGTACCATACCTGATCTTCCCATGCCAATCTCTCTTCTTCTCTTTATCCTTCTTTTTTTTTTTGGAACAGTAAAATTAAGGATTTTCAAGACCTGGACATATGCCTTTTTTTAAAAGGCTTTAAAGGCCCTTAAAAGGGGGCCCAAAAATTCAAGGATTTAAGACTTTCAAGGACCGTACGAACCCTGCATGTGCCGTGTAACTCTGAATTAAGGGGTTTTTTGAAACACATTAGAGTCAACAGGAGTTTTTTTACCCTTCCTTTTTTCAATTTTAAAAAACATTAAAACGATGATGAGGGGAAACGGGTTTGAATGTGCCTGATGGAGGAATTATTTAAATAATTGTTTGCAGTTGTAATATTGATTTAGTTCTCCAAGTGGACTTCAAAATCATTTGAAGGTTGTTTTGTTGTGACAACATAATTTTTGGTTTTTTGATAAAACAAGGTAAGTTTTTAGAAAGGGGGGGTTTTTAGGGAAATGTAAAAAAATGGTTCTTGTCAAAATAGTTTAAAGGAAAACGCATTGCTATCGGACTAACTTTACAATTAATAAGTGCAAACGTGCCCCTTTACCTACTTCAAAGGGAAAAAGGCTATAGTGCGGTTAATAAGGTTTTTTAAAAATGTAAGGAAATAACAGTGGTAATTCATAAAGGGACTTTGTATACAAAGATCCAACAACATTAATTTTAAAATTTCCTGGAGGCTAAACAATCAGAACATTTTAGAGAAGGTGCATAGGTTTCAGACTGAGTAAAATACAATTGATGCTACAGGAAAGTGCCACTGTCAGTAATGTTGGGCCCTATGGTCTCACTTTTTGCCAGAAGCAACTCCCTCCTCTTCCTCCTTCTCCTTTGTGTCTTGCTCAGATTTCCGATTCTGTCCACACAGAACAACAATATTTTTTACAAGATTTATAATTATGAAAGGAGGGGTGGGGGTTGGGGTAGCCTAACGGTTACAATGTGGCTCTCGTGATCAGCTGGTCCTGGATCGAGCCACCACTTCAAGGGGATGATTCCCCTGGTGTTAACACCAGTGCCAACTCCACTCCTCCAAAAGTCTTTTGAATAAGACTATACACTGAGGTCGTTAGTGCAAATGGGCTCAGAAAATTTTCTGCACACATTAAAAAACCTATACCCTATAGGCAACCATCCGCTTGTACTCACTACAGGACAATACCTCTACCAATACCAATACCAGTACTTCATCAAAGAGTAGTTTACATGGTCACAAGCCATATATATATGTAAAACTGATAAACATCAATTATCACAGAAAGTAATAAATTTCTATCTTTAAAAACAGATACATGTGTGCACAAACATACATACACACACAAACACACACATACATTTGCACGCATGCATGCACGCACAATCCACCCAACAGAAAACACACACACACACAACACACCACACACACACACACACTCACACACACACACACACAAACACCGCAGGCATAGTCACATGCCAATGCACAAATAATTACAGCATGTCAAACAATAAGAGCACTATCCATTGATAAGATGATATGGGAGACTTTGAGAATGAGACAAGCATAGAGGGTTATCTCTTTTAAGCATCAATTCAAAATGTAATGCAAACGATTTGAATACACGGCTGTACCCTTGGCTAGAAAATAATAGTCTTTATTTTAGAGTGTCATGCAAGTTTCAGGAAAAAAAGTTTTCAACAGTTAATCAGACACTTTACTTTGTATGCTGCAGCTCAACATTGTGTGGAGTAGGACAGGAAGAAAACTTTATGCTGCTTTTATAGATTGAAGAGAGGCATTTGATTCAGTTTGCCATTATAAACTTTTGCAATGTCTTAAAGACCAGGATGTGCAAGGTAAATTTTTTGCTTCAATTACGGCCATGTATGTCATTATTGTCATGTGTCCGTGTCAACTGATCCACCTATAGGAAAAGTAGGCCATTGCGAGTGCAGTGTTCTAACCACTAGGCTATCCCATGCCCCCCCCCCCCCACCCCCCCCCTGACATCGTTGATGTAATTCCTGTGTTTTATTGTTGCCATACATTATTTCATATGTAATCATCCGTTGATATTAACACTTAGGTCACATGTTCACTCCATTTGCCTACCATTCTTTTGTATTGTGGCCTAAGGTCGATGTACATTAAAAGTCTCAAGTCTCAAGTCTCTCTTGTCCAGTCAGTCCTGGTTAATTATTGTAAAATCCTTGATCAATATCAGAATTGAGGAAGTCAATAAGAATTTATTTAGTCTTTTTGACATTCAAATCTAGATACTTTCTTTGAACGAGGATAACAAAAAAACTTCAACTTTTCTAGAATATATAAGATGAGAGTTGGTCAGATCTACAAGAGCAAAATCATCAGAATATCTAACCCGATCCACTATAGGAAAAGTAGGTCATTTCGAGTGCAATGTTCTAACCACTAGGCTATCCCGTTGGCCCCTCCCCACCCATCCACCCCCTCTGACATTGTTGATGTAATTTACGTGTTTTCCGTGTGTAATATCAGAACCAGTGCAGTCATTAGTATATAGAGTGAAAAGGATAGGAGACAAAACAGTGCCTGGAGAAGACCAATTGGATGTTGACTTTTCAGCTGATATGGCTTGTAAAAATCGGACATACTGTGTCATTGATCAGCACACTCCTGTTTTAAAGTCCCACCTTTTTTTTCTTGTGAATCCAGTGATTCCAGAAGACTGCTCTTTCTCCACCACTTGCCTCTAGGCCTATGTTTTGCTCATCGCGTGAATCTGTCCACACAAAGAAACAATATATTACTAGATAATAATTATGGAAGCAGGGAGGGGGGGGCAAGGGTAGCCTAAACGGTTACAACGTGGCTCTCATGATCAGCTGGCCCGGGATCGAGCCACCACATTTAAGGGATGATTCCCCTGGTGTTAACACCAGTGCCGACCCCACTCCCCCAAAAGTCTTTCGGATGAGGCTATAAACTGAGGTCGTTAGTGCGAATGGGCTCAGAATATTCTGTGCACACGTTAAAAATCTGTTCCACCTATAGGAAGACTAGGCCATTTCGTGGCGATGGGAGCGGGTGGCAATTTGTTTTTTTAAAGGCATGCACACAGTACAGATGTTATGTTTATAAACCATCCCCCGAAGTTTAATCGCGGACACCTTCATGGTGGGCAAAAACAGTCTCATGCGCGAAATCTCACAAATTCGCACACATCGAAGCTTTGATTCCAGGAACGAAAGAAAAGAAATAAAAACTGAACAAGTGATGATGATGATGATGATGATGATGATGATGATAATGACGATGATAACGACGATGACGATGATTATGATGATGATGATGATGACGACGATCTAATGCTGATAATACAGGCAGCTAGAAATCATTTGGTAATTCAACCTTTTTTGTGATTATTTCTGTAAATAGAGCTTGAATCTCAGCAACTGGCTCATTTGCAAATCTGCATGAACAACACTGATAACTGTGTCTTCATCTTTAAATCATAACCGACTTTTTCCCTCAATGTTTACGTTCTTTAGGTTTGGTAAAAGAAGATCAAAGCATCTTATGCATGAAAAAACCTAACAAAACCACCGACACATTCTTAGCTTGTGTACATTTCCTTTACTCCTTCAAAGCCAAACAAAGCTGCAAACAAGCAAATATATTATATATAATATATATATATATATATATATATATATATATATATATATATTATATATATAATATATATATATATATTAAAAAATTCGAAAAAATTACTTTCAAAAACTAGGCACACATTTATAACGAACCCAACATTGATTTGATAGAAATCTAGCTTATCTCTGAAATCAAAATGCGCTACCTTGGACGGGGGGAGGGGGGGGGGGGAGAAGAAAACGGTTGCATACACAAAGAAGAACTAGCCAAGGGATGAAAAATAGGGTAAATATCAGATGATAATAAAGAAGAAGAAGAAGAAGAAGAAGAAGAAGAAGAAGAGAGGAGAAGGAGGAGGAGGAGAAGAAAGAAGAAGAAGAAGAAGAAGAAGAGAAGAAGAAGAAGAAGAAGAAAAATGGGATTTGTATAACCCCGAATCTCATAAAGCAAACAAATAAAAAACACTTGCATTCTAAACATTCACACGCGTTCATTATTTTGTTCACAACAGATTAACAGATGTTAATTTCTCTCTCTCTCTCTCTCTCTCCTCTCTCTCTCTCTCTCTCTCTCTCTCTCTCTCTCTCTCTCTCTAAAAGATAATTTCCCAATAAATCATTCCAGAAATATGGAAAAGCCAAGAGTCCCAATCCCAAGAATAGACTTGTTCAAATCTAGTTTACTATACTCAGGTCCTACCTGTGGAACTCCCTTCCTGATTCAATTAAACAGCACCAATCATTAACAACCTTCAAAATCACCTCCTAAACCACTTAAGACATCAAAAATAACAAAACCACACTCCCACATCTCCCCCCCTCTGTGTGTGTTTGTGAGTGTGTGTGTGTGTGTGTGTGTGTGTGTTGTGTGTGTGTGTGTGTGTTGTGTGTGTGTGTGTGTGTGTGTGCGCGCGTTTAAATGTTTCACCATGAATCTTACCATTGTATCATTGTAGCTGATTTTTAAGACTGAGTTTCACTATCCCACTTGTTATATAATAAAGATATCTAGCATCTTATCAGTAGCCTACACTTACAATCTCTTCTCTCTCTTCTCTCTCTCTCTCTCTCTCCTCTCTCTCTCTCTCTCTCTCTCTTCTCTCTCTCTCCCCCAAATGTCTCACCTATTACCATTCATTTTTAGTCATATCTTGTACTCCCTTTTTGATAATCACGTGTGACGAATGTAATTGATTTTATGTAATATTTTAATTAATGATTGTTAAAAAAACAACCCCAAAAAACCTGAATAACTTTGTCCATACCACATATATAATTAAAAACATAAATTTTATGATGTAATCATAAGATTGATATGATATTAGGGTATATATATCCCAAAATATGTGCCTGACAGCGGATAGAGTATTCGTGTATCCTTTATGATTTTACTCAGAATTCAAGGCATATATTTTCCTTAGAATGCAGTTTATTGATGAAATGTGTCAGAACCGGTGAAAATGGTGTGTGTGTGTGTGTGTGTGTGTGTGTGTGTGTGTGTGTATGTGTATGTGTGCGCGTGCGTGTGTGTGTGTGTGAGAGTGTGTGTATGTGTGTGTGCGAGCGTTGCATGTGTGTATGTGTGTGTGCGAGTATAATATTGTGTGTGTGGTGTGTGTGTGTGTGTGTGTGTTGTGTGTGTGTGTGTGTGTGTGTGTGTGTTGTGTGGTGTTTGTGTGTGCATGTGTGTGTGGAGTGTGTGTGAGTGTGTGTGTATGTGTGTGTGTGAGTATATGTTTGTGTGTATATGTGTGTGAGAGTGTGTTTGTGTGTCTCTGTGTGTGTGTGTGTGAGTGTGTGTGTGTGAGTGTGTGAGTGTGAGTGTATGTTTGTGGTGTGTATGTGTGTGTGAGAGTGTGTTGTGTGTCTGTGTATGTGTCTGTGTGTGTGTGTGTGTGTGTTTTTTGTGTGTGTCTGTGTGTGTGTCTGTGCGTGAGTGAGTGTGAGTGTGTGTAAAACATTATCCGATTGAAAAAAATGATATGCCATATTTTTTTTTAAACATCTAGGATGTTTTATGTTTGTTTTTTTTTTCTTTTCTTTTTTTTTATTATAATTTTATTGGTAGTATGTCTTCCCCCCCCCCCCCCCCCCCCCTCCAATAAGGATACTAGTTTTAAAAAAAAAATTCCCCTTTTATCCAAATGTATGATTTATATTACATGTACAATTTTTGATAGATAGTGGTGGATTGATTGTTTTCGGTTGTTTATTTCATTTTGTTCTCTTGTTTGCTCCTTATCTACTAATGCTTTTCTTTTTTCCATAATCAAAATTTTTTTTATTGTGACTTCTGATTTTTGTCTTCTGAAAGAGTGCATTTTATTACCTTATCATATATAGTGTCCTTTATTCTTGTGTGTTGTTTGGTACTGCGTAAAGTCTTATTGTTTAGTATATTTTCAACTTGATGTATCCCTGAAAAGGGTGGGGACTGGATGTAAAAAAGCACACGAGTGCTTATCTATTATCCTCGAATAAAAGACTTTGCCTTGCCTTGCCTTGCCTTGCCTTGCCTTGTCTCACACACAACACACACACACACACACAACACACACACACACACACACACACCACACACACACACTTTCATTTCATTTTTTCATATCACTTTAAGTCATGTAAGATTTCTCTGCATGAAATTCGGGCTGTCTCTCCCAGGAAGGCGCATCGCCACAAGGGCAGCCCACCCATTACTTTGTTTTCTTTTTTCTGTCTGCAGCTGTATTTGTTTCCCTATTAGAGTGGATTTTTTTGCAGAATTTTGCCAGGGACAACTATCTTGTTGCCATGGGTTCTTGTACCAGGGCTGTAGTAATTATGTGTATTATAGTGTGCACTTTAGACACAATGTTTGAACTACAACCCTCTTTCCCCCCCCCCCCCCTTCCCTTCTCTTCAAAGTGTTGGTACAAGGTCTTGTCTGTTTGTGTACAGATGGTTGTGGTCTGGACTTTTCTTCTGTTAATGTACTAGAGGTTTTCTTTGAAGAAAAGCTTTTGAAGTCCATTCCTTAAGTGGCTAGTGTTGTCATGGGCCCAGAGACTTTTGACAAGTCAGTGTATTGTAGCCAACTCAGAGACATGGTGGCCTATAGACCTACAATAGCCCCAGGGCTGGTGGCTGGGCTTTTGTCTTTCATTGCCTTTGTCAGCTAGGTCTGCAGTAAGGATCTTTTGTGTGTACCTTGAGGCATTGTTGTAGGCCTAGGGTAGTGAGAGAGTTAGCGTGTTTTGCCCACTTAAGACGTCATGTGATTGACATCTTAGAGAGCTTGCCCCAGTTTAGACTTCAATTACACAAGCTTAGCTTGTTGTAAGGCATGTTTGATCAATTGTTTTCTTCTAGATATTTCTATTTTAGTTGATTGGTTTAGGCCAGAATCAGCTGGCATTTGATTGGTTTAGGTGGAATAGGAAATGGTGTGAATAGGGGAAGCTGGCAGTCACTCAGCCTTTCCCTGCAACAGCATTCAGAGGACAGCTTAAGACAACTTTGTGGGCTGTAGACTGTTGAAGCTGCAAGAATGTGCGACTAGAAAACAGTAGTTTTGTTCGTATGGTTGAGCTGTAAGTGAAACATTTTTCTGTTTGATTGTAGTTGTTAATTTCATCAAGGTAAAAGCAGATTTAATAAATAAATTGTATTTGTGTATACAAACTGATTTTAATTATTGATTTGGTTCAGTGAGAGTGTGTGTAGTTGTTTTACACATTGGAGTTGGCTAAAATCATGACTTTTACTATTTAGCTATGTGCTATTGGATTTATTCTATAGTTGGATGTTGGTGTTACCAATGGAATTTTATGAGTAACTAATCATTGATTTTGTGTTATTCTGAGACGAAGTTTATACATCGCAGTGATCACAGGTAAATTAATGTGGACTAGAACAAAGTTGTTGAGTTAAACTATTGTGGCATAGTTTAATTGGAATAAATGACCTTGAGTAGGAAACTGTGAAGGTACTCTGGTTAGTCTATTGTGTGAAAGTAAAGGGCTAGCTTTGTCCTTAGAGAATTGCCCTACTATTGTATTAAGGGTGTTTCAGCAACCATGTGTGACTATGGTCTGTCATTTGTGCTGAAAGCTGCTAATTTTGTGTGTGATTTTTGTGACACTAAATTATGCCTGCTCAATCTCTTCTTTATCCTCTCATCCCCCCCCCCCCCCCCCCCCCCCCCCCCCCCCCCCCCCCCCCCCCCCCTCTCTCTCTCTCTCTCTCTCTCTCATTGCGCTGGCAATTTGAAGACCCGGGTTCGAGTCGGTCGAGGAAATTTTCTTCCTGGAGTTAACATCAGTGCTGACTCCACTCTCCCCAAAAGTCCTTCGGATGAGACTTTAAACCGAGGCCCCGTGTGCGAACGCACGCAGAACATCTTGCGCACACGTTAAAATCCTGTTCCGCTTTTCGTAAGAGTAGGCCATCGTGTGCCGGTGGGAACAGATGACATGATTTACAAAACTGCATACACACGGGGACCGGATGAAAAAAAGCATATGATTGCTTATTCTGTTATCCTCGATATAAAAGAATAAATAAATAAAAAATCTCTCTCTCTCTCTCTCTCTCTCTCTCTCTCTCTCTCTCTCTCTCTCTCTCTCTCTCTCTCTTGTGCTACGATATCCATGGATTTGATAGGAACCAATGTTGTAAAAGAGATCTTAGCATAGACTAAGTTCTGTAGGACATTATTAGGATAATGTCAGTCGAGAGTACTGAGGAAAGGGTTTTCCTGGTTAATTGTAATATTTGGATTGTTGATTTACAATTGTATACTCTCTACTGATTTCCTAAGATTAACTTGGTATCCTAGTGTGAGTGATGAAAGGAGTGTTTTTTCTTACATTCGGCTAGACCACAATAGTATTTGCTATGTGTGCCTTTCATGATTTATGTGCCTTGTTAAATGTGGATAGAGAAGAATTTACCTGATTTCTCTGGTTTGTTTCAGGTGTGTGTGTGTTAGTGTTATGTTGTGGTAAATGAAACAATAAATTGTATTACCATGACACCCCTGCGTGGCCTCACATCAATAGGTTTGAGTTGTGGAGTGCCTGAAGTCCTACTACAATCTGCCCATATTCCCCCACTTCTTCTACCCCCTTATTGTTGAACCAACCTTCAACCTGGCAACATGTATAAAAACAGGACCTATCTTTAATGTCTCACCTGAAAGACGAGCACCTAGACCACAACACATGGTCTAATGGATGTGGGAAAAGATTCAGGCCCGAATGGGGATCAAACCACCGCACACTCTCACCCGGACTTTTTTCCTTTCTGGGCAGTGCGTTACCTCTAGACGACCGATCCACTCACAACGCGCGTGCGCACGCACACACATACACACACACACACACACACACACACACACACACGCAGGCACTCAGGCACGCACATCGTGGGAGCGCGGGGTGCTTAGGCAGGCCTAGCTTACAGGCGCAGAAACTGAGAAGAGAATTGATGCATTACTCATTGTTGCTTAGACTAGTGGTCAGAACACTGCGCTCGCAATTTGACGACCCGAGTTCGATTCCCGTTCAAGAGGATTTTCACCCCATAGAGTTGACATCAGTGCTGATTCCACTGTCCCCAAAATTCCTTCGGATAAGATTATAAACCAAGGCCCCATGTGCGAACGCATGCAGAACATCTTGCACACACGTTAAATCCTGTTCCGCTTTTCAAAAGAGTAGGCCATTGTGTGCCGGTGGGAACAGGTGACAAACTTTGCAAAAACTGCATATACACAGGGATTGGATTTTTTATAAATAAAAAAAAGCAGAGGAATGCTTATTTCATTATCATGGGTATAAAAGAATAAATCAATCAATCAATCAATCAGTCCATACCAGACTGCAAAGACTCACCTGGGAGAGTGGTCTTCTCGCTTTCCTCATTTCCAGGAGCACCATAATTGACTGATCTATCAGGCTCTGGCTGTACAGGTGATGATTGAATCGGTCTGTTCTCCCCTGCCGCGACCTGCACACACACACACACACACACACACACACCACACACAAACACACACATATGGTGAATTTCACAGACACACACACACACACACACACACACACACAACACATGCACATGCACACACACACATATAGTGAATTTGATACACACACACACACACACACACACACACACACACACACACACACACACACACACAGAACATTTTGCGCACACGTTAAAACCCGTCCCAATATTCGGAAGAGTAGGTCATTGTGTGCCAAAGGGAACGGATGACAAAATTTACAAAGCTGCATACATATGGGTACTTAATGTATAAAACCAGATGAGTACCTACTCCATTATCCTCGAAAAAAATAAATAAAGCAAAAACGAAAATAAACACACACACACATGTGCGCGCATGTGTGCACACATACACACATACATACACGCAAATACACACACACACACACACACACACACACACACACACACACACACACACACACACAACTACACACACACACACACACACACACACACACACACACACACACACACAACACATACACACACAACTACACACACACACAAAAAAAAAACCAAACGCACGCACATACCAATCAATAAAAAAAGTTATGTTGGGGGGGTGGGGGGGGGGTCCAACTGAGCAATCAACTGATACAGGAAAAATAAAAAGCGCTTTCTGCTCATTTCCTACTTCCTCCTCTTCTTTGAACATTCAGACAGCGACCATTGTTGTTTGCCGCATGAGGAAAAATGCGTCGCGCTGCCGTTAAGCGCCTGACACATCAGGCCCAGCGCATCCGACTTCGGGCGTGGGAGAGAAGTGTTATTTTATAAGTCTGGTAAAAGGGTCAAAGAATGGACCAAGAAGGCAAAATGTAGACAAGGAGGGGGTGACAAGAAGAAAAGGAACAAAGCAGAAACAAAGACTGGGATAGAAAATGAGGAATTCGTGGCACAGAAATTTCCAGAAGCTGGAGATGCTTTTTATACTGAGAGGTCCCCGGTATCCTCACAGGGGAGTTTAGTTAAAAAGTTAAAGTCTGTCCCAAGCCTAAGGCTCATCAGGCCGGTGCTTATCCCGGTTTCTGTGGCGTTAAGCGACTGAGAGTCATAGACTCCCCCCTGGATAGGACGTCAGTCTATCGCAGGGTTAACCCCCAACACAAGGTTGGTACCCCTTTTACACCTGGGTGGGGTGGAGAAAACAGCCGTAAAGTGCCTTTTCCAAGGGCACAACACCATAGCCGAAAGCTGGGATCGAACCCGCAACCTTTAGATTACGAGTCCAACGCCCTAACCACTAGACTACAGCGGTGGCTTATGGGGGAGTTTAGTTGGTTACAAACACACCATTCATAAAAACAAACGAATGAAACAAACAAACAAACAAACAAACAAACAAGTAAACAAATGATATTCTGCAAGCCAACCGCAGAGGCTGCCGACAGAAATATAACCTTTCCCTGAAAAATTCAGCATCCTAAATACATCTTAAAATTGAAACAATGCATGGATGATCTAGAGCTAACGCTCCTGCCATACAGAGCAAAATGTGCGGGTTCGAAGTATAGTAGTGATCCGATCCCCAATTAATGCCTGAAACTTTTCACCCCATCCACAAGAGCCTGAGTGGTGGCCTGGGTGCTAGTCTTTTGGATGAGACGATAAACCCGATGTTCCGTTTGCAGAACGGATTTAGGGCACATAAAAACAACCCACAGCAACACAAGAGTTGTCCACCTGCAAAATTCTGTTTAAAAAAGGAAGAAGTTAAAGCTACAATGATAGGAAAACAAATACACACGCAGAGAGGAAGAGAAAAGAAAAATAAATCATGTGTGGCACTGCTCTTGTGGAAACACACTCTCAAATGAGGAGAGCAGCCCAAGTTTCACGCACAGAATTTTGCTGTGACTTAAGTAGTAGGCACCCATCAGTCTCAGAAGACTATGGGGTTGCGCTCTAGTCTTTAAAGCCCAAAGCCTGGGTAAGTATGGAGGGCAAACTGTTACCCATGTAGCAGACCCCCCCCCCCCCCCTCTCCATGCCACTGGAATGATCCATTGGAAAGGCGATGACCCGATACAAATGGTTTCAGTGCTGTCGCAGGACCCACCAGAACATTGCCATATACAGCCCCGAACCGCCCCGGGACTCCAACTCCCCGATTTTTCCTCAGGGTGTGACTTAAAGGGGTTTACAATACAACCCAACCCAACCCAACCCAACACACTACACTGCACTGCACTGCACTACACTACACTACACTACACTACACTAACTACACTACACTACGATACAATACAACACAGCCTACACTCTTCACATTGGGCAATTGTTTATCTAGGTCAATGCATGAGTGTTTCCTGGGGGTCTTGCTACTCACCTGCTGTTTATGTTCCTTTTGGGTTTCTCAGTCGGCTCTCCGAAAAATTGTAGTAGTTTGGCAACAGTTTTTTCTGAAGGATCGACAACGGGCTGTAACACACAGCAGACCAGCAGAGCATTACAAAAAGACAAACATGGCAGCATAGCAGTCATTGCACGGTAAAGAGTTTCTGTTATTAGCAGCAGCAGCAGTAGCAGCAGTAGCAGCAGCAGATGTAGCAGTAGCAACAGCAGTAGCAATAGCAGTAGCAGTGGCAGCAGTGGCAGCAGTAGCAGCAGCAGTAGCAGTAGCGGCAGTAGCAGTAGCAGCAGAAGCAGCAGAAGCAGAAGCAGCAGCAGCAGCAGTAGCAGCAGTAGCAGTAGCAGCAGCAGCAGTAGCAGCAGTAGCAGTAGCAGCAGCTACTATCAAAATCTAACACCTGATTTGTAGGCTTTCAAACAAATAACCAACACATGAAAAATATAGTTTAAAAAAAAAACAAAAAAAACAAATGGAACCATCTAACAAAAACGGAACAATGTTAAAATACAATTTCAATAAGCTAGGATAGTTATGTCAGTCCTGGGTCTGCTATAATCCAATGTGCTAGGTCAATAAAATGGATTCCTCTGAAGTTGGAGTATGGCTGCCTATATGGCGAGGTACTTGAAAATAGTCATACACGCAAACTTCTCATTCAGTGTGCAATTTCAATCTCACAAGGATTCCCAGGTGGGATGAGTGAGTCAGTGTGCATATTCTGGGTGACCCCCCAGAGTGTTAAGCTGGGGAACAACAACAACAACAACAATAAAATGGATGAATCCTGTCCTGTTTGAATGACACACACTATCTAAAGTTCAAAATATATAAAACACACATGCACACACACACACACACACACACACACACACACTCTCACACACACACACACACACACACACACACACACACACACACACACACACACACACACACACACTCACACACACAATACACACACGCGCGCGCACATACGCACACACGCACGCACACCAAAATAGTATAGACTTTTAAGACACTAAGGCACTACAACCATTTTCTAAATCAGTAGTTTTCACTGACTCACTACAAACATGAATACAAGGCTCTAACACGAAAACGATTCAATAACAAGGAGTATTGGTAAAGAAGGGGTTTTTTGTTTTGTTTTGATGGGGGGGGGGTTGCTACCTCATCTTCTGTAACGTCCCCGTCTTGCTGTTTCCACGGCGCTCATCTCAATCCCCCCACCACAGCCATACCCATATTTGTTATGTCCTCAGGGTCGAAAGTCCAGAGGGAGCCCATCAATTTTAGGCCACTGTGGGGCCACCAGCCTGAGGGGCCCTGCATTTCAGCTGGGTCACTTCGGAGGTGTTCAGTGGTGCCTGTTCTGAGCTAACATACGCAGGACATTGACACCACTTACTAAGCCCCCTACTAACGACAATATTAGCTCAGTCGCGGAACCAGACTCAGTGAGTAACCCACCCACACAACTATTGATGGTAATGAAGTTAAATATAGAACTTGTGAACAAAACTCAAAAATTCCACTTGTCACTTATACAGCAATTGCCTCTGGTATTGCAAATACCGGCTAGTCACACAAGGCAATGTGTGTGTGTGTGTGTGGTGTGTGTGTGTGTGTGTGTGTGTGTGTGTGTGTGTGTGTGTGTGTGTGTGTGTGTGTGTGTGTGTGGTTGTGTGTGTGTGTGTGGTGCGTTGTGTGTGGGGTGTGTGTGTGTGTGTGTGTGTGTGTGTGTGTGTGTGTGTGTGTGTGTGTGTGTGTGTTGTGTGTGTTGTGTATGTGTGTGGTGTGTTGTGTGTGTGCGGGGGGGGGGGGGGGGGGGGGGGGGGGGTTTTGTGTGTGTGTGTGTGTGTGTGTGTGTGTGTGTGCTGTGTGTGTGTGTGTGTGTGTGCGCACCTGTGTCTGTGTCTGTGTCACAGTGGATTATAAACAATCCCAATGAAATGGCCATTGCCTTTTACTGTCATTTCTGGACTTTCCATGTAATCTGACGAAGCAGCTACAGTGTCCCCTGATGATGGTTTTTTTCTGGGTAAGTTAGCTTTGTCCCTGGCCATGCCCTACAGTGTGTGGTCACATGTGAGTGTTGGCACTGTAGATATTGATTGCTCTGTAACTCTTCAGTTACAACACATAAAACAATCTTTGTTCAGCATGTGTTCTTTGCTTTGTTACTCTTTAGTTTTTTCTGTTTTTTAATCTGTGTGCAGCAAACTTTTTATTTGCTCTGTCACTCTTTTGCTACAAAATACAAAACAATTTTTGCATTGCAGCTATCTTATGCTCTGTACCTCTTAAATTATAAAATGCACACAATCATTGTGCGGCAACTGTCTTTGTTCTGTCATTTTCACTTGCAAAATACAAACTATCGCTGTGCTGCTGCAACTATCTCTGCTCTGTATTTCATTGGTTACAAAACACAAACAGTCTTTGTGCCACAGCTATCTTCTATAACAGAGCACAAAATTATCAAGTTTGTATAATGTATATCACTTTAAGTCAGACCATATTTATCTTCATGAAACTCGGACTGCTCTCCCGGGAAGAGCACAACACTTCATGAGCAGCCCCATTCATTTTTTTTTCTCTTCGTGTCTGCTAGTATTGTCGTTTTCCTAACAGACTGGATTTTTTTCTTTTTTTATTACAGATTTTTGCCTGAGACAACTCTCTTGATGCCAAGGGTTCCTTTACGTGTGTTAGATATTTGTAAAAGACATAACCTCGATTTATCATCCCATTTATTATTTATTTATTTATTTATTTATTTATTTATTTATTTATTTATTCTTTGATATCGAGGATAACAGAATAAGCAATCATGTGCTTTTTTTCATCCGGTCCCCGTGTGTATGCAGTTTTGTAAATATTGTCATCTGTTCCCACCGGCACATGATGGCCTACTCTTACGAAAAGCGGAACAGAATTTAACGTGTGCGCAAGATGTTCTGCGTGCGTTTGCACACGGGGCCTCAGTTTAAAGTCTCATCCGAAGGACTTTTGGGGAGGGTGGAGTCAGCACTGATGTCAACTCCAGGATAAAAATTTCCTCAACCGGACTCGAACCTGGGTCATCAAAATGCCAGCGCAATGTTCTGACCACTAGGCTTTCCGTCCCCCAATAGGCTATCTGTCATTCAAAACACTAGCACCCAGACCACCACTTGTGGTTTAATATATGGGGAAACAGTTTTGGGCCAAAATGGGGACCAAACCACCACAAACTTCCAACCTAAACTTTTTGCTTTTTAGAGGAGCATGATAACCTAGACCACCAATCCACCATTGAGGGAACAAAAACAAACGGATTCATTTTCAGATCAAAAACAGCAATACTCACTCAGCCTGTAGGGCAGGTGCAGCCCCAGTCGGGATTTCTTCCCGTTGTGGTGGATGTCTGTGAGACCATAAGTAGGAAAATAAAAGTTAACTTAGAACTTTTCTTTTCAGTTTCATCACAACTTTCATTCCTGTTTGGTTCAGCTGCCATATGGCAGGTGAGTGTGCGAGTAGCATATCACTTGTGATATGAAAGATGGAAACAGAGGAACAGAGACAGAGTCAGAGAGAGACAGAGAGAGAGACAGAGACAAAGAGAGAGGGGGGGGAGAAGTATAGGGGAAGGAAATGGAAACAGAGAGGGACAGGGTTGAGAAAGAGAGACAGAAAAACAGACAGACAAAACAAAAATGAAAGATTATGTATGTCACATTGACTAATATATGCTATTTATCAAGAACTCATTATCTTACTTTAGATCGTGCACTGTATTGTATATCTATATCTTTATGTATATTATATAACACCTCTGAATTTTAAAGAGGCCTGTCCCCATAAGCCACCAAGGATGGTTAGGCAAATCCACTTCTGAGAACTCTAATAATGACTCATCCAGAAATCGAAAATAAAGTCTGCGCATACAAATAATATGATCCTTACTGTGAAATGGTCTCTATTGCTGTCACCAAAATTTTATATTTACAGCATTAAAAAAATTGAAATCTTTGGAAGCTTTTTTTCAATGATGATTCAGTTGTAATGGTTACATGTGCTTGTTTTCTTTTACCACTACTTGCCGTAAATTATACACATTTGCAGCTGGGTGAACTGGGGGAATGTACTGAAGCTAAGGTGCACAAACGGTCACCCCTTCACTTGGTAACCATGCGCAATGCTGCTTGACTTTTGCTTGGGGAAAGCCAGTTCTCTGACCATTGAGCTATCCTGTCCCCAGATGCTTGCATCAGTACACGACAAAGATTTTGACCTGTACCAGAGGGAAAGTTACACGGAAAAAGTTTTGTGTCATTTTATGACTTGCATGCAGTAAAATTTGGATATTTTTTTCTTTTGGATTTGAGAATATACTGGGGCGGTGGGATTTCATTGGTTTTGCTATGTGTTTCTTTGTTCTTTAAGCAAGCAACAGAAAAAACACAATAAACATGACCAGCGGAACGACAAACATTCTAAAAGCTTATATTGTACTCTAGCCCATCAACACTTGCAATATGACGGCAAAGATCTTGAACTAGTTGTTATGAGTACAAACATTGCTGACAGTGAATGTATCCATTTGTGTCTAGTGTGCTCTCATTCACACAGCAGTAGTCAGACTCACAATATCATGTCATCCTGTCTTGTCCCACAAACAGATCCAGTAATGATTCGTATTGCTTCAAGGAGCAAGACTTCTGATAAATCTCCCACGTAATGTCTGTTCAGTTCAAATATGGCAATATGAAAGATATATACATTATCTTCATACCCTGTTTTTTCCTGTTCAGCTCTTGTGTATAAGATTTTAAGCAACATCAGAACTGTTCATTTGTTTTTTGTTTTTTTTATTATCATCCTATTTCCAGCTGCTTTGAAGAAAAATGCCCATTTGTTGGTATTTGTCAGTACTTTTTGAGGGGAGGGGGGCTAAAAATTGACAAAAATGTTTAAAGGTGTTTGCGTTCCAAGGTTTCTATAAACTTTAATAGAGAACAATACATCAAAAATCTCAAGAATGGTCCTATTTGTTTATCTTGTGAAAAAAAAAAGTGACTGTTAGCATATAAGAGTTTGTGTGTGAGTGTGTGAGTGTGTGTGTGTGTGTGTGTGTGTGTGTGTGTGTGTGTGTGTGTGTGTGTGTGTGTGTGTGTGTGTTTGTGTGTGTGAGTCTGTGTGAGTCTGTGTGAGTGTGTGTGTGTGTTGTGTGTCTGTTGTGTGGTGTGTGTGTGTGTGTGTGTGTGTGTGTGTGTGTTGTGTGTGTGTGTGTGTGTGTGTGTGTGTGTGTGTGTGTGTGTGTGTGTGTGTGTGTGTGTGTGCGTGCGTGTGTGCGTTGTGTGTGCATTGTGTGTGGCTGTGTGTGTGTGTGTGTGTGTGTGTGTGTGTGTGTGTGTGTGTGTGTGTGTGTGTGTGTGTGTGTGTGTGTGTTTGTGTGTGTGTGTGTGTATGTGTGTGTGTATGTGTGTGTGTGCGCGCGCGCGCCTGTGTCTGTGTCTGTATCACAATTGATTATAAACAATCCCAATGAAATGCCCATTGCCTTTTACTGTTGTAACCTCCCTCACAAAAACATATTTTTGTGTTTGGGGTTACTAAGCGTTAGGTTCAGTAACTCCCTTGTAGAGTTGAGTGATCGCCCCTTAGACATGCCTATCGGGATATTTCTGTTTTTTAAATCTCACTTCCTGCCTGGGGCCAGTGAGGGAAAGACGCGTGACAGAGACTCGCTCCTCGTTGAGTCTAGATGTTCCCCATTAAGGTTTGGTTCCATTTTGTTAATTTTGTTTTTGATCAAACTATCTGTTTAAGCAAATTTCAGCTTAATTCAGAATAATTTTGGAAGGTTCATGAAATTTATATGTTTGATTTAATTTCACAGGCTTTCAACCTGTGCATTAACAGTGAACCATAAGTGATCGCTTTGTACAAAGGAAGCGTGGGGTAAATTTTGGCACCGTCATGGTCTTTGTTATAAGGTTAATTTTTGGTAGGATGTTGTTCAGCTATTAAAATGCTGGAAATATTCTAGTGTGACTTTACACTACAAATGTATGGGTGTGAAGGACTACTTAATTTTAGTAATGATTTTATTACTAAAAATTGTGACGTACTTGTGATATATTATTTAGAAAACCCAAACAGTTGAAATGTTAGTGGGGGCATTAATTTAATTTAAGAGGCTTTTAGCCTGTGAACTAACAGTGAGACCTAGTGGTTGTTTTGAACAAAGAAAGTATGTGGTAAATTTTAACACAGTCATGGTCTTTGTTGTAAACTTAACCTTTGGTAGAATATTGTTCAGTTAAAATGCTGGAAATATTCTAGTGTGGCTTTACACTACAAATATATGGGTGTGAAGGCCTACTTGATTTTCAAAATGATTTCATTCGCTAAGATTTGCGATTTATTTGTAATCAATCATTTAGCAATTCTAAACCAGGTGTAATGGCATTGGAATGTCATTGTGGACATTTATTTAAAATAAATTAGTCCTTCTTATTAATGTTGGCACAGTTTCATAGGATGGACCATCATCTGTCCTAAAGTAAATGAGACATGTTGGGATGCTTGCACAGTTTCATAGGATGGACCATCATCTGTCCTAAAGTAAATGAAACATGTGTAATACTAACTACTAAAATTATGTAATAATTTTAGAGGTGATGTTAGATTGTTTTGAGAATATTTAATTCTCATGAGAATGGCAAACTGGATAGGGTGAAAGTGCCTTTTGGTAATTGAGCTTAGTGTTGTAAACAAGCTCAGTGATGGATGGTTTTGTGGTGATGTTTTTTTTACATTGTATGTTCTTTTTCTTACAGGAACATCGTTTTTCCCCTGTCACGTTGCTTTTCCCTCATCCCATCCCCACTCTCATCATCATCATTCTGTGTTTGTAACTAAGATTGGCCTATGATTACTTGGTTTGAAACTGGACAGATTATCTTTTGTTTGTTTTAAAGTGTACTTGCAGTACAACTGGTGATTGGTGTTTTATGTTTAAGTGGTAGTGTTGTAGGTTGTGTTGTGGAATATATGTGGTAAACCCAATTTGCTCAGTCTGGAGTCGCATTGAATGAATGGTGTTATTCGTCACGTTCACTGTATTCAGTGTGGCTGCTGAGTGAGTTGAGGTTAATCAATTGCACTTCACCTACTTTCCTACCTCTTCTATATTTCTTTTTCTCTATTTTTCTACTATCCTCTTTTCTATCCCCCCCTTTATCACTCCCCGGCCCATAAGTAGCTGAGCCCTACTCTTCTTTAGGGTTACTGAAGAAACTAGGAATTATTCTAGGACTCTAAATTTCCAGTACCGAACTAGGCGGAACGGAATTAGAGTGGCGACTTAGATAATTCCCGTGTAGGACCCTCCACACTGTCATTTCTTGGCTTTCCATGTAATCTGATGAAGCAGCTACAGTGTCCCCTGATGATGGTTTTTTTTCTGGGTAAGTTAGCTTTGTCCCTGGCCATGCCCTACAGTGTGTGGTCACATGTGAGTGTTGGCACTGTAGATATTGATTACTCTGTAACTCTTCAGTTACAACATATAAAAGAATCATTGTTCAGCATGTGTTCTTTGCTTTGTTACTCTTTAGTTTTTTGTGTTTTTTAATCTGTGTGCAGCAAACTTCTTATTTGCTCAGTCGCTCTTTTGCCTACAAAATACAAAACAATTTTTGCATTGCAGCTATCTTATGCTCTGTACCTCTTAAATTATAAAATGCACACAATCATTGTGCAGCAACTGTCTTTGTTCTGTCACTTTCACTTGCAAAATACAAACTATCGCTGTGTTGCTGCAACTATCTCTGCTCTGTATTTCATTGGTTACAAAACACAAACAGTCTTTGTGCCACAGCTATCTTCTATAACAGAGCACAAAATTATTAAGTTTGTATAATGTATATCACTTTAAGTCAGACCATATTTATCTTCATGAAACTCGGACTGCTCTCCCCGGGAAGAGCACAACACTTCATGAGCAGCCCCATTCATTTTTTTTTCTCTTCGTGTCTGCTAGTATTGTCGTTTTCCTAACAGACTGGATTTTTTTCTTTTTTATTACAGATTTTTGCCTGAGACAACTCTCTTGATGCCAAGGGTTCCTTTACGTGTGTTAGATATTTGTAAAAGACATAACCTCGATTTATCATCCCATTTATTATTTATTTATTTATTTATTTATTTATTTATTTATTTATTTATTTATTTATTCTTTGATATCGAGGATAACAGAATAAGCAATCATGTGCTTTTTTTCATCCGGTCCCCGTGTGTATGCAGTTTTGTAAATATTGTCATCTGTTCCCACCGGCACATGATGGCCTACTCTTACGAAAAGCGGAACAGAATTTAACGTGTGCGCAAGATGTTCTGCGTGCGTTTGCACACGGGGCCTCAGTTTAAAGTCTCATCCGAAGGACTTTTGGGGAGGGTGGAGTCAGCACTGATGTCAACTCCAGGATAAAAATTTCCTCAACCGGACTCGAACCTGGGTCATCAAAATGCCAGCGCAATGTTCTGACCACTAGGCTTTCCGTCCCCCCAATAGGCTATCTGTCATTCAAAACACTAGCACCCAGACCACCACTTGTGGTTTAATATATGGGGAAACAGTTTTGGGCCAAAATGGGGACCAAACCACCACAAACTTCCAACCTAAACTTTTTGCTTTTTAGAGGAGCATGATAACCTAGACCACCAATCCACCATTGAGGGAACAAAAACAAACGGATTCATTTTCAGATCAAAAACAGCAATACTCACTCAGCCTGTAGGGCAGGTGCAGCCCCAGTCGGGATTTCTTCCCGTTGTGGTGGATGTCTGTGAGACCATAAGTAGGAAAATAAAAGTTAACTTAGAACTTTTCTTTTCAGTTTCATCACAACTTTCATTCCTGTTTGGTTCAGCTGCCATATGGCAGGTGAGTGTGCGAGTAGCATATCACTTGTGATATGAAAGATGGAAACAGAGGAACAGAGACAGAGTCAGAGAGAGACAGAGAGAGAGACAGAGACAAAGAGAGAGGGGGGGGAGAAGTATAGGGGAAGGAAATGGAAACAGAGAGGGACAGGGTTGAGAAAGAGAGACAGAAAAACAGACAGACAAAACAAAAATGAAAGATTATGTATGTCACATTGACTAATATATGCTATTTATCAAGAACTCATTATCTTACTTTAGATCGTGCACTGTATTGTATATCTATATCTTTATGTATATATATATAACACCTCTGAATTTTAAAGAGGCCTGTCCCATAAGCCACCAAGGATGGTTAGGCAAATCCACTTCTGAGAACTCTAATAATGACTCATCCAGAAATCGAAAATAAAGTCTGCGCATACAAATAATATGATCCTTACTGTGAAATGGTCTCTATTGCTGTCACCAAAATTTTATATTTACAGCATTAAAAAAATTGAAATCTTTGGAAGCTTTATTTCAATGATGATTCAGTTGTAATGGTTACATGTGCTTGTTTTCTTTTACCACTACTTGCCGTAAATTATACACATTTGCAGCTGGGTGAACTGGGGGAATGTACTGAAGCTAAGGTGCACAAACGGTCACCCCTTCACTTGGTAACCATGCGCAATGCTGCTTGACTTTTGCTTGGGGAAAGCCAGTTCTCTGACCATTGAGCTATCCTGTCCCCAGATGCTTGCATCAGTACACGACAAAGATTTTGACCTGTACCAGAGGGAAAGTTACACGGAAAAAGTTTTGTGTCATTTTATGACTTGCATGCAGTAAAATTTGGATATTTTTTTCTTTTGGATTTGAGAATATACTGGGGCGGTGGGATTTCATTGGTTTTGCTATGTGTTTCTTTGTTCTTTAAGCAAGCAACAGAAAAAACACAATAAACATGACCAGCGGAACGACAAACATTCTAAAAGCTTATATTGTACTCTAGCCCATCAACACTTGCAATATGACGGCAAAGATCTTGAACTAGTTGTTATGAGTACAAACATTGCTGACAGTGAATGTATCCATTTGTGTCTAGTGTGCTCTCATTCACACAGCAGTAGTCAGACTCACAATATCATGTCATCCTGTCTTGTCCCACAAACAGATCCAGTAATGATTCATATTGCTTCAAGGAGCAAGACTTCTGATAAATCTCCCACGTAATGTCTGTTCAGTTCAAATATGGCAATATGAAAGATATATACATTATCTTCATACCCTGTTTTTTCCTGTTCAGCTCTTGTGTATAAGATTTTAAGCAACATCAGAACTGTTCATTTGTTTTTTGTTTTTTTTATTATCATCCTATTTCCAGCTGCTTTGAAGAAAAATGCCCATTTGTTGGTATTTGTCAGTACTTTTTGAGGGGAGGGGGGCTAAAAATTGACAAAAATGTTTAAAGGTGTTTGCGTTCCAAGGTTTCTATAAACTTTAATAGAGAACAATACATCAAAAATCTCAGAATGGTCCTATTTGTTTATCTTGTGAAAAAAAAAAGTGACTGTTAGCATATAAGAGTTTGTGTGTGAGTGTGTGAGTGTGTGTGTGTGTGTGTGTGTGTGTGTGTGTGTGTGTGTGTGTGTGTGTGTGTGTGTGTTTGTGTGTGTGAGTCTGTGTGAGTCTGTGTGAGTGTGTGTGTGTTGTGTGTCTGTTGTGTGTTGTGTGTGTGTGTGTGTGTGGTGTGTGTGTGTTGTGTTGTGTGTGTGTGTGTGTGTGTGTGTGTGTGTGTGTGTGTGTGTGTGTGTGTGTGTGCGTGCGTGCGTGCGTGCGTTGTGTGTGCATTGTGTGTGGCTGTGTGTGTGTGTGTGTGTGTGTGTGTGTGTGTGTGTGTTTGTGTGTGTGTGTGTGTGTATGTGTGTGTGTATGTGTGTGTGTGTGCGCGCGCGCCTGTGTCTGTGTCTGTATCACAATTGATTATAAACAATCCCAATGAAATGCCCATTGCCTTTTACTGTTGTAACCTCCCTCACAAAAACATATTTTTGTGTTTGGGGTTACTAAGCGTTAGGTTCAGTAACTCCCTTGTAGAGTTGAGTGATCGCCCCTTAGACATGCCTATCGGGATATTTCTGTTTTTTAAATCTCACTTCCTGCCTGGGGCCAGTGAGGGAAAGACGCGTGACAGAGACTCGCTCCTCGTTGAGTCTAGATGTTCCCCATTAAGGTTTGGTTCCATTTTGTTAATTTTGTTTTTGATCAAACTATCTGTTTAAGCAAATTTCAGCTTAATTCAGAATAATTTTGGAAGGTTCATGAAATTTATATGTTTGATTTAATTTCACAGGCTTTCAACCTGTGCATTAACAGTGAACCATAAGTGATCGCTTTGTACAAAGGAAGCGTGGGGTAAATTTTGGCACCGTCATGGTCTTTGTTATAAGGTTAATTTTTGGTAGGATGTTGTTCAGCTATTAAAATGCTGGAAATATTCTAGTGTGACTTTACACTACAAATGTATGGGTGTGAAGGACTACTTAATTTTAGTAATGATTTTATTACTAAAAATTGTGACGTACTTGTGATATATTATTTAGAAAACCCAAACAGTTGAAATGTTAGTGGGGGCATTAATTTAATTTAAGAGGCTTTTAGCCTGTGAACTAACAGTGAGACCTAGTGGTTGTTTTGAACAAAGAAAGTATGTGGTAAATTTTAACACAGTCATGGTCTTTGTTGTAAACTTAACCTTTGGTAGAATATTGTTCAGTTAAAATGCTGGAAATATTCTAGTGTGGCTTTACACTACAAATATATGGGTGTGAAGGCCTACTTGATTTTCAAAATGATTTCATTCGCTAAGATTTGCGATTTATTTGTAATCAATAATTTAGCAATTCTAAACCAGGTGTAATGGCATTGGAATGTCATTGTGGACATTTATTTAAAATAAATTAGTCCTTCTTATTAATGTTGGCACAGTTTCATAGGATGGACCATCATCTGTCCTAAAGTAAATGAGACATGTTGGGATGCTTGCACAGTTTCATAGGATGGACCATCATCTGTCCTAAAGTAAATGAAACATGTGTAATACTAACTACTAAAATTATGTAATAATTTTAGAGGTGATGTTAGATTGTTTTGAGAATATTTAATTCTCATGAGAATGGCAAACTGGATAGGGTGAAAGTGCCTTTTGGTGATTGAGCTTAGTGTTGTAAACAAGCTCAGTGATGGATGGTTTTGTGGTGATGTTTTTTTTACATTGTATGTTCTTTTTCTTACAGGAACATCGTTTTTCCCCTGTCACGTTGCTTTTCCCCTCATCCCATCCCCACTCTCATCATCATCATTCTGTGTTTGTAACTAAGATTGGCCTATGATTACTTGGTTTGAAACTGGACAGATTATCTTTTGTTTGTTTTAAAGTGTACTTGCAGTACAACTGGTGATTGGTGTTTTATGTTTAAGTGGTAGTGTTGTAGGTTGTGTTGTGGAATATATGTGGTAAACCCAATTTGCTCAGTCTGGAGTCGCATTGAATGAATGGTGTTATTCGTCACGTTCACTGTATTCAGTGTGGCTGCTGAGTGAGTTGAGGTTAATCAATTGCACTTCACCTACTTTCCTACCTCTTCTATATTTCTTTTTCTCTATTTTTCTACTATCCTCTTTTCTATCCCCCCCTTTATCACTCCCGGCCCATAAGTAGCTGAGCCCTACTCTTCTTTAGGGTTACTGAAGAAACTAGGAATTATTCTAGGACTCTAAATTTCCAGTACCGAACTAGGCGGAACGGAATTAGAGTGGCGACTTAGATAATTCCCGTGTAGGACCCTCCACACTGTCATTTCTTGGCTTTCCATGTAATCTGATGAAGCAGCTACAGTGTCCCCTGATGATGGTTTTTTTTCTGGGTAAGTTAGCTTTGTCCCTGGCCATGCCCTACAGTGTGTGGTCACATGTGAGTGTTGGCACTGTAGATATTGATTACTCTGTAACTCTTCAGTTACAACATATAAAAGAATCATTGTTCAGCATGTGTTCTTTGCTTTGTTACTCTTTAGTTTTTTGTGTTTTTTAATCTGTGTGCAGCAAACTTCTTATTTGCTCAGTCGCTCTTTTGCCTACAAAATACAAAACAATTTTTGCATTGCAGCTATCTTATGCTCTGTACCTCTTAAATTATAAAATGCACACAATCATTGTGCAGCAACTGTCTTTGTTCTGTCACTTTCACTTGCAAAATACAAACTATCGCTGTGTTGCTGCAACTATCTCTGCTCTGTATTTCATTGGTTACAAAACACAAACAGTCTTTGTGCCACAGCTATCTTCTATAACAGAGCACAAAATTATTAAGTTTGTATAATGTATATCACTTTAAGTCAGACCATATTTATCTTCATGAAACTCGGACTGCTCTCCCCGGGAAGAGCACAACACTTCATGAGCAGCCCCATTCATTTTTTTTTCTCTTCGTGTCTGCTAGTATTGTCGTTTTCCTAACAGACTGGATTTTTTTCTTTTTTTATTACAGATTTTTGCCTGAGACAACTCTCTTGATGCCAAGGGTTCCTTTACGTGTGTTAGATATTTGTAAAAGACATAACCTCGATTTATCATCCCATTTATTATTTATTTATTTATTTATTTATTTATTTATTTATTTATTCTTTGATATCGAGGATAACAGAATAAGCAATCATGTGCTTTTTTTCATCCGGTCCCCGTGTGTATGCAGTTTTGTAAATATTGTCATCTGTTCCCACCGGCACATGATGGCCTACTCTTACGAAAAGCGGAACAGAATTTAACGTGTGCGCAAGATGTTCTGCGTGCGTTTGCACACGGGGCCTCAGTTTAAAGTCTCATCCGAAGGACTTTTGGGGAGGGTGGAGTCAGCACTGATGTCAACTCCAGGATAAAAATTTCCTCAACCGGACTCGAACCTGGGTCGTCAAAATGCCAGCGCAATGTTCTGACCACTAGGCTTTCCGTCCCCCCAATAGGCTATCTGTCATTCAAAACACTAGCACCCAGACCACCACTTGTGGTTTAATATATGGGGAAACAGTTTTGGGCCAAAATGGGGACCAAACCACCACAAACTTCCAACCTAAACTTTTTGCTTTTTAGAGGAGCATGATAACCTAGACCACCAATCCACCATTGAGGGAACAAAAACAAACGGATTCATTTTCAGATCAAAAACAGCAATACTCACTCAGCCTGTAGGGCAGGTGCAGCCCCAGTCGGGATTTCTTCCCGTTGTGGTGGATGTCTGTGAGACCATAAGTAGGAAAATAAAAGTTAACTTAGAACTTTTCTTTTCAGTTTCATCACAACTTTCATTCCTGTTTGGTTCAGCTGCCATATGGCAGGTGAGTGTGCGAGTAGCATATCACTTGTGATATGAAAGATGGAAACAGAGGAACAGAGACAGAGTCAGAGAGAGACAGAGAGAGAGACAGAGACAAAGAGAGAGGGGGGGGAGAAGTATAGGGGAAGGAAATGGAAACAGAGAGGGACAGGGTTGAGAAAGAGAGACAGAAAAACAGACAGACAAAACAAAAATGAAAGATTATGTATGTCACATTGACTAATATATGCTATTTATCAAGAACTCATTATCTTACTTTAGATCGTGCACTGTATTGTATATCTATATCTTTATGTATATATATATAACACCTCTGAATTTTAAAGAGGCCTGTCCCCATAAGCCACCAAGGATGGTTAGGCAAATCCACTTCTGAGAACTCTAATAATGACTCATCCAGAAATCGAAAATAAAGTCTGCGCATACAAATAATATGATCCTTACTGTGAAATGGTCTCTATTGCTGTCACCAAAATTTTATATTTACAGCATTAAAAAAATTGAAATCTTTGGAAGCTTTTTTTCAATGATGATTCAGTTGTAATGGTTACATGTGCTTGTTTTCTTTTACCACTACTTGCCGTAAATTATACACATTTGCAGCTGGGTGAACTGGGGGAATGTACTGAAGCTAAGGTGCACAAACGGTCACCCCTTCACTTGGTAACCATGCGCAATGCTGCTTGACTTTTGCTTGGGGAAAGCCAGTTCTCTGACCATTGAGCTATCCTGTCCCCAGATGCTTGCATCAGTACACGACAAAGATTTTGACCTGTACCAGAGGGAAAGTTACACGGAAAAAGTTTTGTGTCATTTTATGACTTGCATGCAGTAAAATTTGGATATTTTTTTCTTTTGGATTTGAGAATATACTGGGGCGGTGGGATTTCATTGGTTTTGCTATGTGTTTCTTTGTTCTTTAAGCAAGCAACAGAAAAAACACAATAAACATGACCAGCGGAACGACAAACATTCTAAAAGCTTATATTGTACTCTAGCCCATCAACACTTGCAATATGACGGCAAAGATCTTGAACTAGTTGTTATGAGTACAAACATTGCTGACAGTGAATGTATCCATTTGTGTCTAGTGTGCTCTCATTCACACAGCAGTAGTCAGACTCACAATATCATGTCATCCTGTCTTGTCCCACAAACAGATCCAGTAATGATTCGTATTGCTTCAAGGAGCAAGACTTCTGATAAATCTCCCACGTAATGTCTGTTCAGTTCAAATATGGCAATATGAAAGATATATACATTATCTTCATACCCTGTTTTTTCCTGTTCAGCTCTTGTGTATAAGATTTTAAGCAACATCAGAACTGTTCATTTGTTGTTGTTTTTTTTTTATTATCATCCTATTTCCAGCTGCTTTGAAGAAAAATGCCCATTTGTTGGTATTTGTCAGTACTTTTTGAGGGGAGGGGGGCTAAAAATTGACAAAAATGTTTAAAGGTGTTTGCGTTCCAAGGTTTCTATAAACTTTAATAGAGAACAATACATCAAAAATCTCAGAATGGTCCTATTTGTTTATCTTGTGAAAAAAAAAAGTGACTGTTAGCATATAAGAGTTTGTGTGTGAGTGTGTGAGGTGTGTGTGTGTGTGTGTGTGTGTGTGTGTGTGTGTGTGTGTGTGTGTGTTGTGTGTGTGAGTCTGTGTGAGTCTGTGTGAGTGTGTGTGTGTTGAGTGTCTGTTGTGTGTTGTGTGTGTGTGTGTGTGTGTGTGTGTGTGTGTGTGTGTGTGTATGTGTGTGTGTGTGTGTGTGTGTGTGTGTGTGTGTGTGTGTGTGTGTGTGTGTGTGTGCGTGCGTGCGTGCGTTGTGTGTGCATTGTGTGTGGCTGTGTGTGTGTGTGTGTGTGTGTGTGTGTGTGTGTGTGTGTTTGTGTGTGTGTGTGTGTATGTGTGTGTGTATGTGTGTGTGTGCGCGCGCGCGCCTGTGTCTGTGTCTGTATCACAATTGATTATAAACAATCCCAATGAAATGCCCATTGCCTTTTACTGTTGTAACCTCCCTCACAAAAACATATTTTTGTGTTTGGGGTTACTAAGCGTTAGGTTCAGTAACTCCCTTGTAGAGTTGAGTGATCGCCCCTTAGACATGCCTATCGGGATATTTCTGTTTTTTAAATCTCACTTCCTGCCTGGGGCCAGTGAGGGAAAGACGCGTGACAGAGACTCGCTCCTCGTTGAGTCTAGATGTTCCCCATTAAGGTTTGGTTCCATTTTGTTAATTTTGTTTTTGATCAAACTATCTGTTTAAGCAAATTTCAGCTTAATTCAGAATAATTTTGGAAGGTTCATGAAATTTATATGTTTGATTTAATTTCACAGGCTTTCAACCTGTGCATTAACAGTGAACCATAAGTGATCGCTTTGTACAAAGGAAGCGTGGGGTAAATTTTGGCACCGTCATGGTCTTTGTTATAAGGTTAATTTTTGGTAGGATGTTGTTCAGCTATTAAAATGCTGGAAATATTCTAGTGTGACTTTACACTACAAATGTATGGGTGTGAAGGACTACTTAATTTTAGTAATGATTTTATTACTAAAAATTGTGACGTACTTGTGATATATTATTTAGAAAACCCAAACAGTTGAAATGTTAGTGGGGGCATTAATTTAATTTAAGAGGCTTTTAGCCTGTGAACTAACAGTGAGACCTAGTGGTTGTTTTGAACAAAGAAAGTATGTGGTAAATTTTAACACAGTCATGGTCTTTGTTGTAAACTTAACCTTTGGTAGAATATTGTTCAGTTAAAATGCTGGAAATATTCTAGTGTGGCTTTACACTACAAATATATGGGTGTGAAGGCCTACTTGATTTTCAAAATGATTTCATTCGCTAAGATTTGCGATTTATTTGTAATCAATCATTTAGCAATTCTAAACCAGGTGTAATGGCATTGGAATGTCATTGTGGACATTTATTTAAAATAAATTAGTCCTTCTTATTAATGTTGGCACAGTTTCATAGGATGGACCATCATCTGTCCTAAAGTAAATGAGACATGTTGGGATGCTTGCACAGTTTCATAGGATGGACCATCATCTGTCCTAAAGTAAATGAAACATGTGTAATACTAACTACTAAAATTATGTAATAATTTTAGAGGTGATGTTAGATTGTTTTGAGAATATTTAATTCTCATGAGAATGGCAAACTGGATAGGGTGAAAGTGCCTTTTGGTAATTGAGCTTAGTGTTGTAAACAAGCTCAGTGATGGATGGTTTTGTGGTGATGTTTTTTTTTACATTGTATGTTCTTTTTCTTACAGGAACATCGTTTTTCCCCTGTCACGTTGCTTTTCCCCTCATCCCATCCCCACTCTCATCATCATCATTCTGTGTTTGTAACTAAGATTGGCCTATGATTACTTGGTTTGAAACTGGACAGATTATCTTTTGTTTGTTTTAAAGTGTACTTGCAGTACAACTGGTGATTGGTGTTTTATGTTTAAGTGGTAGTGTTGTAGGTTGTGTTGTGGAATATATGTGGTAAACCCAATTTGCTCAGTCTGGAGTCGCATTGAATGAATGGTGTTATTCGTCACGTTCACTGTATTCAGTGTGGCTGCTGAGTGAGTTGAGGTTAATCAATTGCACTTCACCTACTTTCCTACCTCTTCTATATTTCTTTTTCTCTATTTTTCTACTATCCTCTTTTCTATCCCCCCCTTTATCACTCCCCGGCCCATAAGTAGCTGAGCCCTACTCTTCTTTAGGGTTACTGAAGAAACTAGGAATTATTCTAGGACTCTAAATTTCCAGTACCGAACTAGGCGGAACGGAATTAGAGTGGCGACTTAGATAATTCCCGTGTAGGACCCTCCACACTGTCATTTCTTGGCTTTCCATGTAATCTGATGAAGCAGCTACAGTGTCCCTGATGATGGTTTTTTTTCTGGGTAAGTTAGCTTTGTCCCTGGCCATGCCCTACAGTGTGTGGTCACATGTGAGTGTTGGCACTGTAGATATTGATTACTCTGTAACTCTTCAGTTACAACATATAAAAGAATCATTGTTCAGCATGTGTTCTTTGCTTTGTTACTCTTTAGTTTTTTGTGTTTTTTAATCTGTGTGCAGCAAACTTCTTATTTGCTCAGTCGCTCTTTTGCCTACAAAATACAAAACAATTTTTGCATTGCAGCTATCTTATGCTCTGTACCTCTTAAATTATAAAATGCACACAATCATTGTGCAGCAACTGTCTTTGTTCTGTCACTTTCACTTGCAAAATACAAACTATCGCTGTGTTGCTGCAACTATCTCTGCTCTGTATTTCATTGGTTACAAAACACAAACAGTCTTTGTGCCACAGCTATCTTCTATAACAGAGCACAAAATTATTAAGTTTGTATAATGTATATCACTTTAAGTCAGACCATATTTATCTTCATGAAACTCGGACTGCTCTCCCCGGGAAGAGCACAACACTTCATGAGCAGCCCCATTCATTTTTTTTTCTCTTCGTGTCTGCTAGTATTGTCGTTTTCCTAACAGACTGGATTTTTTTCTTTTTTTATTACAGATTTTTGCCTGAGACAACTCTCTTGATGCCAAGGGTTCCTTTACGTGTGTTAGATATTTGTAAAAGACATAACCTCGATTTATCATCCCATTTATTATTTATTTATTTATTTATTTATTTATTTATTTATTTATTTATTTATTCTTTGATATCGAGGATAACAGAATAAGCAATCATGTGCTTTTTTTCATCCGGTCCCCGTGTGTATGCAGTTTTGTAAATATTGTCATCTGTTCCCACCGGCACATGATGGCCTACTCTTACGAAAAGCGGAACAGAATTTAACGTGTGCGCAAGATGTTCTGCGTGCGTTTGCACACGGGGCCTCAGTTTAAAGTCTCATCCGAAGGACTTTTGGGGAGGGTGGAGTCAGCACTGATGTCAACTCCAGGATAAAAATTTCCTCAACCGGACTCGAACCTGGGTCGTCAAAATGCCAGCGCAATGTTCTGACCACTAGGCTTTCCGTCCCCCCAATAGGCTATCTGTCATTCAAAACACTAGCACCCAGACCACCACTTGTGGTTTAATATATGGGGAAACAGTTTTGGGCCAAAATGGGGACCAAACCACCACAAACTTCCAACCTAAACTTTTTGCTTTTTAGAGGAGCATGATAACCTAGACCACCAATCCACCATTGAGGGAACAAAAACAAACGGATTCATTTTCAGATCAAAAACAGCAATACTCACTCAGCCTGTAGGGCAGGTGCAGCCCCAGTCGGGATTTCTTCCCGTTGTGGTGGATGTCTGTGAGACCATAAGTAGGAAAATAAAAGTTAACTTAGAACTTTTCTTTTCAGTTTCATCACAACTTTCATTCCTGTTTGGTTCAGCTGCCATATGGCAGGTGAGTGTGCGAGTAGCATATCACTTGTGATATGAAAGATGGAAACAGAGGAACAGAGACAGAGTCAGAGAGAGACAGAGAGAGAGACAGAGACAAAGAGAGAGGGGGGGGAGAAGTATAGGGGAAGGAAATGGAAACAGAGAGGGACAGGGTTGAGAAAGAGAGACAGAAAAACAGACAGACAAAACAAAAATGAAAGATTATGTATGTCACATTGACTAATATATGCTATTTATCAAGAACTCATTATCTTACTTTAGATCGTGCACTGTATTGTATATCTATATCTTTATGTATATATATATAACACCTCTGAATTTTAAAGAGGCCTGTCCCCATAAGCCACCAAGGATGGTTAGGCAAATCCACTTCTGAGAACTCTAATAATGACTCATCCAGAAATCGAAAATAAAGTCTGCGCATACAAATAATATGATCCTTACTGTGAAATGGTCTCTATTGCTGTCACCAAAATTTTATATTTACAGCATTAAAAAAATTGAAATCTTTGGAAGCTTTTTTTCAATGATGATTCAGTTGTAATGGTTACATGTGCTTGTTTTCTTTTACCACTACTTGCCGTAAATTATACACATTTGCAGCTGGGTGAACTGGGGGAATGTACTGAAGCTAAGGTGCACAAACGGTCACCCCTTCACTTGGTAACCATGCGCAATGCTGCTTGACTTTTGCTTGGGGAAAGCCAGTTCTCTGACCATTGAGCTATCCTGTCCCCAGATGCTTGCATCAGTACACGACAAAGATTTTGACCTGTACCAGAGGGAAAGTTACACGGAAAAAGTTTTGTGTCATTTTATGACTTGCATGCAGTAAAATTTGGATATTTTTTTCTTTTGGATTTGAGAATATACTGGGGCGGTGGGATTTCATTGGTTTTGCTATGTGTTTCTTTGTTCTTTAAGCAAGCAACAGAAAAAACACAATAAACATGACCAGCGGAACGACAAACATTCTAAAAGCTTATATTGTACTTAGCCCATCAACACTTGCAATATGACGGCAAAGATCTTCAACTAGTTGTTATGAGTACAAACATTGCTGACAGTGAATGTATCCATTTGTGTCTAGTGTGCTCTCATTCACACAGCAGTAGTCAGACTCACAATATCATGTCATCCTGTCTTGTCCCACAAACAGATCCAGTAATGATTCGTATTGCTTCAAGGAGCAAGACTTCTGATAAATCTCCCACGTAATGTCTGTTCAGTTCAAATATGGCAATATGAAAGATATATACATTATCTTCATACCCTGTTTTTTCCTGTTCAGCTCTTGTGTATAAGATTTTAAGCAACATCAGAACTGTTCATTTGTTTTTTGTTTTTTTTATTATCATCCTATTTCCAGCTGCTTTGAAGAAAAATGCCCATTTGTTGGTATTTGTCAGTACTTTTTGAGGGGAGGGGGGCTAAAAATTGACAAAAATGTTTAAAGGTGTTTGCGTTCCAAGGTTTCTATAAACTTTAATAGAGAACAATACATCAAAAATCTCAGAATGGTCCTATTTGTTTATCTTGTGAAAAAAAAAGTGACTGTTAGCATATAAGAGTTTGTGTGTGAGTGTGTGAGTGTGTGTGTGTGTGTGTGTGTGTGTGTGTGTGTTTGTGTGTGTGAGTCTGTGTGAGTCTGTGTGAGTGTGTGTGTGTTGTGTGTGTCTGTTGTGTGTTGTGTGTGTGTGTGTGTGTGTGTGTGTGTGTGTGTGTGTGTGTGTGTGTGTGTGTTGTGTGTGTGTGTGTGTGCGTGCGTGCGTGCGTTGTGTGTGCATTGTGTGTGGCTGTGTGTGTGTGTGTGTGTGTGTGTGTGTGTGTGTTTGTGTGTGTGTGTGTGTGTATGTGTGTGTGTATGTGTGTGTGTGTGCGCGCGCGCCTGTGTCTGTGTCTGTATCACAATTGATTATAAACAATCCCAATGAAATGCCCATTGCCTTTTACTGTTGTAACCTCCCTCACAAAAACATATTTTTGTGTTTGGGGTTACTAAGCGTTAGGTTCAGTAACTCCCTTGTAGAGTTGAGTGATCGCCCTTAGACATGCCTATCGGGATATTTCTGTTTTTTAAATCTCACTTCCTGCCTGGGGCCAGTGAGGGAAAGACGCGTGACAGAGACTCGCTCCTCGTTGAGTCTAGATGTTCCCCATTAAGGTTTGGTTCCATTTTGTTAATTTTGTTTTTGATCAAACTATCTGTTTAAGCAAATTTCAGCTTAATTCAGAATAATTTTGGAAGGTTCATGAAATTTATATGTTTGATTTAATTTCACAGGCTTTCAACCTGTGCATTAACAGTGAACCATAAGTGATCGCTTTGTACAAAGGAAGCGTGGGGTAAATTTTGGCACCGTCATGGTCTTTGTTATAAGGTTAATTTTTGGTAGGATGTTGTTCAGCTATTAAAATGCTGGAAATATTCTAGTGTGACTTTACACTACAAATGTATGGGTGTGAAGGACTACTTAATTTTAGTAATGATTTTATTACTAAAAATTGTGACGTACTTGTGATATATTATTTAGAAAACCCAAACAGTTGAAATGTTAGTGGGGGCATTAATTATATAAAACAAGTCGAGACTTACCTGGAAGTTGAGGCTTGTTGAGAATTCTGACGAATTTCCCTCCTTGAAACCGGAACGGAGTGTACCTGAGAGAAGCACCGCTCGCCCGCCGTCAGTCATTGAGAGTGCAACGAATAAACACTGAATCGATGAAATTATATATCTAACACACGATCAGCAGAGCTACGATCCACTAGGGGTGGGTAACAGAATTATAGGGAGGGCAGGTACACTCCGTTCCGGTTTCAAGGAGGGAAATTCGTCAGAATTCTCAACAAGCCTCAACTTCCAGGTAAGTCTCGACTTGTTTTATATAATTCTAACTCATCTCCCACTGAAACCGGAACTAGGAGTGTCCTGAGATATTTAGAGCAACAGAGTTTATGAGTTGCAACCAGAACAGATCAAATCTATTCTTTGACAAGATAGCGCTCCAGTATGGCCTGTCCGAAATTTGGTTTGTCACAGTTAATAACTTTGTTATAAAACTGGGCAAAAGTAGACTCCCTAGTCCAGCCGGCAGCTGTCATAATAACACTGATAGGCGCCCGTAATCTAGCTGCTGAAGCACTTGCCCCTCTAGTGCTATGAGCTGTATAAACCTGGGTATCTATGCCTGCATCAGCTAGAGTCCATCGCAACCAGCGGGCTATAGTGTCCCTACTAACCCCTTGATGGGGGGCCTGTAGAGCAACAAACAGTTTTGTACAGTTTTTCCTTAGAGAAGTAGTTCTGTTCAAATATTCTTTTAGTGTAGCTATAACACACAACTCTTTACACTCTTGAAATTCCAACAGTTCTATAGGTGCTTGGTGAACTCCACGCCGCGTATGTTTTAATACACTATTTACAAAAAATGTACATTTGTTGTTCTTCAGTGACATGCCTGACAAGTCCAGTGCATGCAGGGTTTGGCAACGTTGTCCAGTGAGGAGGGCCAGAAGCATGATAAGCTTCTGGGACAGTTCTTTCAGAGTCAACTTTTCTAACGGGGTCCACGTTTTTAGCATGTCCAACACAATATTCACATCCCAGGTTTCTTTTGGTTTAGGCAACGTTGGGTTTACTTCAAAAGCCCCTTTTATAAATCTTTTAACTACATCCACATTTCCAAAAGAAACACCATCAAATTTGTTTAGGTAACAGCTGAGTGCAGATCGCGCAGAACAGATAGCGCTAAGTGAAGCTTTCTCTTTCGTCTTTAGAAAGGCTAGGAAATTGACACCTTCAACTAGAGGCGGTGAAACCTGATCCACTTTTTTGCTACGAGCATACCGCTGCCACTTCTTGATGTACATGTTGTACACTTGACGTGTTGATGCCCGCCATGAGTGCATGATAGTGTTGGCTGCGTCTTGACAAAGTCCACGTGTCTCCCATCTCTGGCGGATACTTTGCATACCAGTAACTTGAGTTTTTTCCTCAAAGGATGTCTGTAGCTTAGATCGCTGGGTTGATACAGCAGACGATCCCGACTGGACAGAAGCACAGGCCTGCTTATCAACATTTTTGACAACATGGGGTAAAACATCTGGTTTGTCCACAGTGGCACAACAATTATTCCTTCGGCTTTGTCTCTGGCGATTTTTCGAAGTACTCTTGGAAGCAGACTGAAAGGAGGAAAACAATAGAAAAGTAGATTAGTCCAGCTAATACTAAAAGCATCAATTGCATAAGCATGAGAGTCGGGTTGAAAAGACACGTATTTTTCAAACTGGTAGTTTATGCGTGAGGCAAACAAATCCACTTCAGGTGAGAAAACTAGTAAAGTCAGTGCTTCTTTTAGTAGGCTCGAGTCTAGTTTCCATTCAATATCAACATGAAATTTTCTGGACAGTTTGTCTGCCTTCACATTTTCTGAACCAGCAATATGAGCACAACTGATTGTGATATTTTTGCTAAAACACCAGGACCAGATTTGTTTGGTCAAATTGTCTAGGGATTCTGATCTGCTAGATCCCTTTTTGTTAATACAACTGACAGCTGTGCTATTGTCCGATCTGACAAGAACATGGGTATCAGTAGCGGAGGACAGTAAAGCCTGTAAGGCGAGAAAAATAGCTTTCAGTTCGAGATAATTCATATGATGTACTTTATCAGTAGTGGCCCACAAGCCCTGAGTAGAAGTTTCACCTTTGTTATGATATATACACACACCTCCCCATCCCTCACCAGAACTGTCAGTAAACAATGTGGCCTGTACAGGTAAAGCTTCAATATTTCCCCTTTGTTGAGGTAAGTTTGTGACCCACCACTTAAGGTCGTCTTTGTCCCTGACAGACAGTGTCATAGGTTTGTCCCAATTCCCAGCACACCTTTTAAGGGCAGCGTTTTTACTGCGTTCCAGAGTACGGTAATGGAGTTGCCCATGAGGAACACCAATCAAACTAGCAACCATCAGGCCTAAGCAAGAGGCCACTGTTCTGATCTTAGCCTTTCTTCGCTTAAGTAGATTACTGCAAGCACTTAACAATTTATGTTCTCTTTCTTCTGTAAGTCTGACACTCATTTCCTGAGAGTTTATAATAAACCCTAAATAGGTGATTTCTTGTGTGGGTTCAAACTGAGACTTCTCATCATGAACTGTGAATCCCAAACTGTCAAATGTTCTGACTGTGTCAGTAACACACTCCATGACTTCTTGTTCTGTATCCCCCACTATCAGACTATCATCTATGAAAGATGTAATAGAGTGTCCACATTCATGCAGGTGAGCCAGAATAGGTTTTGTCAATTTTGTGAAAATCCTGGGAATGGGTCCAAGTCCCATTGCTGCAGCTTGAAAACAGTATAACTTTCCCCTCCATTGAAATTTAAAGAACTTTCTGTGTTTTTCTGAAATGGGCACTGAATAATATGCATCACGTAGATCAATTGATGCAAAGAAACAGCCTTTTTTGATGAGATTTAGGGCATTATATAAAGTTTCCATTTTGAACTTTTTATACTCCACATTAGCATTCAAAGCTTTCAAATTTAGAATCATACGGTAAGTTCCATTTTTCTTTGGTCGTACAAATATTGGAGAGACAACCTGTCCTGGCTCATTTTCTGACAACACAACCACTTTCTTTTTAATCAAGTTATGGATTTCAGAGTCCACAGCCTCATTTTCTACCTGGCTAAAATATCTTTGGTGAGAACAGTTAGTTTCTGTTGGGTAAGAGTCAAATTTTATTTTCACCCCTTTGACTGTGTCAAGCACTTCTTTATCGGAAGTTAGCTTTTCCCAGCTATGTAATTTCTCTCTGATCTGTCCTGCAGAGAAAGACTCATGTTTACACGAAGATATTTTTTCAATGGGGATAGGCATGCATGGAAAGTGGCGGAACTGACCTGGTGGGGGGGAGGAAGGGGGGGTCCCCTTACTGACGTTTCGTCACACCTTTTTTCCAAGGTTTGGCACTGCCCTGGGATTTCCACTGGCTGTTTCTTGGCTGGTAGCCCCGCCCCAAAAAATGCTGACTGCTATTGCTGCTGTGCCCCCCGTATCGCTGGCCTTGGCCCCATGGCTTTTTCCGCCGATGGTCTGCGAGGGCGTTGCTAAGTCTCTGAGTGTCCTTGGCTTCTTTCAGTGCCCTGTGAAATTCGGTGCCTGTGGGGTACAGCCACTCGCTGCTCATCGTCACGTGCGTAGCACAGAGTCCGGCACTGTCTTTGGAGAGGCATGGCCTATGGGTTTCTCTCCTTCTGAGAGAGAGGTCAAAGGTGGCGTGCCCTGTAAGGGCGAGGGCGTCTGCCAGCTTCCCCATGCATTCACCGAGTTTCGCTCTGGTGTCCTTGAGCTGCTCTGGTTTTTTCAGGGACTGGCTGACCTGCACTATAAGGTCGCTGCAGTGCGTGAGTGCTGTTGCTGCGTGTGCAATCGTCCACTGCGTTTGCCACAGCCGAGTATCGGCTGATTTTGCCGTAGGCGTTAGGGCAGACCTGACCTCCTGGTTTGTGCGTGGCACTCCCAAAGTAGGGCAGTTGGCAGGAATGCGGTACTTGGCCAGTATGGCCTTGAGCCTGGCATCTTCCAGCTTTTTCCCATAGTGTTTTAACACGTCCGCCATCTTATCTGACACAGGGGGCCCTCTTTCTTCAGCGGCTTCCAGTGCAGCAGACAGTGGGGCGAAAAGGTCAAGAGCTGGGTCTTCTTCCTCTTCTGTTTCTCCTTTCTCCCCATCAGAAGTTTCCTCAATTAACTTTGCAAGGGAATGTGATATGTCCATTTCATCATTCTCTGGAGAGGGTGGAGGTAGATTTTTTCTCCTCTTCACATCAGATCCAGAATCACTATGAGGGCTTTCTTTCCGCTTTTTTCCTTTTCCAGTCTGCAGTTCCGAAATGGTAGCTTTCATGGCCTGCATTTCTCCTGACAGTTTTTGAAGTGTGGCACATATTGAGCCTAAAGATACTGAGGGGTCTTCTTTTGACTGTAGCAAAGAGACTTCTTCTTCAGGTGTAGGGGAAGAAGGGTGACTGTTATCACTACTATGGTCCGACATTATGCTTTCTGATTTTTTTTTTTTTTTTTTTTTTTTTTTTTTTTTTTTTTTTAAGTTTATTGTTAACACTCCAAATCCCAAAGCCTGCACCACAACAAGTGCGCAATTTGAAAATTGTACACACACATACACCACAAAAATATATATATATATATATTCCACAGAAATAACGAATTTTAACAGGGAACAAAAAACAGACAAGGCACTCTCCTGATGTGACCGACTGGCTTGGCGGCTAGGCGCGAACTGACGGCGGGCGAGCGGTGCTTCTCTCAGGACACTCCTAGTTCCGGTTTCAGTGGGAGATGAGTTAGAATTTAATTTAAGAGGCTTTTAGCCTGTGAACTAACAGTGAGACCTAGTGGTTGTTTTGAACAAAGAAAGTATGTGGTAAATTTTAACACAGTCATGGTCTTTGTTGTAAACTTAACCTTTGGTAGAATATTGTTCAGTTAAAATGCTGGAAATATTCTAGTGTGGCTTTACACTACAAATATATGGGTGTGAAGGCCTACTTGATTTTCAAAATGATTTCATTCGCTAAGATTTGCGATTTATTTGTAATCAATCATTTAGCAATTCTAAACCAGGTGTAATGGCATTGGAATGTCATTGTGGACATTTATTTAAAATAAATTAGTCCTTCTTATTAATGTTGGCACAGTTTCATAGGATGGACCATCATCTGTCCTAAAGTAAATGAGACATGTTGGGATGCTTGCACAGTTTCATAGGATGGACCATCATCTGTCCTAAAGTAAATGAAACATGTGTAATACTAACTACTAAAATTATGTAATAATTTTAGAGGTGATGTTAGATTGTTTTGAGAATATTTAATTCTCATGAGAATGGCAAACTGGATAGGGTGAAAGTGCCTTTTGGTAATTGAGCTTAGTGTTGTAAACAAGCTCAGTGATGGATGGTTTTGTGGTGATGTTTTTTTTACATTGTATGTTCTTTTTCTTACAGGAACATCGTTTTTCCCCTGTCACGTTGCTTTTCCCCTCATCCCATCCCCACTCTCATCATCATCATTCTGTGTTTGTAACTAAGATTGGCCTATGATTACTTGGTTTGAAACTGGACAGATTATCTTTTGTTTATTTTAAAGTGTACTTGCAGTACAACTGGTGATTGGTGTTTTATGTTTAAGTGGTAGTGTTGTAGGTTGTGTTGTGGAATATATGTGGTAAACCCAATTTGCTCAGTCTGGAGTCGCATTGAATGAATGGTGTTATTCGTCACGTTCAGTGTATTCAGTGTGGCTGCTGAGTGAGTTGAGGTTAATCAATTGCACTTCACCTACTTTCCTACCTCTTCTATATTTCTTTTTCTCTATTTTTCTACTATCCTCTTTTCTATCCCCCCCTTTATCACTCCCCGGCCCATAAGTAGCTGAGCCCTACTCTTCTTTAGGGTTACTGAAGAAACTAGGAATTATTCTAGGACACTAAATTTCCAGTACCGAATTAGGCGGAACGGAATTAGAGTGGCGACTTAGATAATTCCCGTGTAGGACCCTCCACACTGTCATTTCTTGGCTTTCCATGTAATCTGATGAAGCAGCTACAGTGTCCCCTGATGATGGTTTTTTTTCTGGGTAAGTTAGCTTTGTCCCTGGCCATGCCCTACAGTGTGTGGTCACATGTGAGTGTTGGCACTGTAGATATTGATTACTCTGTAACTCTTCAGTTACAACATATAAAAGAATCATTGTTCAGCATGTGTTCTTTGCTTTGTTACTCTTTAGTTTTTTGTGTTTTTTAATCTGTGTGCAGCAAACTTCTTATTTGCTCAGTCGCTCTTTTGCCTACAAAATACAAAACAATTTTTGCATTGCAGCTATCTTATGCTCTGTACCTCTTAAATTATAAAATGCACACAATCATTGTGCAGCAACTGTCTTTGTTCTGTCACTTTCACTTGCAAAATACAAACTATCGCTGTGTTGCTGCAACTATCTCTGCTCTGTATTTCATTGGTTACAAAACACAAACAGTCTTTGTGCCACAGCTATCTTCTATAACAGAGCACAAAATTATTAAGTTTGTATAATGTATATCACTTTAAGTCAGACCATATTTATCTTCATGAAACTCGGACTGCTCTCCCCGGGAAGAGCACAACACTTCATGAGCAGCCCCATTCATTTTTTTTTCTCTTCGTGTCTGCTAGTATTGTCGTTTTCCTAACAGACTGGATTTTTTTCTTTTTTTATTACAGATTTTTGCCTGAGACAACTCTCTTGATGCCAAGGGTTCCTTTACGTGTGTTAGATATTTGTAAAAGACATAACCTCGATTTATCATCCCATTTATTATTTATTTATTTATTTATTTATTTATTTATTTATTTATTTATTTATTTATTCTTTGATATCGAGGATAACAGAATAAGCAATCATGTGCTTTTTTTCATCCGGTCCCCGTGTGTATGCAGTTTTGTAAATATTGTCATCTGTTCCCACCGGCACATGATGGCCTACTCTTACGAAAAGCGGAACAGAATTTAACGTGTGCGCAAGATGTTCTGCGTGCGTTTGCACACGGGGCCTCAGTTTAAAGTCTCATCCGAAGGACTTTTGGGGAGGGTGGAGTCAGCACTGATGTCAACTCCAGGATAAAAATTTCCTCAACCGGACTCGAACCTGGGTCGTCAAAATGCCAGCGCAATGTTCTGACCACTAGGCTTTCCGTCCCCCCAATAGGCTATCTGTCATTCAAAACACTAGCACCCAGACCACCACTTGTGGTTTAATATATGGGGAAACAGTTTTGGGCCAAAATGGGGACCAAACCACCACAAACTTCCAACCTAAACTTTTTGCTTTTTAGAGGAGCATGATAACCTAGACCACCAATCCACCATTGAGGGAACAAAAACAAACGGATTCATTTTCAGATCAAAAACAGCAATACTCACTCAGCCTGTAGGGCAGGTGCAGCCCCAGTCGGGATTTCTTCCCGTTGTGGTGGATGTCTGTGAGACCATAAGTAGGAAAATAAAAGTTAACTTAGAACTTTTCTTTTCAGTTTCATCACAACTTTCATTCCTGTTTGGTTCAGCTGCCATATGGCAGGTGAGTGTGCGAGTAGCATATCACTTGTGATATGAAAGATGGAAACAGAGGAACAGAGACAGAGTCAGAGAGAGACAGAGAGAGAGACAGAGACAAAGAGAGAGGGGGGGGAGAAGTATAGGGGAAGGAAATGGAAACAGAGAGGGACAGGGTTGAGAAAGAGAGACAGAAAAACAGACAGACAAAACAAAAATGAAAGATTATGTATGTCACATGACTAATATATGCTATTTATCAAGAACTCATTATCTTACTTTAGATCGTGCACTGTATTGTATATCTATACTTTATGTATATATATATAACACCTCTGAATTTTAAGAGGCCTGTCCCATAAGCCACCAAGGATGGTTAGGCAAATCCACTTCTGAGAACTCTAATAATGACTCATCCAGAAATCGAAAATAAAGTCTGCGCATACAAATAATATGATCCTTACTGTGAAATGGTCTCTATTGCTGTCACCAAAATTTTATATTTACAGCATTAAAAAAATTGAAATCTTTGGAAGCTTTTTTTCAATGATGATTCAGTTGTAATGGTTACATGTGCTTGTTTTCTTTTACCACTACTTGCCGTAAATTATACACATTTGCAGCTGGGTGAACTGGGGGAATGTACTGAAGCTAAGGTGCACAAACGGTCACCCCTTCACTTGGTAACCATGCGCAATGCTGCTTGACTTTTGCTTGGGGAAAGCCAGTTCTCTGACCATTGAGCTATCCTGTCCCCAGATGCTTGCATCAGTACACGACAAAGATTTTGACCTGTACCAGAGGGAAAGTTACACGGAAAAAGTTTTGTGTCATTTTATGACTTGCATGCAGTAAAATTTGGATATTTTTTTCTTTTGGATTTGAGAATATACTGGGGCGGTGGGATTTCATTGGTTTTGCTATGTGTTTCTTTGTTCTTTAAGCAAGCAACAGAAAAAACACAATAAACATGACCAGCGGAACGACAAACATTCTAAAAGCTTATATTGTACTCTAGCCCATCAACACTTGCAATATGACGGCAAAGATCTTCAACTAGTTGTTATGAGTACAAACATTGCTGACAGTGAATGTATCCATTTGTGTCTAGTGTGCTCTCATTCACACAGCAGTAGTCAGACTCACAATATCATGTCATCCTGTCTTGTCCCACAAACAGATCCAGTAATGATTCGTATTGCTTCAAGGAGCAAGACTTCTGATAAATCTCCCACGTAATGTCTGTTCAGTTCAAATATGGCAATATGAAAGATATATACATTATCTTCATACCCTGTTTTTTCCTGTTCAGCTCTTGTGTATAAGATTTTAAGCAACATCAGAACTGTTCATTTGTTGTTGTTTTTTTTTTATTATCATCCTATTTCCAGCTGCTTTGAAGAAAAATGCCCATTTGTTGGTATTTGTCAGTACTTTTTGAGGGGAGGGGGGCTAAAAATTGACAAAAATGTTTAAAGGTGTTTGCGTTCCAAGGTTTCTATAAACTTTAATAGAGAACAATACATCAAAAATCTCAGAATGGTCCTATTTGTTTATCTTGTGAAAAAAAAAAGTGACTGTTAGCATATAAGAGTTTGTGTGTGAGTGTGTGAGTGTGTGTGTGTGTGTGTGTGTGTGTGTGTGTGTGTGTGTGTGTGTGTGTGTGTTTGTGTGTGTGAGTCTGTGTGAGTCTGTGTGAGTGTGTGTGTGTTGTGTGTCTGTTGTGTGTTGTGTGTGTGGTGTGTGTGTGTGTGTGTGTGTGTGTTGTGTGTGGTGTGTGTGTGTGTGTGTGTGTGTGTGTGTGTGTGTGTGTGTGTGTGTGTGGTGTGCGTGTGCGTGCGTTGTGTGTGCATTGTGTGTGGCTGTGTGTGTTGTGTGTGTGTGTGTGTGTGTGTGTGTGTGTGTGTGTGTGTGTGTGTGTGTTTGTGTGTGTGTGTGTGTATGTGTGTGGTATGTGTGTGTGTGCGCGCGCGCGCCTGTGTCTGTGTCTGTATCACAATTGATTATAAACAATCCCAATGAAATGCCCATTGCCTTTTACTGTTGTAACCTCCCTCACAAAAACATATTTTTGTGTTTGGGGTTACTAAGCGTTAGGTTCAGTAACTCCCTTGTAGAGTTGAGTGATCGCCCCTTAGACATGCCTATCGGGATATTTCTGTTTTTTAAATCTCACTTCCTGCCTGGGGCCAGTGAGGGAAAGACGCGTGACAGAGACTCGCTCCTCGTTGAGTCTAGATGTTCCCCATTAAGGTTTGGTTCCATTTTGTTAATTTTGTTTTTGATCAAACTATCTGTTTAAGCAAATTTCAGCTTAATTCAGAATAATTTTGGAAGGTTCATGAAATTTATATGTTTGATTTAATTTCACAGGCTTTCAACCTGTGCATTAACAGTGAACCATAAGTGATCGCTTTGTACAAAGGAAGCGTGGGGTAAATTTTGGCACCGTCATGGTCTTTGTTATAAGGTTAATTTTTGGTAGGATGTTGTTCAGCTATTAAAATGCTGGAAATATTCTAGTGTGACTTTACACTACAAATGTATGGGTGTGAAGGACTACTTAATTTTAGTAATGATTTTATTACTAAAAATTGTGACGTACTTGTGATATATTATTTAGAAAACCCAAACAGTTGAAATGTTAGTGGGGGCATTAATTTAATTTAAGAGGCTTTTAGCCTGTGAACTAACAGTGAGACCTAGTGGTTGTTTTGAACAAAGAAAGTATGTGGTAAATTTTAACACAGTCATGGTCTTTGTTGTAAACTTAACCTTTGGTAGAATATTGTTCAGTTAAAATGCTGGAAATATTCTAGTGTGGCTTTACACTACAAATATATGGGTGTGAAGGCCTACTTGATTTTCAAAATGATTTCATTCGCTAAGATTTGCGATTTATTTGTAATCAATCATTTAGCAATTCTAAACCAGGTGTAATGGCATTGGAATGTCATTGTGGACATTTATTTAAAATAAATTAGTCCTTCTTATTAATGTTGGCACAGTTTCATAGGATGGACCATCATCTGTCCTAAAGTAAATGAGACATGTTGGGATGCTTGCACAGTTTCATAGGATGGACCATCATCTGTCCTAAAGTAAATGAAACATGTGTAATACTAACTACTAAAATTATGTAATAATTTTAGAGGTGATGTTAGATTGTTTTGAGAATATTTAATTCTCATGAGAATGGCAAACTGGATAGGGTGAAAGTGCCTTTTGGTAATTGAGCTTAGTGTTGTAAACAAGCTCAGTGATGGATGGTTTTGTGGTGATGTTTTTTTTACATTGTATGTTCTTTTTCTTACAGGAACATCGTTTTTCCCCTGTCACGTTGCTTTTCCCCTCATCCCATCCCCACTCTCATCATCATCATTCTGTGTTTGTAACTAAGATTGGCCTATGATTACTTGGTTTGAAACTGGACAGATTATCTTTTGTTTATTTTAAAGTGTACTTGCAGTACAACTGGTGATTGGTGTTTTATGTTTAAGTGGTAGTGTTGTAGGTTGTGTTGTGGAATATATGTGGTAAACCCAATTTGCTCAGTCTGGAGTCGCATTGAATGAATGGTGTTATTCGTCACGTTCAGTGTATTCAGTGTGGCTGCTGAGTGAGTTGAGGTTAATCAATTGCACTTCACCTACTTTCCTACCTCTTCTATATTTCTTTTTCTCTATTTTTCTACTATCCTCTTTTCTATCCCCCCCTTTATCACTCCCCGGCCCATAAGTAGCTGAGCCCTACTCTTCTTTAGGGTTACTGAAGAAACTAGGAATTATTCTAGGACACTAAATTTCCAGTACCGAATTAGGCGGAACGGAATTAGAGTGGCGACTTAGATAATTCCCGTGTAGGACCCTCCACACTGTCATTTCTTGGCTTTCCATGTAATCTGATGAAGCAGCTACAGTGTCCCCTGATGATGGTTTTTTTTCTGGGTAAGTTAGCTTTGTCCCTGGCCATGCCCTACAGTGTGTGGTCACATGTGAGTGTTGGCACTGTAGATATTGATTACTCTGTAACTCTTCAGTTACAACATATAAAAGAATCATTGTTCAGCATGTGTTCTTTGCTTTGTTACTCTTTAGTTTTTTGTGTTTTTTAATCTGTGTGCAGCAAACTTCTTATTTGCTCAGTCGCTCTTTTGCCTACAAAATACAAAACAATTTTTGCATTGCAGCTATCTTATGCTCTGTACCTCTTAAATTATAAAATGCACACAATCATTGTGCAGCAACTGTCTTTGTTCTGTCACTTTCACTTGCAAAATACAAACTATCGCTGTGTTGCTGCAACTATCTCTGCTCTGTATTTCATTGGTTACAAAACACAAACAGTCTTTGTGCCACAGCTATCTTCTATAACAGAGCACAAAATTATTAAGTTTGTATAATGTATATCACTTTAAGTCAGACCATATTTATCTTCATGAAACTCGGACTGCTCTCCCCGGGAAGAGCACAACACTTCATGAGCAGCCCCATTCATTTTTTTTTCTCTTCGTGTCTGCTAGTATTGTCGTTTTCCTAACAGACTGGATTTTTTTCTTTTTTTTATTACAGATTTTTGCCTGAGACAACTCTCTTGATGCCAAGGGTTCCTTTACGTGTGTTAGATATTTGTAAAAGACATAACCTCGATTTATCATCCCATTTATTATTTATTTATTTATTTATTTATTTATTTATTTATTTATTCTTTGATATCGAGGATAACAGAATAAGCAATCATGTGCTTTTTTTCATCCGGTCCCCGTGTGTATGCAGTTTTGTAAATATTGTCATCTGTTCCCACCGGCACATGATGGCCTACTCTTACGAAAAGCGGAACAGAATTTAACGTGTGCGCAAGATGTTCTGCGTGCGTTTGCACACGGGGCCTCAGTTTAAAGTCTCATCCGAAGGACTTTTGGGGAGGGTGGAGTCAGCACTGATGTCAACTCCAGGATAAAAATTTCCTCAACCGGACTCGAACCTGGGTCGTCAAAATGCCAGCGCAATGTTCTGACCACTAGGCTTTCCGTCCCCCCAATAGGCTATCTGTCATTCAAAACACTAGCACCCAGACCACCACTTGTGGTTTAATATATGGGGAAACAGTTTTGGGCCAAAATGGGGACCAAACCACCACAAACTTCCAACCTAAACTTTTTGCTTTTTAGAGGAGCATGATAACCTAGACCACCAATCCACCATTGAGGGAACAAAAACAAACGGATTCATTTTCAGATCAAAAACAGCAATACTCACTCAGCCTGTAGGGCAGGTGCAGCCCCAGTCGGGATTTCTTCCCGTTGTGGTGGATGTCTGTGAGACCATAAGTAGGAAAATAAAAGTTAACTTAGAACTTTTCTTTTCAGTTTCATCACAACTTTCATTCCTGTTTGGTTCAGCTGCCATATGGCAGGTGAGTGTGCGAGTAGCATATCACTTGTGATATGAAAGATGGAAACAGAGGAACAGAGACAGAGTCAGAGAGAGACAGAGAGAGAGACAGAGACAAAGAGAGAGGGGGGGGAGAAGTATAGGGGAAGGAAATGGAAACAGAGAGGGACAGGGTTGAGAAAGAGAGACAGAAAAACAGACAGACAAAACAAAAACGAAAGATTATGTATGTCACATTGACTAATATATGCTATTTATCAAGAACTCATTATCTTACTTTAGATCGTGCACTGTATTGTATATCTATATCTTTATGTATATATAACACCTCTGAATTTTAAAGAGGCCTGTCCCCATAAGCCACCAAGGATGGTTAGGCAAATCCACTTCTGAGAACTCTAATAATGACTCATCCAGAAATCGAAAATAAAGTCTGCTCATACAAATAATATGATCCTTACTGTGAAATGGTCTCTATTGCTGTCACCAAAATTTTATATTTACAGCATTAAAAAAAATTGAAATCTTTGGAAGCTTTTTTCAATGATGATTCAGTTGTAATGGTTACATGTGCTTGTTTTCTTTTACCACTACTTGCCATAAATTATACACATTTGCAGCTGGGTGAACTGGGGGAATGTACTGAAGCTAAGGTGCACAAACGGTCACCCCTTCACTTGGTAACCATGCGCAATGCTGCTTGACTTTTGCTTGGGGAAAGCCAGTTCTCTGACCATTGAGCTATCCTGTCCCCAGATGCTTGCATCACTACACGACAAAGATTTTGACCTGTACCAGAGGGAAAGTTACACAGAAAAAAGTTGTGTGTCATTTTATGACTTGCATGCAGTAAAATTTGGATATTTTTTTCTTTTGGATTTGAAAATATACTGGGGCGGTGGGATTTCATTGGTTTTGCTATGTGTTCCTTTGTTCTTTAAGCAAGCAACAGAAATAACACAATTAACATGACCAGTAGAACAAGAAACATTCTAAAAGCTTATAATGTACTCTAGCCCATCAACACTTGCAATATGACGGCAAAGATCTTGAACTAGTTGTTATGAGTACAAACATTGCTGACGGTGAATGTATCCATTTGTGTCTAGTGTACTCTCATTCACACAGCAGTAGTCAGACTCACGATATCATGTCATCCTGTCTTGTCCCACAAACAGATCCAGTAATGATTCTTATTGCTTCAAGGAGCAAGACTTCTGATAAATCTCCCACGTAATGTCCACTCAGTCCAAATATGGCAATATGAAAGATATATACATTATCTTCATACCCTGTTTTTTCCTGTTCAGCTCTTATGTATAAGATTTTAAGCAACATCAGAACTGTATTTGCTTTTTGTTTTTTTAATTTCTCATCCTATTTCCAGCTGCTTTGAAGGAAAATGCCCATTCGTTGGTATTTATCAGTACTTTTTGAGGGGAGGGGGGCTAAAAATTGACACAAATGTTTAAAGGTGTTTGCGTTCCAAGGTCTCTATAAACTTTAATAGAGAACAATACATCAAAAATCTCACATTGGTCCTATTTGTTTATCTTGTGAAAAAAAACCCATTGTGACTGTTAGCATATGAGTGTGCGTGTGCGTGTGCGTGTGTGTGTGTGTGTGTGTGCGCGCCTGTGTCTGTGTCTGTGTGACAGTGGATTATAAACAATCCCAATGAAATGCTCATTGCCTTTTACTGTCATGTCTGGACTTTCCATGTAATCTGATGAAGCAGCTACAGTGTCCCCTGATGATGGTTTTTTTTCTGGGTAAGTTAGCTTTGTCCCTGGCCATGCCCTACAGTGTGTGGTCACATGTGAGTGTTGGCACTGTAGATATTGATTACTCTGTAACTCTTCAGTTACAACATACAAAACAATCTTTGTTCAGCATGTGTTCTTTGCTTTGTTACTCTTTAGTTTTTTGTGTTTTTTAATCTGTGTGCAGCAAACTTCTTATTTGCTCTGTCGCTCTTTTGCCACAAAATACAAAACAAGTTTTGCATTGCAGCTATCTTTCGCTCTGTAACTCTTAAATTATAAAATGCACACAATCATTGTGCAGCAACTGTCTTTGTTCTGTCACTTTTCACTTACAAAATACAAACTATCGCTGTGCTGCTGCAACAATTTCTGCTCTGTATTTCATTGGTTACAAAACACAAACAGTCTTTGTGCCACAGGTATCTTCTATAACAGAGCACAAAATTATCAAGTTTGTATAATGTATATCACTTTAAGTCAGACCATATTTATCTTCATGAAACTCGGACTGCTCTCCCCGGGAAGAGCACAACACTTCATGAGCAGCCCCATTCATTTTTTTTTCTCTTCGTGTCTGCTAGTATTGTCGTTTTCCTAACAGACCAGATTTAAAAAAAAAAAAAAAAATACAGATTTTTGCCTGAGACAACTCTCTTGATGCCAAGGGTTCCTTTACATGTGCTAGATATTTGTAAAAGACATAACCTCGATTTATCATCTCATTCAAAAGACTAGCACCCAGACCACCACTTGTGGTTTAATATATGGGGAAACTGTTTTGGGCCAAAATGGGGACCACACCACCACAAACTTCCAACCTAAACTTTTTGCTTTTTAGAGGAGCATGATAACCTAGACGACCAATCCACCATTGAGGGAACAAAAACAAATGGATCCATTTTCAGATCAAAAACAGCAATACTCACCTAGCCTGTAGTTCAACAGCATTTATGTCATTCTGGTTTTCTTGCAGTTGTTGTCCATATCTGTGAGACCATCAGTATGAAAATAAAAGTTAACTTAGAACTTTTCTTTTCAGTTTCATCCCAACTTTCATTCCTGTATGGTTCAGCTGTCATATGACAGGTTAGTGTGAGAGTAGCATATTACTTGTGATACAAAAGATGGAAACAGAGAGATTGATTGATTGATTTAATATTTTTAATCTTTTAATCTTTTATATCGAGGATAATGGGATAAGCACTCTTGTGCTTTTTTACATCCAGTCCCCGTGTGTATGCAGTTTTGTAAATGTCATCTGTTCCAAACAGCACACGATGACCTACTCTTACAAAAAGTGGAACAGTATTTAACATGTGCGCAAGATGTTCTGCGTGCGTTTGCACACGGGGCCTTGGTTTAAAGTCTCATCCGAAGGACTTTTGGGGAGACTTGAGTCAGCACTGATGTCAACTCCAGGAGAAAAATCTCCTCGACCGGACTCGAACCCGGGTCTTCAAATTGCCAGCGCAATGTTCTGACCACTAGGCTATCCGAAAGAGAGAGACAGAGACAGAGACAAAGAGAGAGGGGGGAGAGAAGTATAGGGGCAGGAAATAGAAAGAGAGAGGGACAGGGTTGAGAAAGAGAGACAGAAAAACAGACAAAACAAAAATGAAAGATTATGTATGTCACATTGACTAATAGACTATATGCCTTTTGTCAAGAACTCATTATCTTACTTTATATCGTGCACTGTATTGTATATCTATATCTTTATGTATATATAACACCTCTGAATTTTAAAGAGGCCTGTCCCCATAAGCCACCAAGGATGGTTGGGCAAATCCACTTCTCAGAACTCTAATAATGACTCATCTAGAAATCGAAAGTAAAGTCTGCTCATACAAATGATATGATCCTTACTGTGAAATGGTCTCTATTGCGGTCACCAAAATTTCATATTTACAGCATTAAAAAAAAAAGAAATCTTTGGAAGCTTTCTTTCAATGATGATTCAGTTGTAATGGTTACATGTGCTTGTTTTCTTTTACCACTACTTGCCATAAATTATACACATTTGCAGCTGGGTGAACTGGGGGAATGTACTGAAGCTAAGGTGCACAAACGGTCACCCCTTCACTTGGTAACCATGCGCAATGCTGCTTGACTTTTGCTTGGGGAAAGCCAGTTCTCTGACCATTGAGCTATCCTGTCCCCAGATGCTTGCATCACTACACGACAAAGATTTTGACCTGTACCAGAGGGAAAGTTACACGAAAAAGTTTTGAGTCATTTTATGAGTTGCATGCAGTGAAATTTGGATATTTTTTTCTTTTGGATTTGAAAATATACTGGGGTGGTGGGATTTCATTGGTTTTGCTATGTGTTCCTTTGTTCTTTAAGCAAGCAAGAGAAATAACACAATTAACATGACCAGCAGAACAACAAACATTCTAAAAGCTTATATTGTACTCCAGCCCATCAGCACTTGTAATACGACGGCAAAGATCTTGAACTAGTTGTTATGAGTACAAACATTGCTGACAGTGAATGTATCCATTTGTGTCTAGTGTGCTCTCATTCACACAGCAGTAGCCAGAATCACGATATCATGTCATCCTGTCTTGTCCCACAAACAGATCCAGTAATGATTCTTATTGCTTCAAGGAGCAAGACTTCTGATAAATCTCCCACGTAATGTCCGTTCAGTCCATAGATGGCAATATGAAAGATTTATACATTATCTTCATACGTTTGTTTTTCCTGTTCAGCTCTTATGTATAAGATTTTAAGCAACATCAGAACTGTATTTGTTTTTTTTAATTTCTCATCCTATTTCCAGCTGCTTTGAAGAAAAATGTCCATTCGTTGGTATTTGTCAGTACTTTTGGAAGGGAGGGGGGCTAAAAATTGACAAAATGTTTAAAGGTGTTTGCGTTCCAATGTCTCTATAGACTTTAATAGAGAACAATACATCAAAAATCTCACATTGGTCGTATTTGTTTATCTTGTGAAAAAAAACACTTTTGTGACTGTTAGCATATAAGTGTGTGTGTGTGTGTGTGTGTGTGTGTGTGTGTGTGTGTGTGTGTGTGTGTGTGTGTGTGTGGTGTGTGTGTGCGCGCGCGCGCGAGCGAGCGAGCGAGCGAGTGTGTGTGTGTGTGTGTCTGTGTGTGTGTGTGTGTGTGTGTGTGTGCGTGCGTGCGTGCGTGCGTGCGTGCGTGCGTGCGTGCGTGCGTGTGTGTGCGTGCGCGCCTGTGTCTGTGTCTGTGTCTGTGTGACAGTGGATTATAAACAATCCCAATGAAATGCTCATTGCCTTT
>CM060339.1:25018131-25025631 GCA_030674155.1 Stramonita haemastoma
CCTGCCTGACCATAGGCGCTTGACATCATGGCTGAAAACGCTTCATACCCACCTGAAGCCAATATTCTACAAATGATAGATTGGAGATTAGCTCAAATGCAACAAGGCTTTGTTCTCCATTCACAAGGAATAAAAACTGAAATGAATGAAAAATTTTGTTCCCTGGAAAGCAGTATTGGACGTTTCTGTTCAGAAGTGGTGAAAGTGAAAGAAATAGCTGTCTCAAACTCAGAGGAGATCAAAGAGCTCAGAGAGGACAATGGCAGTCTGTATGAGAGGATCGACCAGTTAGAAAGAAAACTTGAATCACTGGAGCAAGGCATGAAAGCATATAACCTCAAGTTTTTGAATGTACAAGAGAGTGAGTGGGAAGACGAATATACAACCACACAAACAATAATCGACCTTTTAAATGATCACTCATATTCTGCAAATTGGCAACCCCAGGATATCATCAGAGCCTTTCGCATTGGAAAGCTGCGACATTATAGCAGGGAACCTCGACCCATCCTAGTGCAACTACAGAGATGGACTGACAAAATGGCTGTTCTTGGTGACAGAAAACTCAGGGACAGCTTACGACAAAGTGGAGTACGAGTCGCATCAGACCTCACCTCACGACAGAGAGAGATGGTGGACTTTTATAGGAATCAAGGCAAAATTGCGTATATATACAATGGCAAGTTACAAGTAAGAGAGAAACATCAAGCTGCTCAATTCGTGGACAACAGACAATGGCGTAACGCTTCCCCAAGCTTTAGAAGTAAAGAAGAAAACTGGCCTCGTCTGCCTCCAGCAAAAACAAGAAGGAACAGCATGAGCACAGGAACGCAAGCCTCTGGAAACAACTACCGTCAAGAATACAAAAGCCGACCAAGTGGACAGAACAGGAATTATGCTATGCAAAAATTTGTTAAACAAGCAGAGACAAATGCATGGAATGATTTCAATGTTCCACAACATCCCTACGCTAAAAGAGAACAGGACTCTGAAGACGAGGAAGAAATCTATGGCTACCACTCTGATGCCAGTCAACTGCAGGGCAGAGAGAATAGAGGGTATGGAAGACCAAGAAAAATGCACCATAGAGAGGTGGACAGACGTACCAGAGACAGACATCCCTCTGTACCAATAGCGCCAGGCACATGCTCTTACAGTGAGGTGATGAAGCAGCCAGCACCAGCAAGTCACAGAGCATCAGAAGACAAGAGGATTGTCTGGATAAGGGAACGCTCCAGCAACAACACTTCAAAGCGTGCTGCCTCAGAAGTGGCCAGGGAGGTCCGCAGTCTTGACAGGGATGAACAGCTACCCAAAAGACAGCCCGTGCTATTCCTGGAAGAGAATAACCTTGATGAAGCAGATCAAAGTGACCAAGACACCAATCCCATTCAGATGAGGCAACCTGATCGGCATTTGGATTCCACAGTGCAAGTTGAAAAGGAAATATACCAAGGGGTGGTTACAAACAGAACTGACCGTATGACTGGATTCATTGGGGAAAGTGACATGACAGATGACAACACGATGACTGTTTTGGGTGTTACTAATGAAACGAGAAGGGGAAACAATGACATTCATGTTGACAATCCAATGATCGGGGAGGTAACACACAAAGCAGACAAATTCGATGAAATACATCATCGTACAGAACAATGCAAAACAGATATGAGTAATGTAAACAAAAACACCACAGAAGACTCTGTTACAGAAGACATGACTAGACAGAATGAGACCTGTGAAAGACAGTCAGACGAGAAGAACAACAGAAAGACTGATGACAAGACAGGACAAACAGTGACAGGACAAAAACGGAGCAGATGTACAACGAGAGACCTGCGTCCAAGAAGTAGTGCTCCAGGGGCAAGACACAGTAGTCTGACTAGTGGTAGACAGCCCCAGAGATCCCACAGTCAGAGCAGCATTATAGACTCTTTCAGCAAAGCCATACCAGGGGAGCAAACAAAAGTCACTGATAAATGCATGCGCTCTAAATCTCATGCTGCCGAGCAGACAGATACACACAAATAGGGATTCGGCCGGGCCACAGCACCTGAGCAAATGTTTATAATCTCTCAGGAGAACAATGTGGCATGCACAAATGGTCAATCACTGACAAACATGTCAGTAAACCATGCAAAGCAAGTTGTACAAAGTGTAAATAAGCTACAAATAAAATTTCTAAATTATAATGTTAATGGATTGTTACAGAAACTGGATAATGCACATTTTGTGGAATATCTTCTTTCCCATGATTTTCTTTGTTTGACAGAAACTTTTGTTAGAGATGATTTTAATTCACCTTTGTTTGCAGACTACGTCACATTCACAGCAAAGGCAAAGAAACTCTCTCGGCAGGGAAGATTCTCTGGAGGGGTCATAGTAATGGTTAAAAAATCTTTTGCAGATTCTGTGCAACTAATTCCATTGGATATTGAAAATACAGTAGTGTTGAAAATAAAGAAAGATTTATTATGTACAGACAAAGACATAATGTTTATTAGTTCTTATGTGCCCCCCAGCGACTCTCCTTACTGGAAATCAATGGAGGGTGCTTATGGCATTGAAAGGATAGAACAATGTTTAATGGATCTGAATGAAATGTATGATGATTTTCATATTTTGTTGAATGGTGATATGAATGCAAGAACTGCTTCTGAAAATATGTGTTTCTTTGGGGATGTTACTGATTTTGATGAAATAGTTGTAAAAAATGACCACTTTTCAAGAAAGTCTCAAGATAGTCAAATGAATAATTTTGGTGCACAATTGATTGACTTGTGCAATATATTTGAATGTACCATTTTAAACGGTCTAAATGAACAAAGATTTGATGACAGCTGTACTTTTATTGGATCGTCTGGTGCAAGTACAGTAGATTACTTTATAGTTTCTTGCGATTTGTTGTTATATGTGAATTGTACATCACTTGTGGTTGAAAGTATAACAGAGTCTGATCACCTACCAGTTGTTTTACAAATAGAACATAAACATAATGTAAATGATTCAGGGATACCAAATTTAAATATAGATATGACACAGGAGAAGTTTATTTGGAAAGAAGAAAAGGAAAGCGAATTTTCTGAGATGTTGCAAAGCAGCATAATCCAAAATAAACTGATTGAAGCAAGTTTAAATTTAGATACTGATATAGATAGTGCTTTGGATGTTTTTGTGGAGTGCCTGAAAGACTCTAGCCAATGCATGTTTAAGGTACTCTCGGCTAAGAAAAAGAGAAAATCAGTATGGTTTGATGAGGAATGTTGTACCTTAAAGAAAGAATGCCGAAAAAAGCTTAACATTTTTAGAAAATCTCGTGAAGAAGAGGATAGAATAGTTTATGTAGAAGTAAGGAAAAGGTATAGATATCTGTTAAAGATGAAAAAACGAATGTTTAGGAAATTACAAACAGATAACTTAGTGAAAGAAATGAATGAGTCACCACGGTTTTGGAAACTTTTGAGAAACATGGGATGTGGTGGCAAACAAAAAGTCGATAATAACATTAAACTGGATGACTGGTTTAACCACTTTAAATCTTTATATCAAAACAGAAATCAAACCCAAGCAGAGGATATCAGTATTGAATATGATCTCTCAGAAGACCTTGATCATGATCTAAACCAAACTATTAGTGAGGGTGAAGTTATCCGAGCCATATCTAAACTTAAGATAGGGAAAGCATGTGGTATAGACAGTATCTCTGCCGAAATGCTGAAAGCTGGTGGAAATGTTGTTTATAAATTTCTAACAAAATTATTCAATAATATCTTTGACCAAGGAATTTATCCTGGTCAGTGGTCTAAAGCTATAATAATTCCAATATACAAAAAGGGGGACCCAGATAATGTTGATAACTATAGAGGTGTATCTTTATTAAGTATAATTTCTAAGTGTTTTACTTCTATACTAAATACTAGACTATATAACTGGTTAGAGACTAATAACTTGATTTCAGATAAGCAAGCCGGATTTCGGAAAAGACATTCTACAGTTGATCACATTTTTACTTTATATGCCTCAGTCCAGAAATGTTTGAGTAAAAAAGGTAGGAAGCTGTATGTAGCCTTTGTAGACTTTAGAAAGGCTTTTGACTCTGTGTGCCATAATAAACTTCTAGAGTGCTTGATTAAACAGGGTGTTAACGGAAAATTCCTCGCTTCTCTCTCTGCAATGTATAACTCGCTTTTGTCATGTGTACGTTCAAAATCTCAGTTGACTGAACTGTTTAAATGCCCAACTGGAGTAAGACAGGGTTGTGTCTTGAGCCCAACGTTATTTTCAATATTTATTAATCAGTTAGCTGATGACGTTGAGGAAAGTGGTAAACATGGCGTACAAATGCTGCCTGGTATTGCAGATTTGCTGATTATGTTATTTGCAGATGATGTAGCTCTGCTGTCAACCACTCCCAGAGGTCTCCAAAACCAACTAAATATTTTGCACTCGTGTTGTAAAAAAATGCAATTATATGTAAATAAGGATAAGACAAAAATAATGGTATTTAGAAAAGGAGGGTTTCTGGGACGACATGAAAAATGGTTTTATGATGGAAAGAGATTAGAAGTAGTGAATAGTTATTGTTATTTAGGGTTTAATTTCACCACTAAGATTAGTGCCAAAAGGGGTATAGATCATTTAGCAATAAAAGGAAAGAAAGCAGTTATGCAATTACATAAAGTGTTCAACAAATACAAAGAAATGACCTCAAGTGTATTCTTTAAAATTTTTGACATAAAAATTCAACCAATTCTGTTATATGCATCTGAGGTATGGGGCATAAATAGACTAGAACATATTGAAAAAGTACATTTAACAGCTTGTAAAAGATTCCTAGGTGTTCCAACGAGGACGCCTAATAAAATGGTTTATGGAGACCTTGGGAGATTCCCATTGTACATCAATTCGTATGTTGCTTGTATAAGGTATTGGCTAAAATTAGTTGAAATGGATAATGAAAAATTACCCCACAGAGCATATATTATGTTATTAGAATTGGACAGATGTGGCAAAAGTTGTTGGGTTACAAATGTGAGAGAGATTCTGTGTGAGACTGGTTTTGGTATTGTCTGGATGATGCAAGGAGTGGGAAATACTAAAATGTTTTTGAGAGTTTTTAAACAAAGACTTGTGGACTGGTTTATTCAGGAATGGAGTGGAACAATCAGGGAACGAGAAAGATATCAAATTTACAGTTCATTTAAAACAGTTTTTGAAAGAGAAAAATATATAAACGACATGGACATTTATTGTTTTCGTGTGGCTGTTACCCAACTAAGAGTTGGTGCACTTCCTATCAATGATAACATACATAGATATAGTGAATCTGCACAGGATAGACATTGTCAGGTTTGTGTTAATCAAATTGAAAATGAACGTCATCTCTTGTGTGATTGTAACCTTTACACAGACCTTCGAGACAAATTTCTTAGGGAATCGTTAGGACTATCTCTTCATGTTCTACTAAAAGCGGCAAATGAAAATCACAGACATAACGTATCCAGGTTTGTTTTTCATGCAATTAACAGAAGGAAAACAATGCTTGGCTTACAATGATAGGCAGCCAAAACTGCTGTATTGACATTTGGTAAATCATGTAAACTGATAAAAATTTGAAATTGTAACTACTCTGTTTACTATGTCACAACACATTTGTTCAGGTTTTTGCTCGTGTGTGTGTGTGTGTGTGTGTGTGTGTGTGTGTGTGTGTGTGTGTGTGTGTGTGTGTGTGTGTGCGCGCGCGCGCGCGCGTGCGTGTATGTGTGTGTATGGGTGTGTGAGTGTGTGTGTGTGAGAGAGAGAGAGAGGCGTGCGTGCTTGCGTGTGTGCGTGCGTGTGTGCGCGCACACGCGTGCGGTGTGTGTGTGTGTGTGTGTGTGTGTGTGTGTGTGTGTGTGTGTGTGTGTGCTCGGAGGAGAGAAAGAGTGTATGTATGTGGTGTGTGTGTGTGTGTGTGTGTGTGTGCGTGCTGTGTGCGTGTATGCATGCGTACGTGCGTATCTGTGTGCATAATATATTCTTGTTATTGGTTTGAAATTTGATATGCCCAACATTGTATGGAAAGGAAGTAAAACTGGTATTGATAATGCAGTATACCCTAAATACGCTTTCATTAAGCCTATTTTTGCTATAGTATAGTATGAGTGAAATTTATACATACTCACATTTTGCATTGCTATAGAACGTGTGAAATTTTCTCCATGCTTCCATTTTTTCATTGCTATAGTTTGTTTGAAATTCATTCATGCTTCCTTTTTTTTTTTTTTTTTTTTTTTTTTTTAAATTGCATGTGTGAAACTTATCAATACTTTCATTTTGCATTGCTTTAGTGTGAAATTTATACATGCTTTCATTTTCCATTACGATAGTAGGTGTGAAATTTATCCATACTCTCATTTTCATTAGTATGGCAGTCATGGAATTTATCCATGTTTCAATTTTCCATTGCTATAGTACGAGTGAAATTAATCCAAATTTTGATTTTTCACTGGGGCAATATGTGTGAAATTTTGCAACGCTTTCATTTTTCATTGCTATAGTATGTAGGAAATGTATCCATGCTTTGATTTTTGGAAGGTGTAGTATGTATATGATTTACCCATGCTTGTTTTTTTTTTTTTTTTTTTAAATACCATAGTATGTTTGAAGTTTATTCATATTTTCACTTTGCATTACACACACACCCCCGACCTCCCCACCTGGTGTATTGTGGTCCAAGGCCAAAGTACCATTAAACCATTTCAGTGTTCAGTGTTCAGTGTTCTCTCTCTCACACACACACACACATTGTCAAATTTGCTAAAAACAAATTAACGTTACAATACTTTCTGTTCCTATTACCTGACTTTTCAGTTGTCTCTTGCGTGGGAGGTAGAGCCTGAGTGCTGGGAGGCGTTTCTACAAGAGATAGACAAACAAGCAAACGCACCAATAAACATCAGTTAGACAAAATACATTCTGCTACTCTTGACAGACAGACGCTATATAACCGAGTGGGTAAGACCATTGGCTTCAATCCCATGAATCTATGAAGTCGTGGGTTCAAATCTCGGTGGCGTCTGGTAAATTAAGCGTGAGGATTTTTGACGGATTCCCAGGTCAACTTCAAGTGCAGACCTGACGATGCCTTAACACCCTTCGTGTTTATATATATATAGATATATATATAGATATATATATGTATATGTACAGATATAAATATATAAATATAAACATATGTACATATATGCCGCCGCTGTAGTCTAGATAGGGCGTTGGACTCATTATCTAAATGTTGCGGGTTCGATCCCAGCTTTCGGCAATGGCGTTGTGCCCTTGGAAAAGGCACTTTACGGCTATTTTCTCACCCCACCCAGGTGTAAAAGGGGTACCAACCTTGTGTTGGGGGTTAACCCTGCGACAGACTGTGGCATCCTATCCAGGGGGGGAGTCTATGACTCTCAGTCGCTTAACGCCACAGAAACCAGGATAAGCACCGGCCTGATGAGCCTTAGGCTCGGG
>CM060339.1:25033131-25048131 GCA_030674155.1 Stramonita haemastoma
ATAGATAAAGTAAACAGATACATAAATAAATAAATAAATAAATAAATAAATAAATAAATAAATAAATAAATAAATAAATAAATAGCACACATAATGACCACGACAACCACAAAGACAAAACAATGTTGACTCACCATCATCACAAGTCTCGTCATGTTCGCTTGTGTCCTTATCCTCAAAGTTGAAATCACAGCAGGGCAAAAAACAAACAAACCTGGAGAACAACATATAATTATCATTAACTACAACACCACTGTACAGCAACAGAGTAGTCAACAAGATATAATAAGCACCATACATACTGGTACCTGTATATAACACGATGTATCAATTAAGGCCATCAACAGCATAAATTATCATCATACACCATGTCATATTGTTTTCATCATTCACTTCTTTTCATTTCCAAAACTGGTGTTGTTACAATGTATACATCTATACAAGACAGACAAAACCAAAAACTAACATACACTATTCACTTGGTTCCAAAGAAAAGCTGTTTTTTATGTAATCAAATGAGAGCGATAACACACATACACACAGTGTACACACACACACACACACACACACACACACACACACACACACACACACACACACACACACACACACACACACGGATAGCCTAGTGGTCAGAACATTGCGCTGGCAATTTGAAGACCCGGGTTCGAATCCGGTCGAGGAACTTTTCTTCCTGGAGTTAACATCAGTGCTGACTCCACTCTCCCCAAAAGTCCTTCGGATGAGACTTTAAACCGAGGCCCCGTGTGCAAACGCATGCAGAACATCTTGCGCACACGTTAAATCCTGTTCCGCTTTTCGTAAGAGTAGGCCATCGTGTGCCGGTGGGAACAGATGACAATATTTACAAACCTGCATACACACAGGGACCGGATGAAAAAAAGCACATGATTGTTTATTCTGTTATCTTCGATATAAAAGAATAAATAAAATAAATAAAACACACACACGCGCGCGCACACACACATCATTCTCTCTCTCTCTCTCTCTCTCTCTCTCTCCTCTCTCTCTCTCTCTCCTCTCTCTCTCTCTCTCTCTCTCTCTCTCTAACACACACACACACACACACACACACACACACACACACACACACACACACACACACACACACACACACACACACACACACATTGCGCTCGCAATTTGACGCAATTTGACAACCCGGTTCGATTCACGTTCAAGGGGGTTTTCCCCCTGGAGTTACCATCAGTGCTGACTCCACTCTCCCCACAAGTCTTTCGGATGAGACTTTAAACCGAGGCCCCGTGTGCGAACGCACGCAGAACATCTTGCGCGCACGTTCAATCCTGTTCCGCTTTTCGTAAGAGTAGGCCATCGTGTGCCGGTGGGAACAGATGACATTTACACAACTGCATACACACGGGGACTGGATGTAAAAAAAAAAAGCACACGAGTGCTTATTCCATTATCCTCGATATAAAAGAATAAATCAAATCAAATCTCTCTCGCTCGCTCGCTCGCTCGCTCGCTGGCTGTCACACATAGGTCTACACTCACATCACGCCTTTGCATGGTAAACTCTCACGATTATGATTATTATCAAAAATGGATTACCATTTTACCTTCATCACATTCTGCTCAGGGGTTAGTCATGTCAACCTCGATGTGCAAAACAATGCGATCGTTACGTGATGACCGGCGCTTTTAATAAGTCTGAACACGCATTTCTCTGTTGACGGCAAAGCAGCTCACAGCACCTATTAATAGGGCCTATTAATAATTCGTCAGATCGGGAAAATCCGATCTACATAATTATTCGATCTACAAATCCGATCTACTCCCCTCATCCCCTCTCCCCCTCCTCCACCCTCCACCCCGTGTGCGTATTTATAGGCTAGGCCTACTATACTGGGTAGTATAGGGAAAATTAATGGTCCCAAACGATAAACCGAGGTCCCGTGTGTTACACATCACTATTTAGCGCACGTAAAAAAAAAAAAAATAATAATAATAATTTTAAAAATAATAATGGATAGGCGCTGCACTTGTGGCGACGCGCTCTACCCAGGGAGAGCAGCCCGAATTTCACGCAGAGAAACCTGCTGTGACATAAAGTGGTGTAAAATAAAATAAAATAAAATAAAGAAAAGAAAAGAACCCATGGCAACACGGGGGGTTGACCCTGGCAAAATTCTGTAGAAAAAAGCCACTCTGATAGGGAAACAAAATACAGTTGCATGCAGGAAAAAGGAGAAGAAAAAAAAAGGGTAGGCGCTGAACATGTGGCGACACGCTCTCCCCGGGGATAGCAGCTCGAATTCACGCAGAGAAATCTGCTGTGACATAAAGTGGTATAAAATACGAAGTCTCACCGTTCATAAACACAGGATCACAAGCTAAGAAGGGAGGCAATAAACCACAGGCGAACAAAAACTGGAAACAAGATCTCTCTGTCTGTCTCTGTTTCTGTCTCTCTCTGTGTCTGTGCCTCTCTCCTCTCTCTCTCTCTCTCTCTCTCTCTCTCTCTCTCTCTCTCTCTCTCTCTCTCTCTCTCTCTCTCTCTCTCTTTCTACCCTCCCCCCCCCCTCCTCTCTCTCTCTCTCTCTCTCTCTCTCTCTCTCTCTCTCTCTTTCTCTCTCTTTCTCCCCCCCCCCCCCCCCCCCTCTCTCTCTCTCTCTCCTCTCTCATATCTCTCTGAGGAGTCACTGGGGTATTGCACTGCACTGCACTGAAGTTTTCAGGCTGTATCTTTCGGACACGTTGAATCTGGCGGAGCCCATCTCTTGCCCGGTACAGAGTGCATGCTGGGTAGATTCGTGTTAACATAGGCCACCCAATGCTGACTTAAATTAGGGATCTTAAAACCTGCATGTTTAATCTTTGGGCATGTGTATTGACACGAAGGAAATGGGGGGGGGGGGGGGGGGGGCACTGGCAGGTCTGTGACATATTATAACAATGCTCAAAACTGGCGATATTAATCATGGTGTGTAGAAGCACATTGGGACCGGATGTAAACAAAACAAAACAAACATTTTAAAAGGCGGGGGTGGGGCAAACATGATGATTCATAATTCTCGAAAGAAAACAATAGACGTAGGATGTGTGAATTAAAGCAAGCAAGCAAGCAAGCGCGCACACACACACACACACACACACACACACACACACACAACACACACACACACACACACACACACACAACACACACACAAACACACACACACACATGCACGCATGCACACACACCTACTCTAACACACACACACATACTGCTACACACACATACATACTGCGACGCACACATACACATACAGGGCCGGCTATGCACACTTATACACACACATACGCGCACGCGCGCGCACACACATACGCGCACGCCGCGCGCACACACACACACACACACACATACATACATACATACATACATACATACATACATACATACATACACAACCGCACACACACGCGCGCGCACGCATGCACGAACGTGGGCATGCAAGCCTAGGGGGGGGGGAACCTAGTGGTTAGAACATTGTGCTCGCAATTTGACCACCTGGGTTCGAAACCCGTTCAATGGGATAATTTCTCATGGGATTAACATCAGTGCTGACTCCACTCTCCGCAAAAGTTCTTCGGATTAGATTATAAACCGAGCCCCCGTGTGCGAACGCACGCAGAACATCTTGTGCACACGTTAAATCCTGTTACACTTTTCGAAAGTGTAGGCCATTGTGTGCCGGTGTCAACAGATGACAAATTTAGAAAACTGCATACACGCGGGGACTGGATGTAAAAAGCACACAGTTGTGCTTCTTCCATTTACATCGATATAAAAGAATAAATAAATGAATAAAATAAAATAAAATAAACAAATAAAGAAATAAGCATACACACTTAACCGGAACCTACTTACCTAATATAAAAATAAGTCGGCCTAAGAACAAAGAGCCATATCACCCACTATCCAGAGGAAGAAAAAAAAAAGATCGGCATTATGAAGAAACTACTATTTACACACACACACGCACACGCACACGCACGCACGCACACGCACGCAAGCACACACACGCACGCACGCACGCACGCACGCACGCACGCACGCACGCACGCACACACACCACACACATTAATTTATAAATGACTATTTCTCCACTGTTGGCAACAAAAACAGGAAAATGGCTCAATTTCTAAATATTGTGATAAAGGCTTTATTCTGTTAATTTTGAAAAGCCAAATGGTTAAAGATTTTGTAGCCATTATCAAAACAGCAGCAGGTGGTTCGTATCTTCAGATATATGCAAATGAAGTCACGTGTTCCAAAAAATGAAACAGCATTTCACTGTGACACTGTTGTGCCTATAACTTTAAATGAAAACATGTATTTACAACAAACAGTATTCAGAAGTGAAGTTACTACTTAGTACCAACCATTAGACACAAAGAAACCAAAAACATTTTTTTAATTATGGGAGTAGGTACCGGCAATTAGTGTGACACTGTAATGCATGTTACCAGGGGGTCATGACAATATCACACAGCCAAGACATTCTGGACCAGTATTCAATGAATACCTCAGCATCATTAGTTATTGCATGTAGATTAAAGCCATGGAATGGAAAACAGATTGTGCAAAACACAACTCTGACATGGGCCCTAAGTTTGTGTGGTAACATTACACGTGACACCAATTATGACATTTGAATAAAAAACAAAGCAAACTGTTGATGTACAACAATACTTTTATTACAGAATTGATGATAACATGGTCATGAACAGTAACTAACAAGAATTATGATTTTAAAAAAAATTCATTTGTTTGTGTACATGGTTCAGAAAAACAAAGAAATATAAAGAAAGAAAACAAAACCTTTCTTCATGTATAAAACATGGTGAACTGACATGAATCATTCAACAGCAATAAAATCAAGACAAATCAACAAGTAGTTCAGATATAAAAAGATGATTAACTGACTGGAATTTTTTTTAATCGATAAAGACAATTTAATTTGTTTATGTTTAGTAAGGCAGTGAGTTTGGCCCAGGCCAAAAGCTGTGTGGGGTATTGATGTCAGCTAATTGCCAAGGCCTACACTACAATGTTGTAATGTTGTAAAATGTTGTTTTGAGATTGCCTTTAGCCATGACAAGCTCTTAATAACAACATGCACTCTCCTGTAATTAAAGGAGAAAAATTCCTCTGAAGTTGCAGTATTGCTGCTTATATAGTGAGGTACTTGGAAACAGTCATACATGCAAACTGCTCATTCAGTGTGCACTTTCAATCTCACAGTGATTCCCAGGTGGGATGAGTGAGTCAGAGTGCACTCTGTGGGTGACCCCCAGAAGGTTACACTTGGGGAACACACAACAACACAGTGAGCAGACTAGAAAGTAAGTCTTAACTGTACAAATCATATGTCACAACAAAAATTTAAAAAAAAAAATTGTATTCAATCAAAACAATACAGCAGAAAGGCACAAACATCAGTACAAGAAGCATAAATCAATGCAAGCTGATGAAAAGCACTCCTGTTAGTACTTCTTAAGTTTTGTCCACTATTTAAAAATATCGCATTATTTTGTGTGTGTGTGTGTGTGTGTGTGTGTGTGAGAGAGAGAGAGAGAGAGAGAGAGAGAGAGAGAGAGAGAGAGAGAGAGAGAGAGAGAGAGAGAGAGAGAGAGAGAGAGAGAGAGAGAGAGAGAGAGAAAAACTCTGTGTGTGTGTGTGTGTGTGTGTGTGTGTGTGTGTGTGTGTGTGTGTGGAGAGAGACAGACAGACTGATACAGACAGACAGACAGACAGACAGACAGACAGACAGACACACACACACACACACACACACACAGGGGCGGTGAACTGCGTTCATCACTGAAGTCGGACGTGTTTCAGCATTGCTCTCTATATTTTGTTAATTAATTGTTAATTAACGCAAAATATCTATATTTTTCACCTTAATTTTTCACTACATAGTCTCGTCAAAGGTATGCCTTCATGCCCTCTGAGTTTCAGAGCAAAATGTGGAGGATTTCTGTGGACTTTTCTCTGTTTTATGTACAAGCGAGCCAAGCGAGCAAAGGAGTATGCAGTGAGAATGATTGAGCCAGTCAGCATGCGTTTGTCGTTTGCACTGGTGATGCTTGTGGCCACGCTTCTGCATCAGGCAGGGGATGTGGAAATGAACCCTGGGCCTAAGAATACCAAGCAGTCTCGTCTTAGCATGTCGGGCAGGAGTTTACCCACGGAAACTTCAGGAGGGGGGAAAGATTCTGGAAAAGATTCTGAAAAAGACAAGCAGCAAACAGAGCCTACTCTGACTTCACTGTTGGAAGCTCTGACTTGCATAAAGGAGGACTTTTCTGGCAGATTTGACTCCATCAACAATCGGCTAGACTCGCTCAGTGCCTCTGTTTCTGGTATCCGAGATGAAGTCAGCCAGCTGTCGCAGTCGGTGAATGATCTGAAAGAGGAAAATCAAGCGCTGAAGCAGCAGAACGAAGAACTGTTGGACAGGTTGGGGGAGTCGGAGAGGAAGTTGGATGATCTTGAAGGAAGATCAAAGAGGAATAATTTGATCTTCAATGGACTAAAGCGTCAAACACCACAGCCAGAAACATGGGATGACTGTGAAAAGCTTGTCCAAGATGTCCTTCACAACCAGCTGAAAATTGAAGGAGATGTCGAATTTGAACGCGTGCACCGCCTGGGCAACGATCCGAACTCACCCATCATCGCATGTTTCTCAAAGTTCAAGGACAAGCAGCGTGTTCTGAAAGAGAAGAAGAAGCTGAAGGACGGCAGTGCAGGGAAAACCATCTTCATTGGGGAAGATTTCTCCAAGAGAGTTCGGGATGCTCGTCGCCTGTTGCTGCCCTTTCTGAAGAAGGCGAAATCGGAAAAGAAACACGCATTTCTGAGGTTTGACTGTCTGGTGATTGACGGTAAGTCTTTTGTGTATGACGCAGCTACCCAGGGACTAAAAGAACGACAGCAAAAATGAAGATCTGGCCGGCCCAAATTTCCTAGAGGAAAGATTTCCAAAGAATCCTCTACCTCCCTTCCTTATACTGTGTCAAATGAAAAGACGGATGATACACATACACAGAAGACAAACACACACATGCAATATACACAGTCTTTTTTAAAGATCATGATGTGGAATATTCAAGGTTTGGAAAGAAAATTAAATTGTTTGTCATTTAAGCAGTTTTGTCAAAAGTTTAAAATCTTTGCATTTTGTGAAGTATGGTCATGTGGTAAAAATGCAATTGAGAGTGCGTTCTCAGATTATACAGTATTTTTCTGTCCACGTACTGAACGACTAAAAGGGGGCGTGGCAGTGTGTGTTCATAAGAGTATTTCACAACATGTGGAAAGGGTATTGGACAAGGCAGAGGACTGTGTTTTTCTAAAAGTGAGTAAATGTGTTTTCAACTCTTTTTCTGACATTCTTGCATGTTTTGTTTATGTAGCTCCAGAACGCTCGGTAATATACAATGAAAACAATATGGCAGGATTTGAAATTCTAGAAAATTATATGACACAAATCATGAATATGTACCCTGATCTCCCATGGTTGTTATGTGGAGACTTCAATGCCCGCACTGGTAATCTTTCTGATGTTGACACAGAATATGGCGACAGTCACATTCAACTATTGGATGATTTGAATGAATTGTCTGATAATACGACACTGGTTAGTCGTAAATCGAAGGATGAAAATGTGAACAGTTTTGGTAAAAAGTTATTGGAATTGTGTAAGGAATTTGACTTAGTTATTGTAAATGGCAGATCACAGAGTGATAAAGAAGGGGAAATAACTTGCGTTGCAAACAGCGGCAGGAGTGTTGTTGACTACTTTATTTGTTCTTTTTCGTTGTTTGAAAGTGTTGTTGACATGTTTGTTGCTGACAGATGTGAGTCAGACCATTTTCCAATTGTCATTTCATTTCTTATGGAGTCTAGTGAAGAAACCTGTGAAGAAGAAATAGAATTAGAAGAAATGTCAAAATATGTATGGAAAGATGACAGTGCCAGTTTATTTCAGAATAATCTCCTTGACTGTGTACAAGTTGTTTTTGAAAACTTTACTGCAGCTCTCTGTAGAAATATTGATGATGCATGCGAACTTTACGTTTCTTTCATACAGAATGCTGCAGAAACTATGAAACTCAGGCAGAAGAAAAGCTTTAAATTTCACTCTCAGCCACCTTGGTGGGATAATGACTGTGAAGAAAGTAAACAAGTTAAGTACAATCTACTGAAAATCTTTAGATGCACAAACTCTCAGGAAGACTTGGATGCTTTCCTACTTCAAAAGAAAAGTTTCAAATCCTTGTGCAAGAGGAAACAAGTTGAACATAACAACAAAATTTTGAAGGATTTGAATGATTTATGCATGAGTAGGAATTCCAGAGCTTTTTGGCAAAAATTAAAAACACTGACATCTTTGAAACCAAGCAGATCAAACAAAATATCACCACGCAAATGGTTTGATTATTTCAAATCACTGTTCTCCTCAAATCAACACTCAGATGATCCAGATTTTACTGAAGAAGTTGAAAATAGGCTGACTATGCATGACCTCAATAATTGTGAAAATTGTGCCGATTCAGAGCTTGGTAATGAGATCACTGAGAGTGAAGTTTTAACAGCTTTGAATAAACTGAAAAGTGGTAAGACCTCTGGTCCTGATGGTTTGATGTCAGATTTTTTTCAACATGCCACTGACATTCATGTCAGATTCTTACTGCCTTTGTTCAACACAGTATTTTCATCAGGTACATACCCAGAAAGCTGGTCACATGCATTGATTTTTCCCCTGCATAAAAAAGGTAGCACTGCACAGGTTGATAATTATAGGGGTATTTCATTGTTGAATATTATTGGTAAACTGTATTGTACAATTCTGAATGAAAGACTGACAAAGTTTTGTGAAACTGCACACTTAATTCCGGAAGCACAAGCTGGTTTTCGTAAAGGTTACGGCACTATAGATCAAATATTCACACTTCAGTCTCTAGTACAAAAGTATCTAACAAAGAAAGGGGGTAGATTTTACACCCTTTTTGTTGATTTTTCAAAAGCATTCGACAGTGTTGATAGGATGAAACTTTTATTTCTGTTGCTACAAAAGGGAGTTCATGGTAAGATGTTCATGACGCTGCAAAGCATGTACAAAAGTGTAAAAGCAGCTGTGAGAGTTGGATCACACATTACTGAATATTTTGATTGTATTTCTGGTGTAAGACAAGGGTGTATGCTGAGTCCATTGTTGTTTTCAATTTTTATTTCTGAACTAGAGTCAGAGCTCACTAGATCTGATACTCAAGGCATAGATATATTTTCTGAGCCACTTGGAATATTTCTACTTATGTATGCAGATGATATTGCTATTGTTTCAGATTCAGTTGTAGACCTGCAGAAAAAGATAAACTGTTTAGAGAATTATTGTAACAAATGGGGACTTTCTGTAAATATGGACAAAACTAAAGTAGTTGTCTTTAAAAATGGTGGATTTATTAAAAAGTCTGAAAAATGGTGCTACTCAGGAAAGCAGATACAAGTAGAATCTAGTTATAATTATCTGGGTGTAGTTTTTGGTTCAACACTGAAGTGGTCAAAATGTGTCGAAAATCTCTCTGGAAAAGCATTGAAGGCTGTTGCTGGAATCAAAAGATTGTATTTCAGGTTGAAGAATCTTCCAGCAGCTACAGTTTTTAGTATTTTTGATACAAAGGTAAAACCAATCCTCCTTTATGGTTCTGAAATTTGGGGTTTTCAGCAATTTAATGACATTGAAAAAATACAGGTAAAAATATGCAAAATGGTCCTAGGGGTCGGCAGAGATGTTCAAAATAACATTTGCCTTGGTGAATGTGGTCGATACCCCATTTTTGTTGACACTGTCACCAGGGTCATCAAATATTGGCTAAAGCTTTTGGATATGCCTGATCATAGATATCCCAGACAATGTTACAATATGTTGTGTAAACAGGATGAAGCAGGGAGAACAAATTGGGTTACCCATGTTAGGAAGATTCTTTGTACCCATGGATTTGGTTTTGTTTGGACAATGCAGAACTGTGGTAATTCTTCATCCTTCATAAAGGAATTTAAAAGACGAATACAGGATGTGTATCAACAAGAATGGCATGATTCTCTATCAGCATACCCTGACTATTTAGATTATCATCCGATTATCTGTAGAGCAAGCTATGTATGTAAAGTGGAATCTTTAGAATATCGTAGAGCTATATGTTTACTAAGGTCAAACAGATTACCTTTAAATGGAATTTCACGTTATGGTAAACCAATTACCGATCCATTCTGCTCACAGTGTGATGGTCAACAAATTGAAGATGTGTGTCACTTTTTGCTTGTATGCCCTAAATATACTGTGCTACGAAGAAAATGTATTCCTTTGTATTACTACAGATTTCCTTCCACTCTTAAAGTTCAGCTTCTTTGTATGTGCACTAGACCTAGTTTGTTGTTTAAAGTTGGATTATTTCTTACTAAATGTTTAGATATCAGAAGTAATGATGTTCACCATACATGAAAGTACATGTTTAAATGTTGTTCCTATGGGCTATATGGCCTGCAAAAACTGAATAAAAGTTATTGTTATTGTTATTGTTGTTATTGTTATTGTTACACACACACACAGAGGGAGACAGAGAATTGTGTGTATATGTGTTGGGAGGGAGTGGAGACATAGGGGGGGGAGGAGGGAAGAGAGAGAGAGAGAGAGAGAGAGAGAGAGAGAGAGAGAGAGAGAGAGAGAGAGAGAGAGAGAGAGAGAGAGAGAGAGAGAGAGAGATGGGTGGAGTGGTGGTTGGAAAGAGCTAACAGCTCTGGTACCATGACAACTTACAGGCACCTGCCGAAAACAAGGTAACAATTGGGGGGGAGGGGAGGGGGGAGAAAGAGAAGTGTGGCCATGGATGGTAGACTGTAGAGAAAGGAGGAAGGGTTCAACAGGTCATTTCGCCAGTGTTGACAGCTCCTGTCACTGTCTGCTCTTTCCCTACCTCACAGACTGAATGGAGGCAACGTTACCGAACAATCTTCAAACTGATTTTGTTTCTCTTCTTATGTTTATTGGCCAATGTACAACCGCTGAATATGATAAAATATGCAAGATAATGTAAAGAAAAGTTCAACAGATGGTGCCAGTAAAGAAATATGAAATGAGAGCAAACCTTCATTTCATGTGACTCCTTTTTACATTTCCACACATCTTATTTTTATCAACCACATAAACACAACAGACTCACAGAACAAAGAATACTGACACAAGAACATGCATAAACATATTATTTGCCTAATCCATTACAAATTCAGAGAAGTACACTTACCAAAAATAACTATTTTGCTGATTTGTCCTCAAGACTATTGTTCCACACACACAAGTAAGTGCACTTCCAGCAGAGAGAAGGTGTGACACATGACTCATTTTTACATAATAGGTCACTTTCTCCCGTCAAATTCGCAGAAAAACGTCACAGACCCGTGTTCTATTCCACAGTTCACAGTTCATCGAGGCAAACAGCAAACAGTGGACTGCCCTGCGTGATATAATTTTGCTAAGCACATTAATTCTGCCAGTAACCTGTATTTGATCTGTGACGCAAAAGGGATTTTTTTAGACTACATTTACTCATTTGATTTCAAGTATGAAACTGCAGCTTGACATTAATTTTCGCTTGATAAATAATCGATTTGTAACCAAATTTTGTGCAATTATCGTCTGCTGACTTGGTGCTGAAAGCAAAAAGTGGGTCATGATCTGTGACGTGGCTGGCAACGTACGAAACCCGAATTTCACAATCGTTGTTTGTCAAGAAAACTATTTAAAAACACCAGTTCTTTACGTGAGTATTTCAATGCATCTTTAATCTTTAGTTCTATGAAAGAATTTTTGACTAGGGGTTACGATCTTTGCAGTAGTGAACTTTAGAAGCCAGTAGGGGTAAGCGTTCCGGTTTTTCGTCGCCATTTTTAGGCCATTTTCGCCAGAAACTTCTCTCTCATAAACATAATTTTCTGTTCTGGGTCTTGTTTCTGCTCGCACTGTTTCCTTGATATATATATATGTGAAATGTATTAAGTGATGATAAATGGTTCAAACATATTTTGTTTAAGCGTAATGGAAAGTTTTTGAGGGTGACCCCCCAATGACCCCAACAGTGGAGAAATAGTCAAATACATTATCGAGCAAGCAAACAACTTTGAAAAGGTCATAGTTTCAATCAACACAGCAAAGCTGCCAAACATAGTTCAATAATTGATACTGACGCACATGGTATCGATCGGCAAATGAAGCTGCCAAACATAGTTCAATAATTGATAGGGATGCACATGGTATATCGATCGGCAAATGAAGAGTGTCCACTTACCTTCCTTCTACATAAACTAGACAACTAGTTTCACTCTCACGCACACAAGCTCAAGCAATGCAGCACAAAAACCTGACAGTAACAGCCACAATCTGCTCTAAAGAGGACGAAATTATTTCGCTCTTCAATTTAACGTCTTTTCACTATGACTTGTACTATTAGACAAGCAGCCGTCATAGTCGAGTCAACAGTATTCCTTCCTGCCTTAGTTAAATAAAGCCTACACCGATTTGACAAATGCAAGCTGCAAAAATGACGTGTTATTGCGTGGTAACTACAGTGTCAAAACAGAGATATGAAAAAAAAGTTATGGTCACCCTTTCCTTTAGAAAGAGACTGCTGCAAAAAAAAAGAAAAGAAAAAAAAGGAGATAATATCCTACCTACCTACCTACCTGTATAGGTGAAAAAGGTATGATTAGTAATGTTCCTGGTCATGTGAAACTAGGAAGGGGGAAGCAAGAAATACCTCCCCTATTTCCTTTTCTGGAAAATAGTTTTAACGTCGAATCTATTTTTACATACACTGCTTCTTTGCACATTGTTAAAGTGATTAAAGGAGTGTAGATAAGTCTCTGTAAGCTCTCTCTCTCTCTCTCCTCTCTCTCTCTCTCTCTCTCCTCTCTCTCTCTCTCTCTCTCTCTCTCTCATGCACGCACGTGCACACACACACAACACAACACAACACAACACACACACACACACAGACACACACACACACACACACACACACACACACACGCACACAAACACACACACGTACTCCTTCCCACTCGTTCCTATTAATTTTATTTTATACCACTTCATGTCAATTAGATTTCTCTAAGTGACAATCCCATGATTCGTGATGCTCTCTTCGGGGAGAGCGTGTCGCCACAAGTGCAGCGCCACCCATTTTTTTCCCGTCTGCAACTGTATTTTGTTTCCTGATCAGAGTGGCTTTTTTTCTACAGAATTTTGCCTGGGTCAACCCCTTTGTTGCCGTGTTTTTTGTTTAGATCTAGCACCCAGACCACCACTCATGGTCTAATGGATGGGGGAAAGTGTTGGGCCCAAACAGGATTCGAACCACCGCACACTCCGAAGCGGACGTTTCACTTTCTAGGCAGGCGCGTTACCTCTAGACCACCGATCAACATGTCAATAGGATTATGCTTGCTAACATACATGCACACACACATACTCTCTCTCTCTCTCTCCCCCTCTCTCTCTCTGGCTCTCGTTCTCGCTCTCTCACGCGCAGATATTAGAGTACACACACACACAGACACACAGACACAGACACACACACACACACACACACACACACACTTACCTGGTGTTATTTCGATTCCTTCACAAACACCGTAGGCCAACTGTGCGCTATCTTCCTCTTCGTCGTCTAATATAAGGCTCAGACTAAGGCTAGGAGGATAGTGTTTGTCTGCTAGGCTAATAGGCCTAACTATGAAAGACAGCGTTGCACTGCCGTTGAACGCCTGACAAGTCAGGCCCAAGCTAACCAAATTTGGTGTGGGGGAGAATTGTTGAGGGGGTACAGACGGAGGGGGCAGGAGAATGTAGAGTAGGCGTAGACAGAGAAGGTAGAAATGTATTTATTTACTTATTCATTTATTTGTTTTACTTTATTTTTATTTTTTAATTTTATTTATTCATTTATTCTTTTATATCGAGGATAATGGAATAAGCACTCATGTGCTTCTTTTTACATCCAGTCCCCGTGTGTATGCAGTTTTGTAAATCCTGTCATCTCTTCCTACCGGCACACAATGACCTTTACTTACGAAAAGCGGAAACGGATTTGACGTGTGCACGAGATATTCTGTGTGTGTTCGCACGCGACCTCGGTTTATAATCTCATTTGAAGGACTTTTGGGGGAGAGCGGAGTCAGCACTAATGTTAACTCCTGGGGGAAAATCCCCTTGAACGAGATTCGAACCTGGGTCGTCTTATTGCAAGCGCAATGTTTTGACCACTTGGCTATCGGGTTGGGAGAAGGAGGTGACAGGAAGTAAAGGAGCCAGGCAGAAAGAAACAAAACTTGTCCCAACCTTTGCATTGACACAAGGAAAGGGGGTGTAGTGGTGGTTTAGGCAAAATTGATTTCCCATTTGATTGACTCATCTCCAACCCTAGTGCTGGTCTTTTGCTGTTTTGGGATATGATAAGGTTCTTCATTTCTATTTTACTTCATCTTATTTTTTTTGGTGTGAGTACATGTAGGGTAAATCCGTGAATGTGCCATTTCCTTTGTTATTCCCTGTTGCGTGTTTTGTGTATGTGTGTAATTTTTGTGCGGCGGTGCGCGCGTGTGTGTGTGTGTGGGTGTGTGGGTGTGTATGTGGGGGTGGGGGTGTGAGTGTGTGTGTGTGTGTATGCACTGTACTGCACTGCACATTTTCTTAATATTGCTCTTATTTTACTTTTATTCTCTGGCCATGTAATATGCTGTGTATTGTATGTGCATGCGGTTTTTTTTCCTTATTTTTTTGTGCTAGTCAAATTTTTCAAGTTCATATGCAACCTATTTAAGTTGATTTGATTGTACAGCGCCGTGAGCCCATGTTTTTGGGAATTCGCGTTATGTAAGCCTCCATTTTATTATTATTATTATAT
>CM060339.1:25053131-25054888 GCA_030674155.1 Stramonita haemastoma
CCGAGGCCCCGTGTGTGAACGTATGCAGAACATCTTGCGCACACGTTAAAACCTGTTCCGCTTTTCGTAAGAGTGGGCCATCGTGTGCCAGTGGGAACAGATGACCTTTACAAAACTGCGTACACACGGGGACTGGATGTAAAAAGCACAAGAGTGCTTATCCCATTATCCTCGATACAGAAGAACAGTAAAACACAACACACACACACACACACACACACACACACACACACACACACACACACACACACACACACACACACACACACACACACACAAGCCAGAGTTGTGAATGTATTATAAATAGAAAGAGTAGGTTTCCTTATAAAGACAGAGGAGGTTAGAGAACGGGAGAGAGAGATTTGATTTGATTTGATTTATTCTTTTATATCGAGGGTAATGGAATAAGCACTCGTGCTTTTATACATCTAGTCCCCGTGTGTATGAAGTTTTGTAAATGTCATCTGTTCCCACCGGCACACGATGACCTACTCTTCTTACGAAATTATTGTACATTATAAAAAAAAGCACAAGAGTGCTTATCCCATTATCCTCGATATAAAAAGTTTTTTTTTTTAAAGGGAATATTCTTTTTAGAAACACACACACACACACACACACACACACACACACACACACACACACACACACACACACACACACACACACAACACACAACACACCACAAAATCTAGTCATAGACCTATGATCAAATCTCTTGCAGATATTTACGTCAGTTCAATTCAATTCATATCAAATATTCTCTATATTATATAGGCCTACACTACAACTAAGAAATTGTACAGAGAGAGAGAGAGAGAGAGGAGAGAGAGAGAGAGAGAGAGAGAGAGAGAGAGAGAGAGAGAGAGAGAGGAGGAGAGGGGTGGGTGTGTGGGTGAGTGGGTGTACATATATTATAATTTATATAGGCCTACACTACAACTAAGAGTTTGTACATAGTTATGATGTTAAAAAAAGACAAGGGTTCTAACATGTCAACAATTCAACAAATTCGAAATTAACTTTAACAGGAACATCAAAAACAGTTTATAAAAAACGACCGATTGGACTCTTACTCAAGCCCTTCACTATTTCTAACAATTTAAGATTATCAGATGAAATATCTGTGAGGGATAAACAATCCGGATCAGCGTTCGACAACCAAGCCGGCAAATACTGTTTCAACTGATCGCAGTATAAAATCACATGTCTGGGCGTGACACCACGCACGCACGCACACATACATACACACACGCACGCACGCGCGCACGCACACACACATATACACACACACTCGCACGCACGCACACACGCACACACACATACATACACACACGCACGTGGCTGCGCGCGCGCAAAACACACACACACACCACACACACACACACACACACACACACACACAACACACACACACACACACACACACACACTACTTACTTACTTAGGCCCATCACTCCCCCTAAAGCATAGGCCGCCGACAACAGTCCGCCACAGTCCTCTGTCCTGGGCTATTCTCTCCAGCTGTCTCCAGGTAGGCCTATATCCCATCTTACACACACACACACCACACCAACACACACACACACACACACACACACACACACACACACACACACACACACACCACACACACACACACAATCTAGTCATAGACCTGTGATCGAATCTCTTGCAGATATATATATTTACGTCCGTTAAATTCTATTCATATCAAATAATGGAACACCAAATGCTGTACACTGTAAACCCAAAGG
>CM060339.1:25064988-25067488 GCA_030674155.1 Stramonita haemastoma
CATTCCAGTGGCGTGGAGAGGGGTCTGCTGCATGGATAAGAGTTTTCCCTCCATACTTACTTACCCATGCTTTGTGTTCTAAGGACTAGAGCACAACTACCATAGTCTTCTCAGACTGATGGGTTGGGGTATTAATATATATATATATATATATATATATATATATATATATATATATATATATATATATATATATATATATATATATATATATGTATGTATTATATATATATATATATATATGTATATATATATATATATATATATATATATATATATATATATATATATATATATTATATATATATTGTGTGTGTGTGTGTGTGTGTGGTGTGTGTGTGTGTGTGTGTGTGTGTGTGTGTGTATGTGTGGTAAGAAACTCGCGTTAGAGCATGGCAGCAGAGAGTCCTCAGAGGAGAAGCACCTTCAAACAAATGTTTCAGCCTTTAATCTTCCTTACACTCTGGGAGGCTGGCCACATCCAGCTCATGACTCTGGATGTCTCTCTACTCCCCCTTCATGTATGTAATGAGTTCTGACTCGGATTCGAACCCATGATCTCTGGATATGCACACTTTTTTTTTTTTTGGGGGGGGGGTCGGATTAGCAACCTATTGTTATATATATATATATATAATTTCATATGAAATTAAATGCTATAAGTATAAACTTTTGGTGACAGCTTTGGAGACCATTTCACAGTAAGAACCATTTGATTTGTTCGACCTGACTGACTTTCCATATCTGGAAGAGCCATCATCAGAGGTCTCAGTGGTGGATTTGCTTAACCTTCCCTGGTACCTTATGGGGAAACACCTGTTTACAATAGAGAGATGTTACACACACACACACACACACACACACACACACACACACACACACATACACACACACAAACACACACACACACAGAGATATATATATATAGATATAGATATAGATATAGATTGATCTATCTATCTATCTATCTATCTATCTATCTATCTATCTATCTATCTATCTATCTATCTATCTATTATATATATATATATATATATATATATATATATATATATATATATATATATATATATATATATATATATATATAATCCAATGCAGGATCTAAAGTAAGATAATTCTTCATAAAAGGCATATATCAGTCAATGTAACATACATAATCTGTCTGTCTGTCTCTCTGTCTGTCTGTCTGTCTGTCTTTCTGTCTCTCTCTCTGTCTCTCTCTGTGTCTCTGCCTCTGTCTCTCTCTCTCTCTCTCCCCCCACCTTTCGTATCACAGCTGATACACCACTCTCACACTAACCTGTCTGTCATACAGCAGCTGAACCAAACAGGAATGAAAGTAATGGTGAAGGTGAACACAGATGTTGTAAGTTAACTTTTCCTTTTGTACTTATGGTCTCACAGACCTGGTGGACAACAACGCAACAGGGATATGGGAGAACCTGGTCGAGGTGCTGAGTGAGTATTGCCGATTTTGATCTTAACATTATACTATTTGTTTTTCTTCCCTCAATGGTGGATTGGTAGTCTAGATTATTGTGCCTTCCTAGAGAGCGAAAAGTTTAGGTTGGAAGTTTGCGGTAGTTTGATCGCTATTTGGGTGTGAAATTTTCACCCCATCCATTAAAGCACGAGTGGTGTTCTGGGTGCTAGTGTTTTGAATGAGATGATAAATTCAGGTCATATATTTTACAAATATCTAGCATATGTAAAGGAACTCATGCCAACAAGAGTCTTGTCCCTGGAAAAAATCTGTGGAAAACAGCCAGTCTGATAGGAAAACGAATAACTATAGCTGCAGACAAGAAGAGAAAAAAAAACAATGAATGGGGCTGCTCATGAAGTGTTGTGCTCTTCCCGGGGAGAGCAGTCCGAGTTTCATGAAGATAAATATGGTATGACTTAAAGTGGTATACAATATACACACTTAATAATTTTGTGCTCTGTTGTAGAAGATAAGCCACCACTGTAGTCTAGAGGTTAGGGCGTAGGACTCATAATCTAAAGGTTGCGGGTTCGATCCCAGCTTTCGGCTATGGCTCTGGCGTTGTGCCTTTGGAAAAGGCACTTTACGGCTATTGTCTCACCCCACCCAGGTGTAATAGGGGTACCAACCTTGTGTTGGGGATTAACCCTGCGATAGACTGGCAACCTATTTAGGGGGGAGTCTATGACTCTGTCGCTTAACGCCACAGAAACCGGGATAAGCACCGGCCTGATGAGCCTTAGGCTCGGTACAGACTTGAACTTTTTAACTTGTAGAAGATAGCTGTGGCACAAAGACTGTTTGTGTCTTGTAACAAATGAAATACAGAGCAGAGATAGCGGCAGTGGCACAGCGATAGTTTGTATTTTACATCTAAAGAGTGACGGAACAGAGACAGTTGCTGCACAGTGATTGTGTGCATTTTATAAGTTAATAGAAACAGAGCAAAAGATAGCTGCATTGCAAAAATTGTTTTGTATTTTGTAGCAAAAGAGCGACAGAGCAAATAAG
>CM060339.1:25069988-25077488 GCA_030674155.1 Stramonita haemastoma
TCCGAAAAAACGTGAACGTTTCAATAGGGACAAAGAGATCAGGTGAGTAGCACGACCCCCAGGAAACATTCATGCGTTGACCTAGATAAACAATTGCCCAATGTGAAGAGTGTAGGCTGTGTTGTATTGTAGTGTAGTGTAGTGTATTGTAGTGTAGTGTAGTGTAGTGTAGTGTAGTGTAGTGTAGTGTAGTGTAGTGTAGTGTAGTGTAGTGTAGTGTAGTGTGTAGAGTAGTGTAGTGCAGTGCAGTGCAGTGCAGTGCGTTGTGTTGCGTTGCGTTGTGTTGTGCAGTGCAGTGCAGTGCAGTGCAGTGTGTTGTGTAGTGTAGTGTAGTGTAGTGTAGTGTAGTGTAGTGTAGTGTTGTGTAGTGTAGTGTAGTGTAGTGTGTTGTGTTGTGTTGTGTTGTGTTGTGTTGTGTTGTGTTGTGTTGTGTTGTAAACCCCTTTAAGTCACACCCTGAGGAAAAATCGGGGAGTTGGAGTCCCGGGGCGGTTCGGGGCTGTATATGGCAATGTTCTGGTGGCTCCTGCGACGGTACTGGAACCATTTGTATCGGTCATCGCCTTTCCAATGCATCATTCCAGTGGCATGGAGAGGGGGGGGGGGGGGAGGGGGGGTCTGCTGCATGGGTAACAGTTTGCCCTCCAGACTTACTTACCCAGGCTTTGCGCTCTAAAGACAAGAGCGCAACCCCAGTCTTCTGAGACTGATGGGTGCCTACTACTTAAGTCACAGCAAAATTCTGTGCGTGAAACTTGGGCTGCTCTCCTCATTTGAGAGTGTGTTTCCACAAGAGCAGTGCCACACATGATTTATTTTTCTTTTCTCTTCCTTCATGCATGTGTATTTGTTTTCCTATCACTGTGGCTTTAACTTCTTCCTTTTATAAACAGAATTTTGCCAGTGGACAACTCTCTTGTTGCTGTGGGTTGTTTTACGTGCCCTAAATCTGTTCTGCAAATGGAACATCAGGTTTATCATCTCATCCAAAAGACTAGCACTCAGGCCACCACTCAGGCTCTTGTGGATGGAGTGAAAAGTTTCAGGCACAAAGAGGGGATCGGATCACTACTATACTTCGAACCCGCACATTTTGCTCTCTACGACAGGAGCCTTAGCTCTAGATCATCCATGCATTGTTTCAATTTTAACCCTCTTGTTGTTGAATTCTACAGAGCTAAACTGCCTGTAGATTTTGAATTCTTTTAAAGTTTTCTACCCCAAACTGACATAGTCTACTCCTGAGACAATTGTCTGTGTGCATGACAAGCTATCAAGCTGAAATTTTGTCACAAGCTAGATATATCTTTGTACTTGCATTTTAAGACAAGTTTACATGTCTGGTCACAAAATGTCGTGTCGTTGTCACCTTATTTGTCACCAATCACAGGTAAAAGTATGTTGTATACAATAAACCAGCAAAATATATATGGAATAGGCACAAATTCATACATGTAAGTGTTGAATAAAGAACTGATGCCTAGCTAACGTGTTTATTAATGTTTGTGTGCAATTGTACTTCAAGGATGTGTCACACAATGTCCTCATAACACCTATTGTTTTATATGTCTTGATGAGGCATACTTTTTGTTTAACTGGTTTTTTGTCTTTTGAAAACAAGGAATATTCAATCAATATCTTACCTATATACTGCATTTCAGATGTCTATGTCTTACCACATGTTTGTTAAGTGCACAGAAGTGTAATATTGTACATAAGTGTCACATTGTCACCAGTGTCACCACACAGGTGTGACAAACATGAAACAACACAGAACTTCTGTAATTCTACAAAATTTTAATCGTGATAGCCTTTAAAGTAGTCATGTTGATGGCACAGGGACACATCACATCACAGAAAGCACAAAATGTGGATGTGTCGGGGGTGTACCTATCGCTGTCACCTGTGGCACCTTGGCAGACTTGAGGTCTATTTTCTTTTCCTTCTCGGTATTTTCGTCATCAGCAAATCTGTCCGTTGAGTTTCAAATAAAAAGTGTGGTATTAACTAGAAAATAGACAAAAGGCGTCACATTTTCTGGCGTTTATACTGCGGACCTCCCCCCTCCCCCCCCCCCGGTCAAATTTCTCCACAGCGTGTGGGTAGCACAGGTCGCCACGCTTGCAGGAATGTGCCGTGTAGTCGGGTTCATTCTTCTCTCTAACTGCGTTATTTCCTTTCTCTTCTCCCCCGTCAGCTTTTTATTTCTGACTCACTTAATATTTATCATTGAATTTTTTCTACTTCCAATGCAAACACGTTCATTTTATTGTCTAGTTAGTTAGATGAATCGTCTGCTACCAACGAAGACGCCATTTTGTTTCGCCACGCGTTATGAGTGAAAGGCGTTTCTTCCTTCCCTCCCAAGTACACACTGTTAGTGGTCTAAATTTATCACTGGCACCATCTGAAACCTTCCCTGCATCGCCCCACCAAATTTCAGACACATTGTGTGAGAACCACGAGGTATGTGTGTGATGGAAAAGTACTGCCCACGTGGTCAGGACCAACGGGCGGCTACGGCCGCAACGGAATCTAGCAGCAGGTGCTGTTACGGGCGGCTGCGGCCGCAACGGGGCTAAGACGGTTAAGGTGTATTTAGTATGCTGAATTTTTCGGGGAAAGAGGTTGTAGTTCTGTTGGCAGCCTCTGCTGTTGGCTTGCAGATGATCATTTGTTTACTTGTTTGTTTGTTCGTTTGTTTTTATGAATGGTGTGTTTGTAACCAACTAAACTCCCCCATGAGCCACCGCTTTAGTCTAGTGGTTAGGGCGTTGGACTCGTAATCTAAAGGTTGCGGGTTCGATCCCAGCTTTCGGCTATGGTGTTGTGCCCTTGGAAAAGGCACTTTACGGCTATTTTCTCACCCCACCCAGGTGTAAAAGGGGTACCAACCTTGTGTTGGGGGTTAACCCTGCGATAGACTGACGTCCTATCCAGGGGGGAGTCTATGACTCTCAGTCGCTTAACGCCACAGAAACCGGGATAAGCACCGGCCTGATGAGCCGTAGGCTTGGGACAGACTTTAACTTTTTAACTAAACTCCCCTGTGAGGATACCGGGGAGCTCTCAGTATAAAAAGCATCTGCAGCTTCTGGAAATTTCTGTGCCACGAATTCCTCATTTTCTATCCTGGTCTTTGTTTCTGCTTTGTTCCTTTTCTTCTTGTCACCCCCTCCTTGTCTATATTTTGCCATCTTGGTCCATTCTTTGACCCTTCTACCAGACTTATAAAATAACACTTCTCTCCCATGCCCGAAGTTGGATGCGCTGGGCCTGATGTGTCAGGCGCCTAACGGCATCACAATGCATATTTGCTCATGCGGGAAACAACAATGGTCGCTGTCTGAGCGTTCAAAAAAGAGGAGGAAGTAGGGAAACGAGCAGAAAGTGGTTTTCATTTTTCCTGTATCAGTTGATTGCTCAGTTGGACACACCCCCCCCCCCCCAACATAACTTTTTTATTGATTGGTATGTGCGTGCGTGTGGTTGTTGTGTGTGTGTGTAGTTGTGTGTCTTCAATTTAACGTCTATCCACTAAAAAGTGATTTTAGACAAATGATTGGGGGAAAAAAAAAAAAAAAAGAGTCGGTGTGTTTGTGTGGACAGGTGAATGGAGGATAACAGAAAAAAAAAAAAAAAAAAAAAAAAAACAACAACAACAAAACAGGTCTAACCATCAGAAACTGCTTGAACTATACATACTAAAAGATAACAAATAGAAGCAAGTGAACTTGAGTAAGATAAATGCTGCAGTATATATATGTGTGTGTGTGTGTGTGTGTGTGTGTGTGTGTGTGTGTGTGTGTGTGTGTGTGTGTGTGTGTGTGTGTGACTCTGTGTGTGTGTGTGTGTGTGTGTGTGTGTGTGTGTGTGTGTGTGTGTGTGTGTTCTTAAAGGCAGTAAATACCATCGATAAGATAACATGTTATTGGAACAAGAAAAAGGTAAAGTCCAATCTAAAGTAAACGGGCAACTGGACTATGAAGCAAACATTCAGAAATTCTAAAACTTAATAAAAAATCACTGAAAACATTTTCTAATGAACAATCGGGAATATTGGGCAAATATGTTTTTAAAACTTTACATTCAAAAATCAAATGAAAACTTGAAATGTTTTCACCACAACAGCACGTAACACCTGTCACAAATTTTGTTTTAAATGCATTTAGCTTTAGTCTATAAAGTAGCGAGATTACTTGTCTGAGCTTCACTATATTATAAAGTGGAAAATTCGAGACCATATTTTTAAAATTATAAGTCTTTACAATATGATGTTTAGAAATGCTACCAAAATCTTTAACTAATAATTTCATTTCATTCTTGGATTCTTTTTCCAACAGATTGTAAGCCTCAGAGATTGAGAGTGGATACATTAAAATTATTGATCCTTTCTCTTGTTTCGCACCCCTTTTGGCAGCGCGATCTGCCCATTCATTACAAGAAAGGCCCAAATGAGATGGAACCCAACAGAAACTCACATCTGTTCCTCTTAAAATGAGACAATGTATTAAATGATGAATTTCTGTCACAATATTTGAATGCGGTTTTACTGAAACAGATCTAAGTGAGTGTAGGGCTGATTTTGAATCGACACAAAATAAAATTCGGTTGACAAGAAAAGGTAGTTCATTTATATAGTTTAAAGCCATTAGTATTGCCATTAGTTCCGCTGAGTAAACAGATCGATTTTTTCCAAGATAGTATGATTTTTCAATTTTAAATTCGGGGATGACAAAGGCTGCACCTGCTTGATGATTGCTAAGAAGTGATCCATCTGTATAGATTTTTAGATGATTTGAGTATGTGTTTTCAATGTGCGATCTGACGGAACTGATTAAGATATGTGGATTATCGTCTTTCCTGTAAGGTGTATGCTCAATGTCAAAGTGTGCTCTGTTTTGCTCCCACTTTGGACAAGGTGTGGTTTTCTGCTCAACATCAACATTCTCTGGGATGATTCCTGCTTTGTCCAGTAATTCTTTCGAATAAGACCTAATTGTAGATAAGGAAAAAATGTTTTTTGCTCTTTTGGGAAAATCAACATCGGATTTCATCTTAACCTCTTTTGCGACAAAATTGCTGCATGAAGAACTTCTGACAATGTATTTTGCGCATGCAAGTCGTCTGTATTCTTCTAAAGGAAGTACATCTACTTCTTTATATGTACCAAAAGATGATGCATGGAAGGGAACACCAAGTGCAAGGCGATATGCCTTGCAATCTAAACTTTGTAGCTTTCTTTTTAGGTAGTTAGGAGCACTGAAAAACACTTCTTGACCGTAGGTTAACTTAGAACGAACAAGTGATGTTGCTAAGTGTTTCAGTATCAAAGGGTCTTGGCCCCACTTTTGCTTATTAATGATTTTCAGAAGGTTAATGCTTTTTCTGGCTTTATTAATTATAAATTCGATGTGTGAATTCCAGGTAAGTTTGGAAGTTATGATAACACCAAGGAATTTAACAGATTGCTCATATTGAATGACATCATTTTCTAATTTAAATGTTGGAAGATCATGGGGATTACTACCGTTATTAAAAAGTACGATATGTGTTTTTTCTGGTGACATTGTAAGCCCATTTTCTGAAATATATTGATTTACCTTGTCAAGTTCTATTTGATATACCTTTCTTATGTGATTTAAAGCCCTCTTGGGGGTTGTCCGTTTCATCGTTACATTCATCCACATGCAAATGTCATCTGCATATTGAGCAATGGTTACTGTGTTAGAAATATGCTTAGGTAGATCATATAATAAGATATTAAATAAAATCGGTGCAATCACTGAGCCTTGAGGTAGACCCATCTGTAGAGGTCTAAAATTTGAATACGTATTCCCTACTCGTACTTGCATGCTCCTTTCACTCAAGAAACTTTTTATATAGCAGTAAATGTGTCCCGACAGTCCTATATGTTTTAGTTTATACAGTAATTTGGCATGCCATACTTGATCGTAGGCTTTTTTTATGTCAAAAAATGTTGCAAGGATATTTTTTCTTCTTGCAAATTGATATTTAATTTGAGTGGTGAGTTTCACTAAATGGTCGATTGATGATTTTCCTTTCTGAAAACCAGTTTGGTTAGCTGGTATTATATTATTTTTACAACAGAAATGAACTAACCGTTTTAAGACTACTTAGTTGTAGTTGTGTGTGTGTGAGTGTGTGTGTGTGTGTGTGTGTGTGTGTGTGTGTGTGTGTGTGTGTGTGTGTGTGTGTGTGTGTGTGTGTAGTTGTGTGTGGTTTTGTATGTGTGTGTGTGTGTTTTCATTTTTCATATTTCAGTTTATTTTTTTATATCGAGGCTCGCGTATGTGTTTATTATTGTTTTTGCTTTATTTCTTTTTTTCAAGGATAATGGAGTAAGGACTCATCTGGTTTTATACATTAAGTACCCATATGTATGCAGCTTTATAAATTTTGTCATCCGTCCCCTCTGGCACACAATGGCCTATTCTTCCGAATAATGGGACGGGTGCGCAAGATGTTCTGTGTGTGGGTGTGTGTGTGTGTGTTTGTGTGTGTGTGTGTGTGTGTGTGTGTGTGTGTGTGTGTGTGTGTGTGTGTTTGTGTGTGTGTGTGTGATCAAATTCACTATGTGTGTGTGTGGTGTGCATGTGTGCTTTGTGTGTGTGTGTGCATGTGTGGTTGTGTGTTTGTGTGCATGTGTGTGTGTGTGTATGTGTGCATGTGTGTTATGTATGTGCATGTGTGTGTATGTGTGATGTGCATGTGTGTGTGCGTGCACGTGTGCGTGTGTGTGCATGTGTGTGTGTGCATGTGTGTGTGCATGTGTGTGTGTGTACATGTGTGTGTATGTGTGTGTATGTGTGTGTGTGTGTGTGTGTGTGTGTGTGTGTGTGTGTGTGTGTGTGTGTGTGGTAAGAAACTCACGTAGAGCATGGCAGCAGAGAGTCCTCAGAGGAGAAGCACCCTTCAAACAAATGTTTCAGGCCTTTAATCTTCCTTACACTCTAGGGAGGCCGGCCCACATCCAGTTCATGACTCTGGATGTCTCTCTGCTCCCCCTTCATGTATGTAATGAGTTCTGACTCGGATTCGAACCCATGATCTCTGGATATGCACACTTTTTTTTTTTTTGGGGGGGGGGTCGGATTAGCAACTTATCTGTTATATATATATATATATATATATATATATATATATATAATTTCATATGAAATTAAATGCTATAAGTATAAACTTTTGGTGACAGCTTTGGAGACCATTTCACAGTAAGAACCATTTGATTTGTTCGACCTGACTGAGTTTCCATATCTGGAAGAGCCATCATCAGAGGTCTCAGTGGTGGATTTGCTTAACCTTCCCTGGTACCTTATGGGGAAACACCTGTTTACAATAGAGAGATGTTACACACACACACACACACACACACACACACACACACACACACACACACACACACACACACACACACAGATATATATATAGATATAGATATAGATCTATCTATCTATCTATCTATCTATCTATCTATCT
>CM060339.1:25082488-25087488 GCA_030674155.1 Stramonita haemastoma
CTGCTGCTGCTGCTGCTGCTGCTGCTGCTGCTGCTAATACTTCTACTACTGCCACTGCTACTGCTGCAGCTACTGCTGCTTCTGCTACTGTTACTACTGCTGCTACTGTTACTGCTACTGCTACTACTGCTACTACTGCTTCTGCTACTACTACTACTACTACTACTACTACTACTACTACTACTACTGCTACTGCTACTGCTGCAACTGCTACTGCTACTGCTGCTGCTACTGGTGCTGCTGCTGCTTCTGCTGCTAATACTTCTACTACTGCTACTGCTGCTGCTACTGCTGCTTCTGCTACTGTTACTACTGCTGCTACTGTTACTGCTACTGCTGCTACTGCTACTACTGCTGCTACTGCTTCTGCTACTACTGCTGCTGCTACTGCTGCTACTGCTGCTGCTGCTACTGCTGCTACTGCTGCTGCTGCTAATAACAGAAACTCTTTACCATGCAATGACTGCTATGCTGCCATGTTCGTCTTTTTGTAATGCTCTGCTGGTCTGCTGTGTGTTACAGACTGGATCGAGATCCTTCAGCTGCACCTTTTTCCGAAAAACGTGAACGTTTCAATAGGGACAAAGAGATCAGGTGAGTAGCACGACCCCCAGGAAACATTCATGCGTTGACCTAGATAAACAATTGCCCAATGTGAAGTGTAGGCTGTGTTGTATTGTAGTGTAGTGTAGTGTAGTGTAGTGTAGTGTAGTGTAGTGTAGTGTAGTGTAGTGTAGTGTAGTGTAGTGTAGTGTAGTGTAGTGTAGTGTAGTGTGTAGAGTAGTGTAGTGCAGTGCAGTGCAGTGCAGTGCGTTGTGTTGCGTTGCGTTGTGTTGTGCAGTGCAGTGCAGTGCAGTGCAGTGCAGTGTGTTGTGTAGTGTAGTGTAGTGTAGTGTAGTGTGGTGTAGTGTAGTGTAGTGTAGTGTATGTGGTGTTGTGTTGTGTTGTGTTGTGTTGTGTTGTGTTGTGTTGTAAACCCCTTTAAGTCACACCCTGAGGAAAAATCGGGGAGTTGGAGTCCCGGGGCGGTTCGGGGCTGTATATGGCAATGTTCTGGTGGCTCCTGCAACGGTACTGGAACCATTTGTATCGGTCATTGCCTTTCCAATGCATCATTCCAGTGGCATGGAGATGGGGGGGGGGGGGGGGGGGGGGTCTGCTGCATGGGTAACAGTTTGCCCTCCAGACTTACTTACCCAGGCTTTGCGCTCTAAAGACAAGAGCGCAACCCCAGTCTTCTGAGACTGATGGGTGCCTACTACTTAAGTCACAGCAAAATTCTGTGCGTGAAACTTGGGCTGCTCTCCTCATTTGAGAGTGTGTTTCCACAAGAGCAGTGCCACACATGATTTATTTTTCTTTTCTCTTCCTTCATGCATGTGTATTTGTTTTCCTATCACTGTGGCTTTAACTTCTTCCTTTTATAAACAGAATTTTGCCAGTGGACAACTCTCTTGTTGCTGTGGGTTGTTTTACGTGCCCTAAATCTGTTCTGCAAATGGAACATCAGGTTTATCATCTCATCCAAAAGACTAGCACTCAGGCCACCACTCAGGCTCTTGTGGATGGAGTGAAAAGTTTCAGGCACAAAGAGGGGATCGGATCACTACTATACTTCGAACCCGCACATTTTGCTCTCTACGACAGGAGCCTTAGCTCTAGATCATCCATGCATTGTTTCAATTTTAAGGTGTATTTAGGATGCTGAATTTTTCGGGGAAAGAGGTTGTAGTTCTGTTGGCAGCCTCTGCTGTTGGCTTGCAGATGATCATTTGTTTACTTGTTTGTTTGTTCATTTGTTTTTATGAATGGTGTGTTTGTAACCAACTAAACTCCCCCATGAGCCACCGCTTTAGTCTAGTGGTTAGGGCGTTGGACTCGTAATCTAAAGGTTGCGGGTTCGATCCCAGCTTTCGGCTATGGTGTTGTGCCCTTGGAAAAGGCACTTTACGGCTATTTTCTCACCCCACCCAGGTGTAAAAGGGGTACCAACCTTGTGTTGGGGGTTAACCCTGCGATAGACTGACGTCCTATCCAGGGGGGAGTCTATGACTCTCAGTCGCTTAACGCCACAGAAACCGGGATAAGCACCGGCCTGATGAGCCGTAGGCTCGGGACAGACTTTAACTTTTTAACTAAACTCCCCTGTGAGGATACCAGGACCTCTCAGTATAAAAAGCATCTCCAGCTTCTGGAAATTTCTGTGCCACGAATTCCTCATTTTCTATCCCGGTCTTTGTTTCTGCTTTGTTCCTTTTCTTCTTGTCACCCCCTTCTTGTCTACATTTTGCCTTCTTGGTCCATTCTTTGACCCTTTTACCAGACTTATAAAATAACACTTCTCTCCCACGCCCGAAGTCGGATGCGCTGGGCCTGATGTGTCAGGCGCTTAACGGCAGCGCGACGCATTTTTCCTCATGCGGCAAACAACAATAGTCGCTGTCTGAATGTTCAAAGAAGAGGAGGAAGTAGGAAATGAGCAGAAAGCGCTTTTTATTTTTCCTGTATCAGTTGATTGCTCAGTTGGACCCCCCCCCCACCCCCCCAACATAACTTTTTTTATTGATTGGTATGTGCGTGCGTGTGGTTTTGTGTGTGTGTGTGTAGTTGTGTGTGTATGTGTGTGTGTGTGTGTGTGTGTGTGTGTGTGTGTGTGTGTGTGTGTGTGTGTGTGTGTGTGTGTGTGTGTGTGTGTGTGTGTGTATTTGCGTGTATGTATGTGTGTATGTGTGCACACATGCGCGCACATGTGTGTGTGTGTTTATTTTCGTTTTTGCTTTATTTATTTTTTTCGAGGATAATGGAGTAGGTACTCATCTGGTTTTATACATTAAGTACCCATATGTATGCAGCTTTGTAAATTTTGTCATCCGTTCCCTTTGGCACACAATGACCTACTCTTCCGAATATTGGGACGGGTTTTAACGTGTGCGCAAAATGTTCTCTGTGTGTGTGTGTGTGTGTGTGTGTGTGTGTATCAAATTCACTATATGTGTGTGTGTGCATGTGCATTGTGTGTGTGTGTGGTGTGTGTGTGTGTGTGTGTGTGTGAAATTCACCATATGTGTGTGTTTTGTGTGTGTGTGTGTGTGTGTGTGTGTGTGTGTGTGTGCAGGTCGCGGCAGGGGGAGAACAGACCGATTCAATCATCACCTGTACAGCCAGAGCCTGATAGATCAGTCAATTATGGTGCTCCTGGAAATGAGGAAAGCGAGAAGACCACTCTCCCAGGTGAGTCTTTGCAGTCTGGTATGGACTGATTGATTGATTGATTTATTTATTCTTTTATACCCATGATAATGAAATAAGCATTCCTCTGCTTTTTTTTATTTATAAAAAATCCAATCCCTGTGTGTATGCAGTTTTTGCAAAGTTTGTCACCTGTTCCCACCGGCACACAATGGCCTACTCTTTTGAAAAGCGGAACAGGATTTAACGTGTGTGCAAGATGTTCTGCATGCGTTCGCACATGGGGCCTTGGTTTATAATCTTATCCGAAGGAATTTTGGGGACAGTGGAATCAGCACTGATGTCAACTCTATGGGGTGAAAATCCTCTTGAACGGAATCGAACTCGGGTCGTCAAATTGCGAGCGCAGTGTTCTGACCACTAGTCTAAGCAACAATGAGTAATGCATCAATTCTCTTCTCAGTTTCTGCGCCTGTAAGCTAGGCCTGCCTAAGCACCCCGCGCTCCCACGATGTGCGTGCCTGAGTGCCTGCGTGTGTGTGTGTGTGTGTGTATGTGTGTGCGTGCGCACGCGCGTTGTGAGTGGATCGGTCGTCTAGAGGTAACGCACTGCCCAGAAAGGAAAAAAGTCCGGGTGAGAGTGTGCGGTGGTTTGATCCCCATTCGGGCCTGAATCTTTTCCCACATCCATTAGACCATGTGTTGTGGTCTAGGTGCTCGTCTTTCAGGTGAGACATTAAAGATAGGTCCTGTTTTTATACATGTTGCCAGGTTGAAGGTTGGTTCAACAATAAGGGGGTAGAAGAAGTGGGGGAATATGGGCAGATTGTAGTAGGACTTCAGGCACTCCACAACTCAAACCTATTGATGTGAGGCCACGCAGGGGTGTCATGGTAATACAATTTATTGTTTCATTTACCACAACATAACACTAACACACACACACCTGAAACAAACCAGAGAAATCAGGTAAATTCTTCTCTATCCACATTTAACAAGGCACATAAATCATGAAAGGCACACATAGCAAATACTATTGTGGTCTAGCCGAATGTAAGAAAAAACACTCCTTTCATCACTCACACTAGGATACCAAGTTAATCTTAGGAAATCAATAGAGAGTATACAATTGTAAATCAACAATCCAAATATTACAATTAACCAGGAAAACCCTTTCCTCAGTACTCTCGACTGACATTATCCTAATAATGTCCTACAGAACTTAGTCTATGCTAAGATCTCTTTTACACATTGGTTCCTATCAAATCCATGGATATCGTAGACAAGAGAGAGATGAGAGAGAGAAGAGAGGAGAGAGAGAGAGAGAGATGAGAGAGAGAGAGAGAGAGAGAGAGAGAGAGAAGAGAGAGAGAGGAGAAGAGAGAGAGAGAGAGGGGGGGGGTGAGAGGATAAAGAAGAGATTGAGCAGGCATAATTTAGTGTCACAAAAATCACACACAAAATTAGCAGCTTTCAGCACAAATGACAGACCATAGTCACACATGGTTGCTGAAACACCCTTAATACAATAGTAGGGCAATTCTCTAAGGACAAAGCTAGCCCTTTACTTTCACACAATAGACTAACCAGAGTACCTTCACAGTTTCCAACTCAAGGTCATTTATTCCAATTAAACTATGCCACAATAGTTTAACTCAACAACTTTGTTCTAGTCCACATTAATTTACCTGTGATCACTGCGATGTATAAACTTCGTCTCAGAATAACACAAAATCAATGATTAGTTACTCATAAAATTCCATTGGTAACACCAACATCCAACTATAGAATAAATCCAAGATCACATAGCT
>CM060339.1:25092488-25112488 GCA_030674155.1 Stramonita haemastoma
ATCCTAGATAGCAATAGCTGTTTACCACTTCTAATCTATTATGATCAAAGAACCATTTTGCACATTTCCCTGAAAAGCCCCCCTTTCTAAAAACCATTACCTTAGTTTTATCAAAATTTACACATAAATTCATGTTGTCACAACAACTCTAACCATTCAACTGATTTTGAAGTCCACTTGGAGTAACTGACATCAATATTACATCATCTGCAAACAATATATAAATAATTCCATGCCATCAGGCATCATTCAAATCCCATGTTTACCTTCATCATTCATCTGATTTGCTAACTGGTTTATGAAAATTGAAAACAAGGAAGGGCTCAAAACACATCCCTGTCTGACTCTAACTGGTGTTTCAAACATGCCTGTTAATTCAGAGTTGACACGGACACAGACATGACGGTCCTTGAAAGTCCTTGAAAGTCCTTGAATTTTGGACCCCCCTTTTCAAGGCCTTGAAAGTCCTTGAAAATCAGGCATATGCCTCCAGGTGCTTGAAAAGTCCTTGAATTTTACTGTTACCAAAGAAAAAAAGAAGGATAAAGAGAAAGAGAGAGAGATTGGCATGGTAAGATCAGGTATGGTACTGACTGTAAATTCGTGGAATTTTTATAAAAGTAAAAAAAGAGAAGAAGAAAAAATAGGAGAAAAAAGACATCTACGAAAGCAGGCCAAGGGAACTAACTCTTCCATGCTGGTTAGTAATTACTCCCCTTCTCTGCTTTATGTCACAAGGCAATTCAAGCCTAGGTAGGCCTAACAAGACAACTTTTTCTGTTGAAAGACCATGTGTACCAACAATGGGTGTCAAGTTTCATGATAGGGATGGACTAGCAGCTCTAATATAAGGCAGAAATGGAGAGGGGGCTTTCACTGGCTGTTCCACGTGGGTCAGAGAGCAATGGTTATATTAAATTAAATACAACAGTCAGCAGGCCACCGGCCTCCCCTTTTTCATGGAGAGTTCCCCCCCCCCCCCTCTCTCTCTCTCTCTAGTCTCTCTCTCTCTCTCTCTCCTCTCTCTCTCTCTCTCTCTCTCTCTCTCTCTCTCTCTCTCTCTCTCTCTCTAGCCAGTCGACTTCCTCACATTCACCATTCATCGTCAACTCCTGAGTAACATCATCTGACTCCTCTCCCTCTCGTGAACTTTACAGCCACGACACCACCACATCTGCGCAACGTTAAACTGTCGCTTCGTAGAGGCATGTGGCTGAACAGATACATGAACTCTACACAGGCGAGCACGCCACAAAATATCACACACACTCTACACACACACACACACACACGAAGTAAATGACGACTACAGGCGCACACACACACACACACACCAACAACACACACACAACCACACACACACACCACAACTTCTCTCTCTCTGTCTCTTCTATCTCTGTCTCTCTCTCATTTTCTCCACCTCTCCCTGTCTCTTACACACACAGACACACACTCACCTCTTCCCCCCCCCCCCCCTTTATCTCTTTATCTCTCTGTTTCTCTGTCTATGTGTGTCTGTCCTTTCTTTCTCTTTCTTCCTCTATCTGCGTAGTGCACATTTGCCTAGAAATATACTCATTTTTGCTATGTGATTACTTGGGAATAGAACCTCCTTTAGATTGAAGAAATGACAGAAAAAGTCGTATTTGGAGAGCTTATTTCAGGGCAGAAATTGCTTAGTATCAAGAACTGAAATTAGTTCAAGGAGAGGCCGTTAAACAGGCTAGAATTGTTGAAAAATCTTCAGCTTCAGGGGGCAACGCCCCCTGACCCCCACAAGGGGCTCTGCCCCTTCACCCCGCCAGGGGGCAATGCCCCCTGGACCCCCCCCCCCCCCCTCACCTTTCACGATTTTTGGAGTCTGTCAATTCCTATCCCTGCAACACTGAAACTTGATGGGGCATCAAAGACACACACGCGGATGTGCATACAGTTATATAAGGGGGGAATTATACTTAAATTCCTTCAGGATTGATTTTTTTTCTTCAGAATTTGGAATGTCCAGAGGACAAAAAAAATGTGGGTTTCAGGATTGAGAGATTTTTTCACTTTCACCCATGTCAATGTGTTGTGATGTGAAAATCTGTCCACAGCAATACCATCAGCTATTCTCCCTTTCCAGCCCCTCCCCCCTCCCTTCCAACCTGTTATTCAGGAGGATGAATGTTTACTATTGTATATTATTAGTCTCCTGGTAAAGTAACTCACAGGGAGCTTTACACATATTTAGACTTTGAGAACCAGTATGCAAAGAAATTATGAATGAACAGATGGGGTGATCATTTAGATTGAAATTGTTTTAAGCTTAGTGCACACTTTAGGCCAACGATTGTTTTTGATTTAGCCCAGTTAACTGCTGTAGAAATATTTCTTGTTATGAAGAAAATTTGGACCAAATGGCTATAGATATTTTCTTTTCAGCTGTAAAGTGTGTAGACATTGTTAAAATGTAAGCACTCTTTGTCGATGGAGGTCCTTGAAAATTGAGAGTGAGGTCCTTGAAAGTCCTTGAAAAGTCCTTGAATTTTCTTCCTAAAGATCTGTATGAACCCTGCATGACAACAATGACATACATGGGCCTAATTGAAGAAAAAAATTTACCTAGCACATCCTGGTTTCTAAGACGTTGCAAAAGTTTATAATGGCAAACTGAATCAAAAGCATTCCTTTAATCTATAGCGTTCACCAATGGTGACATTAATGCATACTTGACCGTTTTTCCCCCCACCATTAATGAAGTAGTCGCATTCCAGTTTCTGGGGATGGTGTTTAAAACATGACACCTGTGTGCGTGCTGTTTTTTTTTTTCCTTTCTTCTGTCATCTGTTCCTACCAGCATACAATGGCCTCTTCCGACAGTAAAACAGGACTGTACTGAACAATGACACTTTCCTGTAGCCTGAGTGTTTATTTTATATCACATTATGCCACAGCAGATTTCTCTGCATGAATGGGGCTGCTCTCCCTGAGGAGAACGCATGGCCACAAGTGCAGCGCCTATCCATGACTTTTTTTCCCTGTCTGCAACTGTATTTGTTTCCCTATCAGAGAGGCTTTTTTCCACATAATTTTTATAGGGACAACCCCCTTGTTGCCGTGGGTGCTTTCACATGTGCTAAATAATGATGTGTAAGACACAAGACCTTGGTTTATCATCTATCCAAAAGACTAGCACGCAGACCACCACTCATGGTCTAATAGATAGGGGAAAAGTTTTGGGCCCAAACAAGGAGATTCGAACCACCGCACACTCTGACCCAGACTTTTCGCTTTCTTGGCAAGGCACATTACCTCCTAGACCACCGATCCACCGGGTTGGAGTCTGCTCAGTCTGATATGGATGAACATGAACAAGATGTGTTTGTATCTTCAAGCTACGTTGGTCAATGTTAACCATGTTGTTGATATTTTTTGTTCCTCAGCTAATGCTCTGAGGTTCACCAGTAGGTGACTTGCATGCTATGTGAACCCCCCCTTCTCTCACCATTTAGGTAGCCACATTCCAGGATGGTGTCTTCACTCTCAGAGGATGGCTGTCCGCTGTAGCAGATTGCTGTTTGTAGATTTTTCATGCAGCGGCTGCATGATACTATGACTAGTACAGCTACACATAGCTTCGTGAGCCTATCCCAGCTTGAATGCAGAGCATTGTTAGGTGATTTAGTGTGTTCCGAACTCTTTGTTCACCATTGCAGAGAGTAGCCTACATGGAGTAGCAAGTACAAAATTCAGAGTATTTTCTTCATGCTGGTCAAATCTCAAATATTAAAGTGAGAGCTTCGATCTTTCGATATGTACTAACCCAGCATGTTATTCATAAGTTTAGAAAATTTATTTTTTCACTATGTGTTTTGTATTTTTATGATTTTTTTTTTACTAACCATTACAAAAGGGCCGTCTGTGGGGAAAAGCAAGGGAGAGCACTGGCCGTCCTGAGTTTAACATATCACCTGTGTGCATGCTGGTTTTTTTTCCTGTCATAGTTTCCTACCAGAATACAATGGCCTACTCTTCTGAAAGGCGGAATGGGTTTGTACCGTGTGTGCAAGATGTTCTGAGTGCGTTCACTCTCAGGGCCACGGTTTATAGTCTCATCCGAAGGACTGAACATGCTGGAACGTGTTTCCAGTTCCTCATACCTTATTACCCCGAAGTTGGAACGCGGCGACCTGAATGGTGAGCAAAATGTCACAGCTGGTGAGCCTCGGTGCTCTAGTTGACGAGCGAAAAACAAACACAACCCCCCCCCCCCCCCCCCCCCCCAAATAAAAAAGCAAAACAACCTCACAAAACAAAACAAAACATTATTAATAGTACTGATTGGGGTTTTCTTTCTTCTCGATTTTTCTTGTTAAAGATAACCATCATCATAATTGTTATGATTTTTTTTAGAAGCTTCAATACAACAGTTCAGCAAAGTAAGGGGACCATTAACACACCATGACATCCCTGCTTGGGAAGAACCCAAGCCCGGTCATTGTTACTTCACTGTTATTGTTATTGTTTTTTTGTTTGTTTTTTTCTGAACAGAATCACAGTCAGCAGAGGAGGCTGAAGAGACGGTCCCGTTTCTTCCCTCTGCTAAAGGCTCCACAACCCCCAAAACAGACAATTGAACATAGACGAGGACACCGAAGACGTAATATGGTGGACTTCATGGATCGGACAGCATTATATCATGGATACTGCAATGAGTGCCATCAATACCTTTGTCCTCTGATTCATTTTAGATACGTTAAATGCGTTGTGATCAAGAGCAGGGTAACTACCAATACAAGGATACTAGAGCACCGAGGTTCACAAGGTGCTTATTTTCTTCTATTTAATTTTTTTTTTCAACATAATATTCTATGCATATTTTCTTTCTCTTTTTATCCTTGTCTTTTGAGGGCAGCCTCGGAAGGTTGACACTTTTAAATTCTGAAAAGTGTCTTGCTGTAAGGTACCACGGCAGGTGGAGTTTCAATCACCGCTGGGACCTCTGATGAGGGCTCATTCAGGAGCCGAAGCTTGAGTCAGGTCAGGCAAAGGGCATGGTACTTATCCAAGAATGCCTAAAATGCTGCCACTGAAAGACATTATTCCCTAGAATTTATTTTCATTTAACTTTTTTTGTTGTTGTTGAATCTTTGGTAAGTCATTTTCAAAATGATTTAGAAGTTGTTACCTGCGCTTGTTTTTCCTCCACTACTTTTTCCCCAATAATAGAAGGAGATTGATGAATTGCTTTTACAAAAAATCCCATGTCACAGAGTATTAACATTTTATTAACATCCAAATTACAAACAGTATTGTGCGTGAAGTATGAAAACCAATGTAATCAAGAAAGATGAGTTTGAGAGGAGACAACTGAAATGGAGATGTAATTTCATCGTTAGTTGACAGAAGGTTTGGGGTAAAGGACATTAATGATTATGTTTAACAGAACTGGTTTAGATGATCAAGGACATGGTTTTTAAGTGGACTTTTGTTTTAAAAACAGGATTCCATCGACTGATAATGATTTCAGAAATTTAACATCTCTGATCACATTCATGTTGCTGGTTTTCATCTTTTCCTTCACCATACCCTAAGAATAAGTTCTCTATGCTTCACACCTTGTCCTTCATATTGGCTTTTGAGAGACTGCTGAAGAGGAAGATGCTTTTTGTACTTTTTTTATCTTACTTTTCATATAGTAAATCTTGCATGAATATGTAGCTATTTGTAACTTGTAGATAGAGAGGAATGGAGAAAACAGATTGTCAAATCTTCAGGGGTGCCCCCACGGTCGTCAGAGTAAGGCATAGATAGATAGAGATAGATATGTGGATTTGGTTTATCACATGTACAGGGTCAGTGTAAACATTTTGATTATCATAGGCACAGGGTCAATTCTCTTTTCAATGTTTCTTCACTACTGGAGCATGAAAAAAAAAATCCTGCTCCAACTTAAACTGTCCACCACCGTGCAGGAATAAAACAGGGGTGAACCATGACCTAGTGTGAACATTGCGAGCAGAGAAGTCACCAAGCACTGGAAAATGAAGAGGCAATGTGGTGGACTCCACAGACTAGGCAACTGTCATCATGGATGCTGCCCTCACTTCCAGGAAGATTGTTGGTCTTTGGTTATTTGAAACAGGTCACAACCGTGAACAAAGCTAGTTAAGTTAAAGAGTTAAAAGTCTGTCCCAAGCCTAAGGCTCATCAGGCCGGTGCTTATCCCGGTTTCTGTGGCGTTAAGCAACTGAGAGTCATAGACTCCCCCCTGGATAGGACGCCAGTCTATCGCAGGGTTAACCTTGGCACCCCTTTTACACCTGGGTGGGGTGAGAAAATAGCCGTAAAGTGCCTTTTCCAAGAGCACAACGCCATAGCCGAAAGCTGGGATCGAACCCGCAACTTAGCACACTGCCTTTAAAAAATGCACAAAATATCAACATTTATTGATTGATAAGTGGTTAGAGAAGATATGTGTTTTTATTTTGTCTACAGGAATTATTTTTCGACCCATAGTGTGATTTTCAGATATCATTATTTATCAGTTGTCGGTAAATATAATTCTGAATGACTAGTTATATATTTTGGTTCATCTTTTCCTGGAATATTATTGTTTTTATTTTTTCTACTAGTGTATGTTTTTCATAGCTTTGTTAACATGATCGCAAATTGAGGTAAAAACAGGGAATTAGTGATGTTACTAAATACTGTGATAGTTAAGAAATTTGTGTTTATTTTATATTTATGGTAATGAACAATTAGCGAGATGAATTTACTCCTGCTATAAGACTAGTAAAGCTGCTTTTATATATTGACAAATTTCGTATTTGTGATAGACAGTGAGTGTGTGCTGGCAGGATAGCTTTTTAATGTGTTTTCCTTGTAGCTTAATACAGCAAACCAGATACAGAGAGAAATTTTGCCCGTATTGAAATAGCTGAGATTTTAATCTTACTTACACAGGGGATGCCTTCAATTTATTTGTATTGTGTGATTTACTGTGACTTTTTTCTTGACATGATATACACAAGTGATTGAGGTTGAAAGTTATGATTCTGTTTTCGAGGGTTTACGATTTGACTATCAGCCCTTAGGAAATCCCTTGTTCATGTTTATTTTGTGTCACTGAGCTAGAGATGCTTTGTTCTTTTTATGTATTTTTTAACAAACTATTTTTTTTATTAATATTATCAGGCATCATATTGGTTTCATGATAATAGTGTCATAAAAAAGATGTGCCAGTTATATATATATATTTTTTTTTAAAGAAAAGGTTGTATATTAGTCGGTGCTGATTTTTCCTTGAAGAGTATACTGAAAAAAATGTCCTGTCAGACAATTTAGCTCTGACTCCGACGCCAGTTAAACCACAAAACTAGGGCACTGAGCCAGTCCACAAAAAGAGACATATCAAAGAGTATAAGTAGCGCAAACAAAATACTGTATTCATGTGAACAAATGTGGAATGTTTCCTTGGTAGCCAGTCCACAAAAAAGAGACATACCAAAGAGTATAAGTAGCGCAAACAAAATACTGTATTCATGTGAACAAATGTGGAATCGTTTCCCTGGAAGCCAGTCCACAAAAAAAGAGACATACCAAAAAGTATAAGACCAAAGTGGTCTGCTTCTTATTTTCACCCGTTTCTTTTCCATTCTGTGGCTAGAACTCCCAGATTTACGAATGGGTTTGGTTTTAAATTTGCGCTTGTTTACAAAATGTGATATTTGACTGTCATGGTGAGATTTTATATATATATACAACAGGTTTTTTTCCTTACCATTAAGGTGGCCACATTCCAATTTTGGGGTCACTGCAGGTTTATGTTGTGATAATTTGCTATCTTTCACTTTACTGATGAAGCAAATGTTGATTTTTTTGGGGGGGAGGGGTGGTGGCGGTGGTGAAGGAGGGGGGTAATAATAATGTTTTGTGATAATTTGTTGTTGTTGTTGTTATTTTAATTTACTTGTGTTGTGGTTAGTGATTGAGAATATTTATCGTTGCTGCTTACACTACGACGATGATTAATGAATGTTTTTTTTTATTATGTCTGTTGTTATTGTATCTCAGCTATTAGGCAGCATCCTGTTTTAGTGCTCCCTGCAGACACTTGCAGGCATGCACTTGTGTGCCTTACACTCTTGACATTTTCTCCTGGAGTTAACATCAGTGCTGACTCCACTCCCCCCAAAAGTCCTTTGGTTGAGGCTTTAAACCGAGGCCCCAGTGTGCGAACGCAGCAGACCATCTTGCACAAAAAAACTTTAAATCCTGTTCCGCTTTTCGTAAGAGTAGGCCATCATGTGCCGGTGGGAACAGATGACATTTACAAAATTGCATACACACGGGGACTGGATGTGAAAAAGCATAAGAGTGCTTATTCCATCATCCTCAATATAAAACAATAAATCAAATCAAATCAAATCAATCACATGACAGGAAAAACTGCCATCCTCATGACATATTTTGTTTATATCGCAGTTTCTTCCAAAACACAGTATTGTATGCCTGAAGTATTTATTTATTTGTTTGTTTATTTATTTATTTATTTATTTATTTATTTATTCATATCGAGGATAATGGAATAAGCACTCTTGTGCTTTTTTTTGGTTTGTTTCTTTTACTTCCAGTCCCCATGTGTGTGCAGTTTTGTAAATTTTGTCCTCCGTTCCCACTCGGCACACAATGGCCCACTCTTACAAAAAGCAGGACATGATATAATATGTGCACAAGATGTTCTGTGTGCGTTGCACACGGGGCCTCAGTTTATAGTCTCATCTGAGGGACTTTTGGGAGAGTGAAGTCATCCCTGTGTACCTGAGTATCCCTGTGCAACGCCAGTATGTCATGCTGTTTTTAACACACTGCCCTACTTACCTCTCCACTGTATGTGCCTCTTGCCAAATAGCTGCCAGTGAACAGAATGGTTGTGTCACAGTTTTTGTTGGTGTGTGTTTTCAACAATCAAAATAAGCCATTACACGTTGTACACATGGAGAGAAATTCAGTGTTGTTTTTTTTAACAGCGAGTACCATCCTCCTCCTCCTCCTCTTCCTTTTTCCTCCTTCTCATCTATCTTTCTTCTTCTTCTTCTTATCATCTTATTCTCTTCTTCTTCCTTTTCTTCTTCTTCTTTTTCTTCTTCTCTTTTTCTTCTTCTTCTTCTTCATAGCCATCATCATCATGCCATCATCATCATCGCCATCATCATCATCGCCATCATCATCATCGCCATCATCTCATCATCTCATCATCATCATCATCATCATCATCATTCATCATCATCATCATCATCACAGTACCATCCTCTCCTCCTCCTCTTCACCATCATCATCATCGTCATCATCATCATTGTCATCAGCGTTGTCACTACACCAACCACCACCACCACCACACCACCACCACCCCACCACCACCACCATCATCATCTCCTATTGATGTTGCCATTCCTGTTTTTTTTTTAAAAGTTCTAGGCCATTAGTTTTAAGTGGTCACAGACAGATTGAACGCAGAACTGCTAATCTCATGTGTTAAGTTGATGCCTCTGGGACCAATGCTGATGCTCACTACTGCTGGCATGGCTGGGTTCTTGTCTTGCAACCAGCAAAGCCACCCTATTGCTATTGTTCTTCATTCTCATCTTGTCAGTCACTTAACGTTGGCAATGTGTCATAGCTATTCTTACCACACTTACGACACCTGAAAATACCCAGTCTTAGCTATTCATTCAGCATTTAAAAAATCAAACTTTTTATTGATCATGCTGGATGCAAGGAAGAATGCTCATACTGCTAGCTGAATTAGTTTCCTTTCACATGTGTTTCTTCCTGTTAACTGCAGGTTGCTGTATGGGTATACTTGTTTTGTTTTTATCTGACTGTCAGGTGATAGTTTGTTTCCCGTTAAATTTGTGTACTAGCTTGCAGGTTATGTAGTATCTTCTACAGTGTGCTTAAAGTAGCAAATGATGAGTACAAGCACAGTTTGTCCAGATATACTTTTCATTCTATTAACAAAAGGAAAACAATGTTGATCCAAGCCCTTTTTGACTAAATGTTAAGCTATGATATGTACTTAATACGCATGGTTTTTCTTGGAAATCATTTTCTTTCTGTGGCTGGGTTATGGATGATTTCGGGTTTATAATCATGAAATGGAATAATTGTGTGTGTGTTTTACTCTTTTATCCTTCATAATCTTTACTTTTTATATGCATTTGCTTTGCCAATGATATAGAATGAATCTGTTGCCAAATCCCAAGCCCAACAAATGTATTTGTGGTCCAAGGCCAATGTAGATTAAATTATGTCAGTGTTCAGTGTTCAGTGTTCTTCTCTCTCTCTCTCTCTCTCTCTTCTCTCTCTCTCTCTCTCTCTCTCTCTCTCTCTCTCTCTCTCTCTCTCTCTCTTCTCTCTCTCTCTCTCTCTCTCTCTCTCTCTCTCTTCTCTCTCTCTATCTCCCTACCTATTTTCCACTTTTATATATTATATCTTAAACTTATCATTAGATAGGAAAGTTTTTGAGTATGAAATGTTACACCTTTTTGAACACTTTAAACTCATGTTCTTGAACACAACTTGAAAAATGTCATTTTCAGTGTAACATCATAATGTTGATCAAATGTTTGCTGTTTTGGGTTTTTTTTTTCATTGTTAATGAAATGAAATGAAAATTGTTTTGCATATTTTGTTTTTTTTTTTTTTTTTTTTTTTTTTTTTTTTTTTTTTTTTTTTTGTTATTTTTTTGGGGGGTCATAATGTTTTAAAGAAAGAAAGGTTCTCATGTTTTACTATGTATCTTTTTTGTTGGGCTGATTTGTTCTCTGCTGTAACTTCTCAATTTTAATCTATTTTATTTAATTCTAACCAGTGTATCTCATGACGTGAATGGTCTGGTCAGCTAGGGATTATGCGTTTGTTGAATACATATCTATCTCTTTTGTCTTAAGTAAGTATTCATGTACTCAGTGGGGATTATGCATATGTTGAATGTATACTACTTTTTAACAATTATAGGTTGATCTTCTATTCTTGGTGATGGTGATGATATTTTTCCTTTTTGATGCTTTCTGTTTTATCTTTGCTTTTTGACTTTTCTCCCGTTTTGGTAGGGTCTCGCTTTTTAAATTTTTTTCTCTCTTCTATTCCCTAATCAGGGCAAGAGCCGGATGAAAAAAAGGATGTAAATGCTTACTCTGTTATCCTTGAAAAATAATTATTACTTACTTACTTACTTACTTACTTACTTACTTACTTACTTACTTACTTACTTACTTACTTACTTACTTCACTTACTATTCATTCATTCATTATTCATTCATTCATGTATTTATCTCTCTCTCTCTCTCTCTCTCTCTCTCTCTCTCTCTCTCTCTCTCTCTCTCTCTCTCTCTCCTCTTTCTCTCTGATAAAGTTGCTGATAGTGTATTATCAATTCCTGAGTACAATATCATTAGAAAAGATGCAAAAACTAAACTTGAAACTGGTTTGGTAATATATGTACATAGGTCTGTTAATTATACTCAAGTGAATTTTTCTGATAAATATGATATTGAGTGTGTCTGGTTGGAGATTCAATTAAAGGGAAGTAAACCTATTCTGTTTGGTTTTCTGTACAGAAATCCTAGCGAACGGGTCAACTGGTTTGATCGTTTTTGTCTAATGATGGATGAAGTATCAAATTATGCAACTGAGATAATTCTGCTTGGTGATTTTAATATTGACCTACTTAAGCCACATGACAAATGGAAACTTACTTTTGAACTATACAATCTATCCCAAATGGTTGACACTCCTACCAGAAAAACACTCAATTCAGAGACACTTATTGATCACATTTATACCACTAACCCGAATAATATAGTAGAAATGTCTGTACCAGTTGTTGGTATTAGTGACCACTTCCCAGTTTGCTTGACTTGGTCAAAAAAAGGTATTAAGATTCCTAAGTGTAGCCACAAATACATTTCTTTTAGAAGCTATCAGTCATTTAATTCAGATGATTTTATGTCTGATTTATGTGCCGCAAGCTTTACTGATGTTTATCAGTATACTGATCCCGACAAAGCTCTGGTTACTTGGTATCATATCTTTTCTTCTATTGTTGATAAGCATGCTCCCATTAAGACTAAACGTGTTAAGGTAAAAGATAAGCCACCATGGCTATCTGATGAAATGAATAAAGCCATAGCTATTCGTGATAAATTACTGAAGTCTACAGGAAAAAGTGAACAATTTAAACAACAACGTAACAAAGTGACATCTATGAAAAGAGTAGCCAAAAGAAGTATTTTTCAGAGCTTGTTGCACATAAAAAAGACCCTAAATTAATATGGAAAGCTATAAATCAGTTAACAGGTAAAACGTCCACAGCATGTCCTTCTTCACCTATAAATCTATCTGCCGAATGTATGAACAAACATTTCTGCACCATAGCAGAAAGACTAATCAATAATGATAATTCAGTAAATAATGACTTGCATCCACTAAAAAACTACTGTGATTCTAAAGGAATACAGACTAAGCTTGATTTCAAATTTCTTGGTGTAAGTGAAGTGTATAAAGATTTGTGTTTATTGAAGCAATCCAGCTCCCGTGGCATGGATGACTTAGACAGTAAAATTTTAAAGATTTCTGCACCCACAATTGCCGAGCATATTACATATATTTATAACCTTTCCATTGAAAAATGTTCTTACCCTCAAATGTTTAAAGATGCTAAGGTGATTCCTGTCTTCAAATCTGGTGATACTAATGACCCTTCTAACTACAGGCCTATATCCATTCTATCTACTTTGTCCAAACCTCTAGGAAAGCATCTCAAGCGCAATCTGCTTTCACACTTTACATTCAATAATTTGTTCCACCCAAATCAGAGCGGATTTAGAGAAAATCATTCATGCCATACAGCTCTCAGTAACCTTCTAGAACAGTGGCACTTAAATGTAAACAATGATCTTTTAACAAGAATAGTCTTTGTGGACTTTGCCAAAGCCTTCGACACCATTGATCACAATCTTCTGTTAAGGAAACTTACAATCTATGGCTTAGCCCCCAAAGCACTTAAACTACTGACCTCTTTCCTTACTAATAGAAGACAAGCAGTCCTTCAAGATTCTTTAGTATCTTCACTAATGCCTTTAAGATTTGGTGTTCCCCAGGGATCTGTATTAGGCCCAATACTGTTTACAATATATATCAATGATCTTCCTTTACCTCTTTCTTCTTGCTGTGAACTTTTTGCTGATGATGCAACCTTGCACAGTTCAGGAAAAGGTGTGAAAACGGTATGCACAGATCTACAAAAAGATATTGATAGACTTGTAACATGGACGGGCTCAAATCATATGGCCCTACATCCAAATAAATCAAAATTCATGTTAGTTACAACACGTCAGAAACGTCAGAACATTAAAGCTAAAATATGTGACTTAAATATATTAAAAGTTTGTAATGATGTATTAGAAGAAGTAAATTCACACAGACTTCTTGGGCTTAATATAGATAATAACCTATCATGGTCAAGTCATGTCTATACTCTGTCCAAGAAAATAGCTAAAAAAGTTTTCCAACTCAATAGAATTAAGCATTTTCTTGACCAGCACACCAGAAAATTATTTTTTTATGCATACATCCAACCTGACATTGACTATGCATCAACTTGTTGGGACTTGGCTAGTAAGAATTCCTTAAAACCCTTGGAATCTGTATACAGACGTTCACTAAAGCTAATACTTCTTAGATCTTCTTCCTTAGAAATAAGTCATTACAAAGAGCTTAATATTCTCCCTTTTGGTATGAGATGTCTTTACAATAAAGGCATACTTATGTATACAATTATGAGCAACCTTTCCCCGCATTACCTTTGTGACAGATTTACAGTAAAAAGCATTCGAGATAAAATTATCCTTGTTACTCCTCGACCTAGAACTGATTTTTTTATGACATCTCTTGTATACTCAGGTAGCAGATTATGGAATGAAATACCTTCCTCCATCAAAAATAAATGCACTTTGCCATCATTCAAAAGGGAGTACCACAGATATTTATTAGAAATCTTATAAATCATTTTCATGCCAAGTGTGGTATGAATATTTGATAGATGTAAATATTTACTTTTTGTTGTTGATACTATATTCAATTTAAATATGTTCCCATTTTGAGTATACTTTATTGTGTTTTGGGATGACAATGATCTTTGTGCTATGTTTTTGTGTGTGTGTGTGTGTGTGTGTGTGTTGTGTGTGTGTGTGTGTGTGTGTGTGTTTGTGTGTGTGTGTTTGTGTGTGTGTTTGTGTGTGTTTGTGTGTGTTGTGTTTTTTTTGTGTTGTGTGTTGTGTGTGTGTGTGTGTGTGTGTGGTGTGTGTGTGTGTGTGTGTGTGTGTGTGTGTGTGTGTGTGTGTGTGTTTGAGTTAAATGTGTGTGTGTGTGCGTGCGTGTGTTTGATTATGTGTGTGTGGTTTTTGTGTTCACTAATATTTATTGTGTATGGGTTAATGTGTGTGTATGTGTATGTTGCGCGCGTGCCCGTGCGTGTGTGTGTGCGGGTGTGTGTGTGTGTGAACACAGTTTCCAGGTGCACTTTAAACATTTTGTACCTCTCTCTCTCTCTCTCTCTCTCTCTCTCTCTCTCTCTCTCTCTCTCTCTCTCTCTCTCTCTCTCTCTCTCTCTCTCTCTCTCTCTCTGTGTTTTGGTAGGTAGAAGATTTTTGGGAGATAATATTAGGTAGGACATTTTGTAACAGTCGGTGTGTTCGTGATTTTGCCTATATGACTTTGTGTTTGAGGTTGGGCCATTTTTTTGTCCTGGTCGCTGAATCCAGCTCATACGATTTTGTAGAATTTGTATTGTCCAGCTATTAATTTGCGTCTGTATGAAGATATGTCAGTAATAATGATACGCTTTGGAATGTATTCGCCATGGATCTAATGTGTATTTTGATGATTATGATATGAGCATATCACATTGTATAGAAGAGAATGTGCATGTGTATGGATATGTATTTAGGATGATTTGTTTGTGCGTGCGCGCGTATGTGTGCGTGTATGTTGTGTGTGTGTGTGTGTGTTGTGTGTGTTGTGTGTGTGGTGTGTGTGTGTATATCTGATTTTGACTTTGGGGGAAAATTGTTTGTTTACAGAGGGGGTGTTAGGGAGGGTAGTTGATCGTGTTTGATTGGTCTTGTTTATTGTTTGATTGGTTTCCTTTGTTATGTTTTTCATGGATTTCCTGATTTATCAATTATTGAATGGCAATATGGATGATTGAGTTGCTTGGTATCTTACATTCATTTCTCATTAATTCATTGATTGATTTTTTTTTTTTTTTTCATTTTGTCCCCATGAGGGCCTGGTGTAAAGAAGCCTCTGGCTTACCCAATTACCCTCATTAAAAATTTCGAGTTCGAGTTCGAGAGTTCGAGTTCTCTGTCTCTCTCTGTGTCTTGAAAAACATTAAAGAACGAAGACAAAAACGTGTATTGTGTCTTAAGAAGGGAATATAAATCCATGTTAGAAAGGAAAAGAAAACAGTATAATATGACATTACTTGCAGATATGGTGTCTTCAATCTCTTCTCAAGTCCAGTTCTGGAAAAGTGTTAAGAAGGCGTCATTTAGAAATAAACAGCCAAAGAATAGTATATCAGTTGACAGTTGGTTTCAACATTTCAAATCTTTGTTGGAGAAAGGCTCATCAGACAACTCCATGAATACTAATGTTGACAATGATGACAGTGAGGAGGATTTTGATCGCCCGATATCTAAAGAGGAAATTTATTTGGCACTTAGAAAACTAAAAAATGATAAAGCAGCTGGTCCTGATCAAATCATTGGAGAATTGCTGAAAAAATGGAGGTGAAAATGTTGTGCTTTTTCTCCTAAAAGTATTCAACAAAATCTTTGATGATGGCCTTTTTCCTGATAACTGCACTGAATCTATAATCTTAACTCTACACAAAAAGGGTGATGTTGATAACCCTTAATAACTACAGGGGAATTTATCTTAGTGACATAAGTAGTAAATTGTACAGTACCATCGTTAATAATAGATTACAAGAATGGGTCATAAAAATAATATTACAGGTGAACATCAAGCTGGCTTTAAGAGAGGATACTCCACTATAGACCATATGTTTACTCTGCTTGTATTTGTACAGAAACGGTTTGCTCATAACCGTAAGCTGTATGTGGCATTTATTGACTTTGAAAAGGCATTTGATTCTGTTAATAAGAAATTTGTTGTGGTCTATTCTCCTGAAAAATGGTGTGAAGGGTAAATTATTACGATGTTTGAGAGCCATGTACCAGAATGTCAGAAGCAGAATAAGATGTGGTACAAAACTGACTGACATAATATACTGTACCACTGGCGTTAAACAGGGCGATGTATGTAGCCCATTATTATTTTCTGTTTTTATTAATGAGTTAGCTAGAGAAGTCATCAATAATGGTAAACATGGTTCCACTTTCCCCCAAGATTTCACAGAATTGTTTATTCTTCTACTTGCTAATGATGTTATCCTGCTATCTGAAACGGTTGTCGGCTTACAAAAGCAGTTGAATAGCTTGAGCAGTGCTGCATTAGCGCTTGATCTTAAGGTTAATCTGAATAAGAGTAATATTGTTGTATTCAGAAAAGGTGGTTATTTAGCTGCTCATGAAAAATGGTTGTGCAATGGAAAAGTCATGCCTGTGATTAATGTATATAAATACTTAGGTATTTGCTTTTCTACAAAGCTTAGTTTCACAGCTGCATGTAAAGATCTGGCAAGTCAAGGTAAACGAAGTTTGTTATTGGTTTTGAGAAAGTTACGAATGTTGAATAATAATTCTTTTGACTTGCTCATTAAGATATTTGATGTGCAAATACAACCCATTGTATTATATGGTGCAGAAATTTGGGGCTTGGATGCAGCTGTAACACATTGTGAATCAGTGCACCTATTTGCTTTAAAGCAGTTTTTAGGCTTGGATAGACGTACACCAAATGATCTTGTGTATAGTGAAACTAACAGATACCCTCTCTCTGTTAATGCTGCTGTAAGATGTGTAAGATACTGGATTAAGATTTTGCATATGGATGAGAACAGACTACCTTTTAGATCTTATAAGATGCTTTATGATCTAGATGCCAAAGGAAAAAATATCTGGGCTACACAAATACGTACCTGTTTATGTGAACTCGGTTTTGGATTTGTTTGGTTCAATCAAGGTGTTGGAAATTGTAGAGAATTTATAAACATGTTCATACAACGATTGATTGACTGCCGTTGGCAGCAATGGAGTGATCACATACAAACCAGTGAAAGATATCTAATGTACAGACAATTTACAAGTACACATGATGTCAAACCTTATCTAAAGCTTGATGTGGGCGTTCATCTGAAAAGAATTATGTCAAAGTTTAGACTTGGTGTTTCAGATTTAAATGTTCATAAGTTCAGATATAGAGAACATGATGTTGATGACCCCAGGTTACTATGTCCATTATGTAAGCAAGCACCTGAGGATGAAGTAAATTTTGTGTTATGCTGTCCAGTATTAGAGGATGTTAGGCAGAATTACATCCCTGTAAAATATAGTAGGTAGCCTAATTCTTTTCGACTCTGTTTACTCATGGCGTCAAGGCAGCCTGAGGTTGTGCTAGCCTCACTTTATATTTGTGTAAAGCTTTCAGAATAAGAGATATATTGTCGTAGGTTTATTTGTGTATCTGACTTTTTATACAGTAGTTTTTGTTGTTGTTATTGGATTGTTGTTGTTTGTGCTTTTTTTTCCCTCTCACCAAAATACTAAGCAGCTCGGCAACCCCCCTTCATGTATGGGCCAATGGCCTTTTTGTGAATAAAGTTTTCGAGTTCGAGTTCGAGTTCTCTCTCTCTCTCGCTGTCTCTCCCTGTCTCTCTCTGTCTCTCTCTGTCTCTCTGTCTCTGTCTCTGTCTTCTGTCTCTCTCTCTCTCTCTCTCTCTCTCTCTCTCTCTCTCTCTCTCTCTCTCTCTCTCTCTCTCTCTCTCCTCTCTCTCTCTCTCTCTGTGACACAGACACATGACACACCACACAGACACACACGCGCGCGCGCGCGCGTCCGCAGGCGCGTGATGAATTTTTATAAATAATTTTTGATTTAAAGTATTTTTGATACCTATTATCATGACAAAAGGTTCTGGAAGAGATTTTTGCTAGATTCCTTCTCACTGTGGGATATACTGGAATATGATAAAACAACAGATAGTCTTGCAAAACGAGCTGCACTAGAGAGTTCCCAGAACAAATTTAAAAAAAAAACAACCACGATTGCCCTGAAATTATTCCATTTTTTTCAAAATCGTGTACATGAAAGTAGCTTTCATGGAAAACTATATATTTGGCCATCCAAGATATTTTAACATCTTTAAGTTTCGATTAAATTCTTGGAAGACTTATAAATTCTCAAAACGTGACTTGCTCCTGTTCTGGGCCACTATCTCGTGAACATATTCTTTTCCAATGCTCAGCTTTAAATTCAGTTTACAAAAATCTAGTCTTGAAATTTAAATGAAACCAGTTACAGAGTTGCAAAAACCAGATTTTTGAAGTTGCTTGGATTATTTCCAAGTATTCTGTAAATATTTTATAAAACGGTTTGCGTTTGGTTGTTGGTCGATATTTTTCACGTCTAATATCACCAAGTGTGGATGGGTATACTTAAATTGAACGACCACACATAGTTTTGAACCACCATCACCACACACACCCTTGCACTACACACACACACACACTACACACACCACACACAACACACACAACACACACACACACCACACACACACACACACACTACACACACACACGCACCAACACACACAACACACACACAAACCACCACCACCCACAAAAAACACTAACGCTATATCCATGCAACATTTTATTCTTCATTTTTTGTGAACAAGATACACAAATAAAAATTACATCCCATATAATTTTGTCTGCCAAGATGTGGCACAATCCAACTTAAAAAAAAAAATCTTCCACAATCTGTTACAAATCTTGCATAATATATATCAGGTTTATAGTCTCACCAACCATGAAGGCCATATCAGGGGAAGTAAACTCGGTTAAACACAACATCAGCATGCTCTTTTAGTTAAAAATACATTATTCCCTCAAATATCCAACTTGAAAAACGTGTTAAAGGACACCGTTATTCTAATATGAAGGCGAACAAATCCAACGTCGCACTAATAATAATATAATAATAATAATAATAAAAAATATTAATAATAATAATGATGTGATAATAATATAAATATAATAAATAAATATAATATAATAAAAAAATAACAGAATCATATACGCTGTACGCAAAAAAAAAAATCAAAGCGCTTGCATTCACCTATACCAGAAAAGCAATCAACAGCAATAATTTTAACAAATTCAAATGTGCACAGACGCACGCACACACACATCACAACACACACACCACACACACACACGCACGCGCGCGCGCGCGCGCGCTCACAAACAAACACGTCCCCGCGCACACACTTATAAAGGTATATACACTTTGCAAGGGTGAGGGGATTTCAGATTATGAGGCAGGGGCAGATAAGAGATGGAAACAGAAGGCGAAAACATCTATTCGTATCCCGGTTGTTGTTTTTTAAGCAGGCAGGCCACCTCTAACGGTTCATGGGAATGACATAAGCTAGACTTTGCCCATCTCACACCCTGCAACTTTTGGAGAACGATGAGCCCCCACAGATTCAACTAGCCCAAGACAGGCTGCCTGATATGGGCAGTACGTGCCCCAACCACTTCACAGAGTTAAAGGGATCAGTCTGTTTTTTTTTATTTTTTTAAATGTCATTTCTTGACCACTTCGAAGAGTTAAAGAGAAGTCATAAGTTTTACTTTTTCCTCAACTACTTTCTGGAGTTAAGTACTATATAAAAAGACCTATAATTATAGAGAGTAATATATGTAGTAATAAAAAAAAAAAAGTGAAAAAAATTTATAAATAGTATAAATGTAAAGAGC
>CM060339.1:25117488-25144988 GCA_030674155.1 Stramonita haemastoma
CTCTCTGCTGCATGCTCTACGCGGTTTTTTTACCACTTTATATATATAATCATGTATTATATATTTATATACTAATATATATATATATATATATATATATATTATTATATATTACATGAAAACAAATGTAGCACTGCATACAGTTTTCTTCTCAAATAGCCAAAATATGGTTTTAATATCACTCACTCACTCACTCAGTCCCATGTCCCAAAGGACGTAGGGGGGACATGAGAGAAGACGCAACAGAGATCTTTTTCCATGCTTCACGATCCTGTGTGGCTAGCAGGAGGTGTTACAGGGGTTGGGCGGTCCAGTCTTTGATGTTGTCAACCCATGATTTCTTTTGGCGGCCTCTTCTTCTCTTGCCCTCGACTGTTCCTTGCAGGATGGTTTTTGCTAGGGTGTTGTGTCTTGTGGTGTGACCAAACCACATCAGCTTTCTCCTCTTTATGGTGGAGAGCAAAGGCTCTTGGGGGCCCACACGCTTTTTGATTTCTTCTTTCACATAGTTATTGGTCCTGTGTTCTTTGTATGATATTTTGAGGAGTCTTCTGTGGCACTTGTTCTCGAATGCTTGGATTCTCCTCTCTAACTCTTTAATATACAGCTCTTCAAAGGTGAATATTAATTGAGGCCTCGGTTCTAGAAGCCTTACCATTAGTGATTGTTTGTCCGTGCCACTCACTTTAAAAATCATGTTGTCACTTCCTGTGCAATTACCACTCGCCCATTTCTCCATTTGAGCAAGTTACATTGCTTATTGGTGTGCAGGGTATAGCAACTAGATGCTGATATTTGCAGACTGCATACGTAGTATGTGAGCCGTTCCTCAGTGTGTAAATATTAGTGTTGGTATAAGTAACTTGTACCTTCAGCGCCTGGGCTTTATCACAGTTGTTGATTAAACCATTGATGCTGGGGGCAACAGCAAAGTGAGAGGCTGTATGATCAGTGGCTTTCTTTCCCACTCATGGAATTCCACTTTACAGCTTAGTCTTTGGTGGTCGACTATGACTCTCTGACTAGGAGGCTTGACTTGCACAGTCCTTATGTGCTGCAGCCCTGAGGGCTAGTTGGACTTTGGAGAACATCTCCAACGCTGACTGTCCGTATACCCCTCTAGGCCGAGAGAGTAGGGATGTACTGTGGGCAAGGCATCTCCACTATAATCAAATTTTTGTCCCATCTCTGAAACAGCAGCTGCGTCCTCTGCTATTTTGGTGGTCATGGTGGAACACGCCGGACTGAACAAACAACAACTTCAATCTGCAAACATATTACAAGAAGCTTCAGATGAGCAATCTTTATACTTGTTAATGTGTGTACATGTGCCCATGATGAGATGGAATATGATATATGATATGATATGATATGATATGATATGAATGATATGATATGATATGATATGATATGATATATATGATATGATAGTATGATGTATGTATGATATGATATGTATGATATGACATGATATGGTATGATATGGTATGATGATGATATGGTATGATATGATATGGGAATATATGTGATGGTATGATATATGTATATATATATGGTATGAATACAAAGGTATGAACTGATGAGTCACCACTGCCAGCGACAGACAACTACACAGCGACGACCAGTTGCGACAAGGGACATCTGTGCACAACGATGGAACCTGACCTTCACAGGTGTAGGCTGGACTGGTGGGTTCAGTCTCCGGATACTGGCAGACTCTGAGGGAAAGGCCTGATGCTGAAACCCAGAACAACAAATTTGGGTCAAAGGACATCCTTGAACCTAGAGAAAGATGGAGCCCTCTGCCAAAACATCACGTTCTGATTGTGTTGAACGCAGCAGAGGAACTGAAGATTATGCTCAAGAACCTTCCTAAGCCGCATTCATGCACATTCCACGTAAAAATCATTAAAAAACAAACAAACAAAAAAACAGCAAAAAATTCACAACTACCAGATGCCTACACTCTACGCAAACCGTCTGCAAATGTTTATTATGTAACAGACTTACGTTTGTAACATAACCTACCAATTAATTGCAAAAGACAATGCGCATTTGCAAAAATCAAATTTGGTTTTAGGTTTCCGTACAAATGATTTGGTAAATGGAAAGTTTAGTCTTCATTGCTGAAAGCTGTGCTGAGCAAGAAATATATTTTTGTCTTCCCTTTTCTTACATGAAATTTTTTTGAGAGTCCAGTTCATCTTAAATTTCTCACAGAAACCAGTAGTTAAGCTAACACCTCACAACCTTTTAACATTTATGTTTGAGAACAAAATCTTGAGTATGCAATAAAACATCTTTTAAAAACTAATTAAAATGACATTTCTCAAATTACATGGAACCAACGTCTGCTGCAATGTTATTTCTTGGCCTAGAGACGGCATAATATTCACCCATTTTCGAGACTGGGTACACAATTTTCTAATTTAGGCTAATCTTTGTGGGCAAATATGCCTTTAGGTGCCAGGAACATGCACGCCTTCTTTTTGACATTGCGTAATGACCATCCACCACACCTGAAGTCTGGGTTAGGTGCAAGTCTTTTAAATGCAAGAACAAACTAAGGTCCCATCTGCAACAGGCGTTCAGTACAGGCAATTCAAAGAACTCGTAGCATCAAGACAATTGTACCTGAAAAAGAATCAGTAAAAAGACTCTAATACGACTAAAAAAATAAAAAGAAGTACATAAGCAAATATAAATTCTTTTAGTTGTGGTGCTGTAGGATAAAAGAATACAAATGCAGGCAGGATTTCTTTTAATCGATGATGCTGTTTCCATGGAGACGCAATCTTCTGGGGAAGAACATATCAAATTTTATGCAGAACAAAATTGCTGTGACTGAATGTAGATCATGATACAATACTGCATTGTTCATTGCAAGGGCTGAGCTGTCCATCTCACACATTCAGTGGACATTCCTTGTGTCAGATTGCTTCATAAGCATCACTGAATAAACTAATACCTAGAGGATAAAAAAGTTTTCTTTCTCTTTTGCCACAAGTTAACTAGAAGTTAACTACAATTATGCAGAGTTGCAATAAATTGTGCTTTGGCTCAATACATGACCAGAAACAGAAAACTCAAATAAATTTGCTTGTGGATCTCTGTCTTTGAAGGACTAACGTTCTGTCTTCTGTTTGCCTTTGCAGACATGATCACACAACAGGCGGCTACAATTAACAGGCACAACAACACCACTGCTGAATCCCGAAAGATTACTGATTTTTGTCCAGGTGTAGAATACCTCTTAAGCCAAAATCACACAAACACCACGTTCCTGCAGGTCAATGTGTCAGACTGTGAGAACAATCTTCTAAAGCCTACAGCCCACCCAGGGGTGGTGTATGGTGTGTGTGAAGACTTCACCACTTTCTGTAAACTGCACATTGCGGCACCACAGTCTTATTTTGTGCTTGCTCGTGTCCAACGGCTTGGTTACTGGTGTGACTCCAGGCACTGGAGAATGCTAATTATGGGACCTTTAGGACGGAGAATTTTTGGCTGGCCTTACAATTTCGATATCAAGTGTAACTATCATACACTGTATGAAATGTATATTGGAATGGGTGGCAACCTGATGTTTATAGAAAGCATCAACAGTCCACATATCAAACTATTTTTTGAGGTGGTAAAAGATTACAATTTTGTTGTCAAACAGACAGCAAACAGTTCTGGGTATTTGAGAACACCATCTGTAGGTCCAGCATATAATGATTTTGCTCTACCCTTTACAGCAGAATGGAAAGTGTCTCCTCAAAACAGTATCATGATTAGTGTTGTACAAATGCTGGATATTTCCTCGTGTTTTATACGAGAGGAATTTCAATTTCACAATGATGGTGATTTTAAAGTAACATTTTTCAATACAAACAAAACCCATGAAAGTGTTCAATACATAGACATTAAATGCCCTAGCAAACCTGTTATAACTGATGCATCACAGAAAAAATTGAGTTTAAGCAAGGCTACAGTTTCCATTTTTGTTTGTCTTTTCCTTACTGCTGTTCAAGTCTATCTCTGTTTTCACTCCATTCCCTGATCCTCTTCCTATCCACAGAAAATTCACGGACACATCCGAAACATTCCCACCTGCTTCGTTATCCAGATACTGGAGGGCTTCCAATTTGAAAGATACAGTGTAAGACTGTCGGTTGGGCATTTTGCAAAAATGGCACATAGAGATTCAAGAACCAACTTCCGGCCATCAGGAAGCGTCGTCAAAGTATCAGTACATCATTGACAGACAAAAGACGTCAGTGGAAAAAGCATGGCGTAATTTTAATTCACTTTGTTGGGGATGTGTGGGGGAGAGTTTGAGAGGGGACAAAGAATAACAAAAAAAGGAAAGAAACAAAAGGTAAAGGAGGGGAAAAAGATGACTTTTAGAACAGTCTGCACAAATTCTAGTGAAAGTGAGCATAGTCTCTTTGAAAAAAGCAGGGTGGGCGTTTGCTAGGTAGTTACCCCTGTGCACAACTTTTGGCCCAAAGTGGGGGGTGGGCGTTTGCTAGATGGTGGGCTTATGCTAGGGATTTTACGGTATATTATATATATATATATATATATATATATATATATATATATATATATATATATATATATATATATATATATATATATATATATATATATATATATATATATATATAAGGGCAGTGCCTACTCATCTTTTTTCCTTTTCCTGTCTGCAACTGTAGAAAATGTTTTCCCATCACAGTGGCTTTTTTCTACAAAATTTTGTCAGGGACAACCCTCTTGTTGCCGTGAGTTCTTGTACGTGCGCAAAATAATTATGTGTAACACACGGGATCTCGGTTAGATCACCGCACATGATTCTAATGGATAGTGGAAAAGTTTGGGGCCCAATTCATTCTCTCTCTCCTTCTCTCTCTCTCTCTCTCTCTCTTCTCTCTCTCTCTCTCTCTCTCTCTCTCTCTCTCTCTCTCTCTCTCTCTCTCTCTTCTCTCTTTTTGATATGTTTGAACTCTCATTTTCCTTATAAGTTTTGTTTCTGCATGTAAAGATCTTGCGAGTAGGGGGAAAAACTCTCTGTTATGCACCATGAAAAGGTTATCTACCTTAAAAATTCTTCCTTAGCATTATTTCTTCTTTTTTTTTATTCACGAGTCCAGCCTGTTGTACGTATGGCTCTGAACTGTGGGGATTGAACAAAGCTGCACTCTGTTGTAAGTCTGTTCATTTGGTTGCCTTGAAAAGTTTTTGCTGTAGAAAGGCGTATACAAATGATCTGGTGTACATGAAACTGTAGATTTCCTATAGGCTATATTTAATTCTGCTGTTCTATGCATACGTTACTGGATTAAGATTTTGCACATGGAAGAAAGTCGAATACCTTTTAAAGCCTACAAATGCTGTTTGAATTAGATGTTAGGGGTAAAATGAATTGGAATTGATGTTCGCATCTGACTATGTCAATATAGTTTGGTGACGTATGGCTAAATCAGAGCGTTGGAAATGTGGATGTATTCATAAAAACTTTCGTCAGCGCTTAGTCGATGTGGATAGCAAAAATGGATGATGATATTCAGAACTGTGAAAGGTTTAAAATGTGTAGAATTTTCTGTAAAGGTTTTGAAATGAACCAGATTTAACGTCAAGCATGGAGAGATACTGAAATTATAGTGACAAGATTCAGAATGGGCGTGTCAAATTTGGCAACCATCACAATAGGTACAAACAATATAAAGTTAAAGTCTGTCCGAGCCTAAGGCTCATCAGGCCGGTGCTTATCCGGTTTCTGTGGCGCTAAGCGACTGGGAGTCATAGACTCCCCCTGGATAGGACGCCAGTCTATCGCAGGGTTAACCCAACACAGGTTGGTACCCCTTTTACACCTGGGTGGGGTGAGAAAATAGCCGTAAAGTGCCTTTTCCAAGGGCACAACGCCATAGCGACAGCTGGGATCGAACCCGCAACCTTTAGATTACGAGTCCAACGCCCTAACCACTCGACTACCGCGGCGGCACTACAAACAATATGATCACACTAAATTAATCTGTCCTTTATGTGGATGGGAGGAAGATGATGAAGTGCATTTTGTGTTCTTTTGCCCTGCTTTAAATAGACTTAGACAGCGAATCATTTCATTGAAATATTATCAATAACCATGTTTGTTTAAGCTAAGTTTGTTGATGGCATCTGCAAGGCATTCTGATGTATGGAATTTTTATCTTTTTTGTATAAGGCATTTAAACTTCGAGACACTGCAACGTCCTAGATGATTGATTGCTTTTGATAAATTATAATGTTAACTGTGACTGATGCATTGATTTTGTTTTATTCTTTCATCAAGTGTTATTGTACTTCTTTTTTTGTTCACCAACCCCTTCATGAGGGGCGATGGCCTAAACATGAGTGAACCTTCCAAACTTCCTCTCCTCTCTCTTCCTCTTCTCTCTCTCTCTCTCTCTCTCTCTCTCTCTCCTCTCTCTCTCTCTCTCTCTCTCTGGGGCGGATAGCCTAGTGGTCAGAACATTGCGCTGGCAATTTGACGACCCAGGTTCGAGTCCGGTCGAGGAGATTTTTCTCCTGGAGTTAACATCAGTGCTGACTCCTCTCTCCCAAAAAGTCCTTCGGATGAGACTTTAAACCGAGGCCCCGTGTGCGAATGCACGCAGAACATCTTGCGCACACGTTAAATCCTGTTCCGCTTTTCGTAAGAGTAGGCCATGGTGTGCTGGTGGGAACAGATGACAAGATTGACAACATTGCATATACACGGTACGGGGACTGGATGTAAAACAAAAGCATATGAGTGCTTATTCCATTATCCTCGATATAAAAGAATAAATTAATGAGCAAATAAATAAACATGTAAATAAGTGAACAAGTAGATAAATGAATACATAAATGAATGAATAAATAAATCAATAAAGCAAGAAAGAAAGAAAGAAAGAAAGAAATGTCTATCCTGTGGGGGAGGGGAGGGGGGAGGAACTCTTGGAGGAGGAGGGCTCACAGGGACAGGGGAGAAGAAATGGATGCAGACCACCAAAGACAGAACCAACTTTTACAGGGATGTCTTGTTGTGAAAGGCTGAATACAAATCAACCAAACAAAATTGTCAGCAAATGCACCTCCTGTGCCCTCCCTCCCAATGGCCGTCTTGGTCAAGGTGCTGGTGATACATAATAATATATAATGTTCTGAACACTTCAAAGTTTTTTTTTGGATATTTTTTCTTGTCAGCATGTCCTTTATTTCTTGAAAGTATGTTTCTTTTGTCAATTTTGTATCTGTGTGCGTGCGTGTGTGTGCGTGCGTATATTTGTGCGTGCGTGCGTGTGTGTGTGCGTGTGTGTGCGTGCGTGCGTGTGTGTATTGTGTGTGTGTGTGCTTGCGTGTGTGTGTATTGATTGCTTTATTTTCAGAATGATGGAATAAGCACATGTGCCCTTTGTTTACATCCGGTACCCCGTGTGAGTGTTAGTCTGCAGAAGTCAGTATCACTACAATAGAGGGATGTATCATCGGCAAATATCTCACAGCTACTTTCTAGAAATGAGGATAAGTCATCTACATAGATTGAAAACAAAAGAGGACTCAATATGGATCCTTGTGGTACTCTATGTATGACAGATACTAGTTCTGATGTTTGGTTATTTGCAGTTACCAGCTGCTGCCTATCTGAAACAAAAAAAACTTTTTAGAAGATTGATTATTTCTGGTGTCACTTTATACAGGTGAAGTTTTTGCAACAGTAAGGAGTAATTAATTACATCAAATGCTTTTTCAAAGTCAACACAAACTAGACCTGTATACTTATTTTCAATTAGATTGTGTAGGAGACGGTCAGTAAGTTGAGTTAAAGCTGTGTGGCAAGGAATAAAATTTAAGGAAAGCCTGACTGATCTTCATTTATTATGTTGTTGTTTACAAAGTAGGAGTATACAGATTTTTGGATATGTTTTTTGATGGATTTAGATAAGACAGATGGAATTAAAATTGGTCTGTAATTTGAAGGACAAGAAGAATCACCAGATTTGGGGACTGGTGAGGACTTTTGTCCTTTTAAATATGAAAGTAAAGTTGTTTTTCTCCATACACAAGTTATCTAGATATATCAGTGTTCTCAACTATAACTGGACCAAAAAGTTTCAATATATTCTCATCCAGATTGCCAAGATCACATGTTCTGGAATTTGTTTGGAGAGATAGGCTTTCCAACCCGTCTGTAATTGTCATTGGCAGTAATTCAAATGGGAATTCCATTTGTTTTGATTTCGACATGTTGTTCTAAGTAAAGAAGATCATTTTCATTTGACTTGTCACATGATATGTCTTTTGTAGCAATGTTTAAGAAGTGAGTGTTCAATTCGTCAGATGCTATGTCTTTAACTGTCTTTTGACTTTTTGATATAGGTTTATTACATTGCATATAATATTGATGGCTTTCCATACCTGGCGAGAGTTGCTTGTGATTAACAGTTTTTGAAAGTAATCACGTTTTAATCTGCGTTTTAATGAATTTACTTTGTTTCTTTTTATTTTAAATTCCTCTTTTGAACCATGGGTTTTCAAATAGTGTCTTTAGTGTATTTCAGACTCTATGATTTCGTTGATTTCTATAAATAAATTCTGTGAATATTGGACAATTGTGTTTGAATTTGATTTCAACCCAAATTGATTCAATGTCATATACATCGAAGATGTATAGTCTTTTACAACCCATGAAGAAACGAACATGTTAATAACCAGTCGACGTGGGTTTGATGTGTGTGTGCAAGTGTGTGTGGTGTTGGTGTAGTGTTGTGTGTGTGTTGTATGTGTGTGTGCGTGCGTGGTGTGTGTGTGTGTGTTGTGTGTGTCGTTTGCGTGTGTGTGTGCTGCTATGTGTGTTGTGTCTGCGTGGCGTGCGTGTGTGTGTTGTGTTTGTGTGGTGTGTGTGTGTGTGTGTGTTGTGTGGTGTGTGTGTGTGTGTGTGTGTGTGTGTGTGTGTGTGTGTGTGTGTGTGTGTGTTGCTCTGAACCAGCTGCTCAACAAAAGCAATCAATCTTGTCATCAACCAAATAGCAACTGACAAACAAATAAATAACAAATCAGATGGCCAGGTAACCCATCAACTCATCAAGTAACCAACAAATAAGCGATAATAATGAATTAGTCAAACAGCCAGTGAACCTGTCACTGAGCATTGACTCATCCAACCAAGTAATTGGTCTGTTGATAAAATAATTATGCAATGAATTTATTCATTTTCTTTATTTGGTTACTTTTGATTTGTCTTTACAGTTACTGTGCATATGAAAGCTGAGCAGCATGGGCATGTCGAGGTTTTAATATATGTATCACTGTTTCTTCTTGTTGCTGATGTTTCCACTGCATTCGTGCAGTCCACAAGTAGAGGAGTGGATTCAGAGCCGAGCTAAGTGGTAAAACAAACACCACCATGGCATTGTGGATTGTAGCAAAAATGGTCATGTCATGTAATCTGACCATGTGGACCAACACAAAGAAACCCAGCACACAGCATCTGTTGTAGCCAGTTTTCTCATTGCGTGTACTGAAGAAAATGCTGATCTCTGTGTTGGACTGACAGCTATTCTGTACTTGGGTGTTTGTCTGTACAAAACAGCTTGGCCAGCTAAGATCATCACACACAGGGTACAGATGACTATTACAATGACTGTGAACCATTTGAAATCTCGGCCTGAAGGACCCCAATCAAACAAAGCCAGACGACACAGACCAGACTGACCCTGCAAGCCCCAGTGTGACAATCCAGAAAAAAATGGAATTGTTGAGAGCAGGATTGCAAATGTCCACATGATCACACATGACGTGACTATCACTTTTTGGTTCAATCTCCACAGTTGTCCAGGAAAACAAAAGACAACAACGTGATACAAAGTAATGAGCCAAATGATCAACACAGATGCAACATAGGCCAACAAAGAGAGAAACCCTGACAGCCTGCATATCCTACTACCAGTCCAGCCTTCTCAAACTGATTATATTTTCCATGATAAATAAAGTTTGCCAATAAAGTGATGCTGACATGAATGCCCAAACAAACATTAGCAAACTGTAAATGAATGGTCAGTTTCACGAAAAAATATTCAAACACTTTTGTGACTACAGATGAAGTTATGAAGCACAGTAAGTTTCCCAATGTAGCACAAACACTGACCATCCAGAAGAAAGCCCTGTACATCTCAGTTGGTAGTAGCATTGAACACGAAGGAAGAACAGTCTGAGGTGCTGCACAGTCTATTTTACTTGAGTGTTTGGGAAGTAAGTTCTTACAGCAAAATCTGAAGTTGGAAGAAAAAATGCTCTGTAACTGACTAGATCTTGACAACAGATCTAAAGGAAAGGTGGCAATGTTATTGCCTGTTATATCCAGTGTTGCCAGTCTGGGGATATGTTTTAATCCTACCACTCCGATTGTTTCAATGTTGCAGAACGATACATTCAAGAATTCTCCATTAGGTAAGTGTAGTGAAACAGAGCCATCAAGGATGTTAACAAATGTTTTGGATAGCTCCATGTGTTTCAGTGTGTAGTGAACGTTTTTCGTTTCTTTACTTCCTACCTTGGTAAGAGGGTTGTTTTGTAAGTACAAAGTTTGTAAATGTGGCAAATCTAGAAAAACAGTCAAATTGATAGTTTTCAAATTATTTTTAGAAAGATCAATATACTTTATGTTAAACACTTTACCATCAGAAATGTTATGAATAGAACACTGGGATACATTCAAAAAAACAAGATAAATATTTCTATCAAAATCAGACAGTGACATGTTTGAACGTGTGGCATCCAGGTAGCGTAACTGAGGAAACAGCTCAGATGAAAATGACGCTGTACACAGAAAAGCATAACCTTGACACTGACAACCCTGGGGACAGGCAAAGTCACACATCAGTTCATCATCTCTCTGTGGACACTGACCCCAGCCATCACACAGATGATCTCCATGCACACACACTTTAGAAGAATGACACTGGTAGAAACCAGGGCACACTGCTGTGTCACAGCCCTGCTCATCTTCTCCATAAACACAGTCAGAAAATCCATTACATCGTGTATACACAGGCAAACAGTACAGTGACTCTGCTTGACATGGATAATGGCTGTCAGGACAGGGCTGGTCAGCTGACATGACTTGCTGAGTGAAGTAACCCGTTCCATCCAGATTGATATAAAGCCACCACTTTGTATCCCTGTCTTTGAACCAAGCTAGGTAACTGGGGTCATCAGCACACCCAGCCTCATCAGAGTCATCCACACAATCAGAATATTGGTTACAACGTTGACTGGGCAATACACACTGACCATTAGAACAGAGGAAACCAGTGCATGAAGGATGTTCACAAAAGGACTCATCACTTTCAGCTGGACAGTTTGGATGGAAGTCACACAGGAGTGTGTAATGCACTGTTGTGATGCTGCCTTCACATCTAAACATGCTGTCAGAAGGCCTAGTTTTGTTTCTAAATGCAGTCATATCAGTATGCTGTCCATTACCCGCCTTTATGATTGAGCATATTTTTAAATGGCTTGGTTTAAGACAGTCAAAATCATATGTCAAAAATATATGCATGATTCTATTGTCTCGACAGACAGAGAAAAGTTGTTGTGTGAAATATTGGCACAGGAAGAAGACGTTACCTGAGCCAATGTAATAGGTGAAGGGTGACTGCTTGGTGATAACAAATTTACTTCACACATCAATATTTGTACACCTTGTGGTCTGTTTTGCCTTAGTACCATTATCTTATTTTCAGTAAACTTGAATTTCCGTGATGGAATATAGTGGTTTTTTATAGTGAAGTGATGTATGGTATAGATGAGTGACTTATCAGACCATTTACGGAACATACTGTACACATATGGTATATTATTCCAGCCTGACCTCGAACCCACAATCACCCTGAATATAAAGTAGTTTGCAAAAAATGTAAAATATCATTTTGTTCTTTTCTTGTCTTGACTGAAGCTACAGTTCCATCTTTTTTCAGACATTCATACTGAATAAAGACAGAAGAAAAGCGCAATGATTTGACGATGAAATAAAAACACTTGTTATGTGAAGCCACCAATCCTTTGCAGGGAGGGCTGCTGAATGCACAGTGTTCTGTTTCATCACGTCCATCTTCACACTCTTTCTTTAGATTGCAATGAACGTGCTGTTTAAAATCTGAATAATAACTAACAGAACAATTCAGCAAATCTTGGGACACTTTTACATGCTTCTTACTGGCAGAAACTGCCGAGAGATAAACTTTAAAAAAACGATGTATGGTACATTTGTAGCCTTCATCAAACGCGATAGTTATCTGTGATGCATCTGCTATAACAGGTTTGGTTGGGCATTCATATTCCACGTATTGAACACTTTCATGAGTTTCCTTTGTGTTGGAAAATGTTACTTTCAGTTTATCGGTTGAAAAAGGAAGATTCTGTTTTCCAGAACATGAGGTAATATCCAGTATCTGTACAACACTAATCATGATACTGTTTTGAGGAGGCACTTTCCATTCTGCCTTAAAAGGAAGAACAAAAACATTAGGCACTGGACCTGTAGATGGTGTTACCAAATACCCAGAACTCTTTGCTGTATATCTGACAACAAAATTGTACTCTTTTACCACCTCAAAAAATAGTTTGATATGTGGACTGTTGATGCTTTCTATAAATATCAGGCTACCACCCATTCCAATATACATTTCATATAGAGTGTGAATATTACACTTGATAGTCAAATAGTAATTCCATCCATAATCTTTAGGGTCTAAAGGCCCCATAATTAGCATTCTCCAGTGCCTGGAGTCACACCAGTAACCAAGCCGTTGGACACGAGCAAGCACAAACTGATCTCGGGGTGCCGCAATGTGCAGTATACAGAAAGTGGTGAAGTCTTCACACACACCATACACCACCCCTGGGTGGGCTGTAGGCTTTAGAAGATTGTTCTCACAGTCTGACACATTGACCTGCAGGAATGGGGTGTTTGTGTGGTTTTGGCTTAAGAGATATTCTACACCTGGACAAAAATCAGTGATCTTTGGAGATTCCACAGTGGTGATGTTAAGTGTGTTGTATGTCATCCTCTGAATGGTGACCATGTCTGCAAAGATAAGCAGAAGACAGAACGTTAGTCTTTGAAAATCAGAGATTCACGAGCAAATTAATTTGAGACTTGTTTGAGGTCATGTATTAAGCCAAAGCACAATCTGTTGTAACTTTGTATAACTTTTAATTACGTTTGGGCAAAGAAGAGGGAACATGTTTTCTCCTGAAGAGATTTCTGGTGCAGATACTGTTTCTAGGTATCAGTTCAGTAGGTGATGTTTTAGAACCAATCTGTCACAAGGGATATTTGTTGCATCTGTTTATCTCAATTTCAGCGCCTCAGCCATACTGATATTTGTTATGCCTCATCCCCAGTGTTGGAAATCCACAGAGAGCTCACCAATATCAGGCTACCTTGGGCCACCAGCCAGTGGATCCCTGCACTGCTGCTGGGTCACTTTGGTGGTGTTCAGTGGTGCTTGTTTTGGGTTAACATATGCAGGACACCATCTGATAAACCCCCCACTACCGACAGTATTAGCTCAGTCACGGAGCCAGATTGAGTGAGTTTCCCACCCAAGGTAGCAGCTACCATAACATCCCTCCAATGACCATCCTCAATGAAAATCCAACCCCAAAGACTTTGACATAAACTCTCCACAGGAACAGAAGTGTATGGGGAAATCAAATCTGTTGTCACCACGAGACAAGAGCTACTGGGGCCACCAAATCATAAGCAAGCATTTATTGTATGATAATCAATGATAACAAGGATGATATAATGATGTTGCAATGGAAATGCATCTGCTTTGAGACTACTTTACAGGGTTGTACTCTACACTTACTATCATAAAATATACTAGCATCAACCAGGCCGGAGAGATACAAACACCTGCAGTGTTGGTCAGAAAATTTGAACACTCTCAAACTTGCATCTTTGAAGTGCATGAAGCTCGACTATGTGGTTCCAGTCTTCCCAATGAGCCCACAGCACACTCACTCTGGGTAGGAGCCAGCCAGAGTCCAAAAAATCCCTATGACTCTTATGGGATTTGAACCGATGACCAGTTAGTCTGAAATCCAAGGCACTAACCACCGCACCACGGCATCTGGTTAAGATCCCTGAAGTTTCGAATGCTGTGATTTGCGTGTGGGTGTGGGCTATCTGACTGATTTTGCCCACCATTAAGGGTAAGTGCCATTCGAATAAAGGGGTGATATCCAATACTTACAACAGTGTGTATGCGTTTGTTTTAATTTTTTTTAAATTCTTATGAGTTTTTCATCTGTGCTTACTGGCAAGCAATGACCTACTCTTTCAAAGGGCAAAACTGATACCGCATTATGTGCAATACTTTCAGGGTATTTTCACATACAAGATATTTGTTTCTGGTCTCTTGAAAAGGACTTTGAGGGAGTGGAGTCAGTACTGATGTTAAGCCAATGGAAAAATTTCCTCAAAGGGGTACCTTGGCTGTGGCTCAAATCTAAGCCATCAGATCACCAGCTCTTCACAATAGCATGTAGGCTAGTGCACCCTCATGCACTATCATTTCATCAACACATCGCTTGTGAAGCGTGACCAGACTGATCAGAATCCAAAACAAAAAGTGCCACAGTTCTGAGAATCGAACACTTGAGAGACAGCTTGTCAGTTTCTGACCATTCTGACAAATCCTACATCTCCATGTCCGCATCTCATGGCATTTGGGCAACAAAGGACAATTTTCAGAGTCCTTTTTACTTATATACACACTACTGAATAATTACCAATAATAGCACGGTTGAATGAAGATAGACTAAAGTAGCAATATATATTATATATATATATATATATATATATATATATATATATATATATATATATATATATATATATGCAGCACTTATCCATATTTTTGGCATGCGCACAATTCCAGACTGCTTGTGTAATAAAATTGTCTGAAATAGAGTGACTAGTGCCCTTTTCATAGCATGCATGCTACAGCAGTTGCACCATCAATCATTAGTCACAAATATTTATTGTGAAGTTTGTTTGCAACACACTATGGTGCAAAGAAAGCAGCGTAAATCTCTAGGGTACTGATGTGGAAATCTATTTCAGCAGGCTGTCACTGCCCCCTCAGACAGTGTTTCCCCACAGTCACACCCCATCCTATGAAATAGGCATCAAACTGAGCATAATACCAGATTTAGGGAGGCAAATTTCATTGGAAGCAGCATAAACAGTCTGTATCGGCCAATGTTCTTCAGATTTACTATCTGGTGACAAAGGCAGGATTAGTAAAAATTTCCATGATGGACACTATAGCCAAGTGGTTGAGACCATTCTTCTTCCATCTCTTGAATCTACAAAGTCTTAGGTTTGAATCTTGGCAGCATGTGGTGGATTAAGGTTTAAGGATGATTACAATCTCCCCTGTCAAGTGTCTACTTGTCAGTGCCATAATTCAGTTCCTGTAGACAAACGTGCAGAAGATCAAAGTCACACATTGAAGATACTGTAAGTCATGTCAGCGTTTGGTGGGTTATCGAAACATGAACATACCCAGTATACACCCCAAAGTCAGAATATGGCTACCTTCATATTCGGCAACAATTGTCACATATGCAAAATGGTAGAAAAACTGATGACATGTTTCCTTACAACCTGTGTTACTGGACAAATTGAGAGCTGCTCCTGATGTTTCAGCTTTTTGCAGCAGTCCTTAATACTCTTGTTATTTCTTGTGAAATTACTACTGTAATTAAGTCTGAATGTAGGACCAACCCAAAGAACTAAATCTTTCTGAATGGTTCAAACATAGATATTGTTGAATAAACCATGATCACTGTATGTTAGAATATATGAAGTGTAATCCAGAGATGGTCAGTTAAAAGTTTAAGTTAAAGTCTGTCCCGAGCCTAAGGCTCATCAGGCCGGTGCTTAACCCGGTTTCTGTGGCGTTAAGCGACTGAGAGTCATCGACTCCCCTCTGGATAGGACGCCAGTCTGTCGCAGGGTTAACCCCCAACACAAGGTTGGTACCCCTTTTACACCTGGGTGGGGTGAGGAAATAGCCGTAAAGTGCCTTTTCCATGGGCACAACGCCATAGCCGAAAGCTGGGATCGAACCCGCAACCTTTAGATTACGAGTCCAATGCCCTAACCACTAGACTACAGCGGCAGCTCTAGAGATGGTCAACACAGTCCAACTTACTGCATTAGCTAGTAAGCAGTGGTCTTGAACAGAGGTAGATATGTGCTCTTTCTCTCTAACCTTAGCGAGCCCTGTACAATTTTAGCTGACATCAACAGTGGGCGCCTGTACTTTCCATTATAACAGCAGGCAACTGTTGGTGCCAGCCACGTGGGAATTACTTTCCCATCACACGTATAGCTTGTGGTTCTCACTCAATGTGTCTGAAATCCGGTGGGAGGATCCAAAATTTAGACCATCAATAGGGAGGAAAATGGGAAAACGCAGTTTCGGATAGGAACACGTATTCACACATAGCATAGTGGTGAAATAAATGGAGCTTAAAAGTGTTGACATGCTTCAAATGTATCTTCTTCACTCTCCAGCTGGTCAAATATTCTAGCTGGTGCAAGTCAAGCTGACTCACCTTGGTTACTGACTGTAGTTCCTGTCTCTTTGTCCCTTTCCACATCCTTGCTGAACTGAGGGCATTTAACTGGCATTTGTCTCTTTCTGCCATGGATTCATATGATACTCCTGTGACCCTAAGAAATAGTAACGTTTGCCACTTGAAGCATTTTGAGAAGATCCAATTTCACCTTGAGTGTTCATAGACAGGTTGACTTGTACACCGAGGTTCAAAACCGTGTTGAACATCTACTTCTTTGATGTCTTAAATGGAAGTAACTAAGTTATTCCTTAACAAGTGTTGGATATAAGGACTCTGTATGTGTCATCGAATACAGTATTGACAGCAGTTAAGCCATGGCATCAATGGTAGTTGTCTCCAAAGCAAAGGTTTGTGCAAAGCTGTTCCTGACATAGCAATCGTGTCAGCACAACACTTTAACCATTTATTTTGCAAAAGTAGTTATGCTGACCCGACATGTTGTCTGCCCAGCTTTGTGAACTGCTACCTGTCAGGGAAAAGCACACCATCGTTAAGAGTTGCAATGGCCATGGCAAACTTTATAAAAGGCTCTGTGTTTTTGCAAAGCAGGTCTGCTTTCTATACAGAATTTAGCAGCTGTTAACAGATTATCTTGTTGACCATTCCAATCTGTAGGTCTATTGTAAGTGTTAAAACATTCATCTTTTAAGAATTTCTTTAAAAGTGTGTGTGATTACTTTTTCATCTTTTGCTAAACTACTGCTACAAATTTGTTTGGAACAATGAAAGAGATCAAATAAGCCAAAAAGTGATTACACAAAGGTATTACATTTTATAGTCTTGGATTACCAGAATTCAAAACATTACAAAAATCTTTGAAACTGACATTACTGAAAACATTTCAAACAAAATGTCATACGTCTCAGGCTATTGCAAGGTGCAATTTTCCACTGATCAAGAATAGGAATCATAAAATGTTTTGATAAAGTGTAAATCAAATGCATAATAGAATTTTCCATGCTTAAAAATGATTTATTTCGCAAAGCTTCAGTTAGAGAGGATGGTCATTCAAGGTGGATGGACCAGAAACAGAGAAAGAATGATGGCCAACTAGGGTTTGTCTGAATCTGGGTGTTCGGGAAGCACAAATTGTCTATGGTTGAACAAAGGGAACAAGGTGGAGTGTATAGGTTAAAACAATTGTGGAGATAAGAGGATGCAGACTTTTGGAAACATTTGAAATAGAGGATATTAATCTTATACCTCATTCTCTGTGAGACAGGAGGCCACAGGATAGATTGCAAAGGAGGAGTGATGTGTTGAGATATTTTTCTTAGGACTTGTTGAGTGCAGAATTTTGTATGTGTTGAAGAGAGTGTATGAATGATGCAGGTAGACCAGCAAAGAGAGAATTACAGTAGTCCCAACGTGACAGAATAAGAGGCATGACAAGATTGGATGTTGCATAAGTGGACAGATACTTGCCAATTACGCTTATTTGCCTTAATTGATAGTAGCATGACTTGCAGGTCTGGGGATAATTTTTTCAAAGTGTGCTGTCAAGAACTACACCTAAATACTTCACGGAGCTGGACAAAGGAATTGACGTATTGCTGAACTCTATTGAAGATCTTCTTATGGAAAAAGTTCATGTTTGAACCCTATGAGCATAACCTTGGTGTTATCGACATTAAGCTGTAACTTATTCCGAGTTATCCAGTTTTTAACATCTTGAGGACAGAAGGCCAAGTTTGTCAGGAGGGATGGCATTTTTTATGAGTCTCAATGCATTGAAGCCGAGTATCATCAGCACCGAAATGATGATCAATATGATGGTGGTTTATTATATGTAAGAGTGGAGCAATGTAGATAGAGAACATAGCAGGACCCAGAACTGATACCTGTGAGACTCCACATTTAAGTTTGACAGTTTTTGTTTTATTTAAATCTAATTTTGAATGAATTCTGCATACAATTATTTTACTGGAATTGGTCTATGAGGCATGACCTAAACCAGGTAAGGCTATGCCATTAATAGGAAAGGTGTTTGGAGACGAGAAAGAAGAATTAAGTGATCTGTTTGTCAAAGGCTGCAAATAAATCAAGAAAGTGAGAAGATACAAATAATTTTCCCTGCATCACAAGCAAGTAGAACTGTATCTAAAGTGTGGAATAGGGTGGTTTGGGTGCTGGTTGGCGCAATAAGACTGAAAAGGGGGTAGGAAATAATAGGATTGAAGGTGATTGTTATGCTGTTTTAGAACAACTTGCTTACGTACTTTATACTTATATCAGATGAACAGTGTTATATCTTAAAATATTTCCTCAAGTACGTTTGTCTATCGTAAAAAGGTGAGCACTGTACTGAAAGAGTCAAATTTCTTTTATGTCGATCTCATTTGCTCCAACATAAAAAATCTGTTTCCCAGTTTCTTCAAGTTCAAGATGGTGTGTGGCACAGTGTAGTATGATGCAGCATGGCAAATACTGAGAACTTTCAACATAGAGAAAGATTGGTCAAAACCATGAAGGCACCCCATAAAAAATGTCAGCAATTCTGTCCCCATGAACAGCCAGATTTTAGATTTATTTCAAGGCTGCATTCTTTTTACTATTTCATTTATCTATTATGCCTGCTTTTTACCTAATGATACTGATCTTCTAGGACACAGTAGTAACAAAACCTAAGCACAAATGCAAATTAGAAAAAAAAGAAAAAAACAGTTGTTTTTTTACACGAATACAAATAAGAAAACGATTATTTCATGATCTCACAAACAGTGAAATCCATGTAGCATAAGCAATGAAGTGAACTAGGAGCCATTGACTACAGAAACATATAATAACACTGTATCTGAACACCAGCACAAAAGTCATTTTGTTCCACACAAATTATAAGAAAAAAAGGGCCTTAACAACGCTTTTTTAAAATTTAAAAATAAATAAAATAAAATATCTTAGCCAGTCATAAATTCACTAGTTTCTAATCACATGCACTCCTGCACACATGGCTGTGAGTACACATAGACCCCCCCCCCCACACACACACACACACCCACCTCCACCTCCACACACATGGACACATTTGCACACACCTGCACGCATTTTCATGACAAATCCAGTTGCCTTACCATTGTATGCTAAGATACATAACAATTAATTTACAATCTGTTCTGCTAATATATTGAACACAGTTACAGATAATATTTAATATATCTCCGCAGTCTGGACTGATTTCCTTGTAAATCAGTTGTTATGCATTCATAAAAAACAACAAACAAACAAACAAAAAGCTATGTCTTTTGTTGGATCCTGAAATTAAAACACAGTCAATATTGTTGACGTTTATAAAGCCTTTAGACCGTGATTAGCATCGGGTTCTAATTTACAAGATAAAGGTATGAAGCATACTCTCCCAGCAGCTGAAATAGTTTATATACTTTAAAACAAGATTATCATAAGATTCCCGCAGATTTTCTACAGGCTGCAGCATTGGGTCTTCTCTTGTTCCTTGCTTATAGAAATGACATTCTATTGTGGATGCCAAGTGAAAACTAAACACTAGGCACACCATACTAGTATATACTTGCACTGAATAACAGAGGTCTTTGAACATAAATAATCAGTTCAGATCTGGATAAGTTAAGCGAAAGGGCAACCCTGAAGATGGTCACATTCAACGTAAAGAACAAGCCACCATGGTGCAGTGGTTAGGGCCTTGGTTACAGACTGGAAGACAGCAGGTTCAAATCCCATAAGAGTTATAGGGATTTTCCGGACTCTGCGAGGCTCCTACCCAGAGTGAGTGTGCTGTGGGATCATTGGGAAGACTGGGACCACAAAGTAAAGCTTCATCCACTTTGTGGGTGTAAGTTTGAGACTGTTGCTTAAATTACCTGACCAACACTGCAGGTGTCTGTATCTCTCGGGCCTGGTTGTTTACAGGATATATTATGATTGTAAGTGTAAATTGCAACCTTGGCATGTAGTCTCAGGGTACATTATACTACTACTACTGCATCCCACGGCGGCATGATATTGATGAGCTCTCTGCGGACTTCTGACCCTGTGGATGCAAGATGAAGCTGTGTATGGCTGTGGTAAGGAGATCAAAATGAGGGGTGGGGGGGAAACAGCAGGACAGAAACATTACAGAAGATGAGGCGGCAAAATAATCAATCATGTATAGCAGTGTTTGGGTTATTATCTAGCTAATACTGACAGCTTGGCTGGCTACAAACCTATGATCTCCTTTGGTCTGTTCCATAGGGCCCCAAACATACGCACAAAGATTCACTGGATGTTTATTTTCTCATCGTTTGTTTTTGTGCAACTTATGTTTTATGCATATTAATGTTTCTTTCCCTTTTTATCATCTTCTTTATCTTCTCAGGGTCGAGTGTGGCTTGCCAGTCTGTACCGTCTGTCTCCAGGCTGACCATTCAAAGCCTGCTGCTTCCCAGTTGTTCTGGTTAATGTTCAGGGTCCCTCTTGCACATGTATTTGAACCGCAACTGTGGTCTGCCTGTGGGACGTTTTCCCTGCACAGTTTCTTCATAGAGAAGGTCTTAAGAGATCTGTCCATAATCCACGCGCACGACATAGCCTAGTCAGTGCATACGTCTGTTTCAGCAGCATGTACATACTGCTGCATCCAGCTCTTTCCAGGACAGTAACTTTTGACCTTGTCCTGCTAGGTGATGTTTAGAATACGACTGAGCAACGCATGTAAAAAGCATTTAGCCTTTGCTCTTGTCAGGCACGCAAAATCCAGGACTCACTGTCATACTGGAGGGTGCTCATGATGCAGGTGCCGCAGATCTGGATCTTTGTGTGCTCAGTCAGCTTGCTGTTGTTCCATGCTTTCTTTGTCTGTCTGGGCATGGTGATAGCCGCTTTGCCAATGCGGTAGTTGAGGTCTATATCGAGAGAGAGGGCATCTGAGATAGTTGAGCCCAGGAACACAACGTCATGGACGACATCCAGTTCATGGTCATTGATACTGATGTCTGGGGAAGAGTCAACATCCTGTCCCATGACTTGTGCTGATGGTAAACCCAATGTCTTGGCAGGCATTACTGTTGTGCCTTGACTTACTTGACTTATACCTGACTTATGCTTGACTTCAGCTCAGCATATGTCATTCCGACTGCCTTTATTTTTGCTTCGATGCTTCTGCACCAGGTCTGCTTTGGTCAACCCATTTTCCACTTCCCTTGTGGATTCCAGTCTAGGGCATGCCTGGTGACATTTGAAGCAGGCTTGCAGAGAGTATGGCTGATCCATCCCCATTTCCTTTTCTTGATCTCCAACTGAATTGGTGCGTGTCTGGTCCTGTCTAACAGTTCTTCCTTTGAGACAACTTCTGGTCACCTGATACCAAGGATGCATGCATTTCTCCACATACCTGTGCTGTTTTCCCAGTCTTATAAAGGGTTCTGATGTTCCAGGTCCCTATCCTGGTTGTTGACTTGGTTGTCAGAAGAGTTGTCGGCGCACTGGCTTCCGAAGGCTTTCACCAGATCGCATCATAGGCTTACCAGAGATAGGATTCTTCCCCAACCAGGTTTGGAGATGATGTTGCAGTTTCTGTAACAAACTAGTGTTAAGTGAATGAGTTGTTAGCCCAAAGCACAGCCTTCAACCTGGAGGACCAGGGTGTGTTGTTTTGTCTGGCCCTACCCACAGATGTGTTAAGCTTGCTTGAACCTGCCAGAGGCCAAGTCCCCGCCCATATAGCTCTGGGTGTTGACGGAGCTTGCAAGCCATCCCTCCACGTCAAGGTGACACACCTTTAGGACAGCATTGCTGCTGTACCCCCTTATTATTACCTTGGAAAAGGCATGAACAGATCACCCACAATCGCCTGTGCAAGTGATCTGAATAAGTGATTTGAATAATAATATATTTAAAGAAATGTACTTGAAGATACTCAGTGCACATGTAGTAATGGAAACAAAACAGCAGAATATTGTCTGTTGTTCTGTCCCCGTTACAACGCAGTACATGGGATTCCTGACTTTCCAAAAGATACAAATATATCACTATTTCAGACTGTTTTCAATTTCATTTCAAATTTACATATTGACGTGGTTTTTAAATGAACCTTCCAAATGTAAACAGCTATCTTAATACATTTAACTGGCATGCATGACGCATTGGATTGGACATTGGTATAAAAGTTTGTTTATAGTGTTCATTATTTTCACAATGATATACGTGCGTGAACGCTAGATCTTCACTAAAATTGAAATAATTCAGAAAGCTTATATACATTTCCCAGCAGAACTACAGAGCCAGAGAGTAAATGTGGCAAAATGTGATCAGGAACAGCTCCATAGCTGAAAAAAACTTTAGCTTTATTGGAAAACTGACTCCCTGCTTTCCCCAATCCTTTCCAACTACTATCAATAGCTTTTTTCTATGATGATGAAAACGTCAATTTTGCAGCTGAAGAAAAAAATCAAACTATCCCTCGCAACACTGGCCATGGCAAAGTTGAACAGGATTTGGCAAACCAAGGATCATCACTGGTGCCCTCAAGTTTACTCTCTTTCGGGCCACAGACCCTCTCAGTGGTCGTAAGAATCTTGAAAGCAGGTAAGACACCAAAGTCATGATGCAGGCTATAAATTCAAGAGGCTGAAGAACCACCCAATGCACAGGAGAATGTCAGAACCTAACAAGTGCAGGCTTAAACACAGCAGCTTTGTGCACAGTGCGTGAAGATTTGAGAGGCTGGATTCTAAGTCTGATGCAACAAGGGGAAAAAGAAATACCAACCCACTCCAAAGTACCAGCATGGAACAGAGAACAGTTCCCAGAAATCAGAGACACAGTTCCTGGCATCTTACCAAAAGGAGCACAGTCAGTGCATCGGTGAAAAATCCTCACGCTAGAGTTCATGGAAGAGATCTATCCAAGAGAATCACGACACATCCATTCACAGATAGATCAGCAGAAGACTCTACTAAGAATGGAGGTGGCCAGGTCTTCATTACATCAAAAGCCCACAGAAATCTGCCAATCAATACCAACTGGATAGTTCTCAAAAAGCTTTAGGGCTGAAGCAGATGCACTGTTGATTGCAGCCAATATACTCTACACATTAAAAGAAGCATTTCACCCCAAAGTTGATATCTTCTCAAGTGTGCTGTCTGCACTTCAGGCCATTCAAAACTCACAAAACAAGGAAATCAATGCCCTTGCATTTGCTCTTGTTGCCATTCAGCAGTTCACTGAGCATACAGTCATCCAGTGGGTTCCTTCATACTGCAGCGTCCATGGCAACGAGGAAGTTAAACGACTGAAAAGGTAGGAGGTCAGATGCTTCAAATGGAGCAGGAAGTGACGTATGAGGAAGCAAAAACAATAGAGAAGGAAAAGCAGAGGAGAAGATGGCTTTGCCTACACCCTAGCCTCCTCATTTCAACAGTAAGGATGACTACTACCTCATGTTCAGAGAAGACCAAGTGACCATTTTGAGACTGAGGACTGGACACTGCAGACTTAGACATCACGTGTTTACCAAGTTCCACATAGTGATTCTGAGATGTGCACCTGACACTTTTCCAAGGATAGTGGAACACTTCCTCCAGACCTGTAAAACAAACCAAGACCTTAGGGCAAAATTAATATCTGGACTACTAACTGCCGATGAGAGACAAACTCTTTGGACAGTTAAAGAACAAGATGCAGAACATCATATAATTATTAGACTGGCAACCAGCCGCCATGGCGCAGTGGTTAGCGCCTTGGATTTTGGACTGGAAGGTCACGGGTTTGAATCCCATAAGAATCATAGGGATTTTTCAGGCTCTGACCAGCTCCTACCCAGAGTGAGTGTGTTGTGGGCTCATTGGAAAGACTGGGGCCACACAGTTGAGCTTCATCCACTTTACATGTGCAAATTTGAGAGTGTTACTCAAATTACCTGACCATCACTGCAGGTGTCTGTATCTCTCATGACCCGGTTGACGCTGGGATGTATTATGATAGTAAGAGTAGAGTACAACACTGCCAAGAAGTCTCAACGCACATGCACTTCCACAGCAGCATCATTACATCATACTCATTACCACTGATCATCATACAATCATATGTGGCAGGGCGGTAATTAGATTACTTCCCTTATCGAACTGCCAATCACAGCGTTGTGGGTGTAACGTTTGGATCCACACCTGTGAATTGTGCAACGTTCTGTATCGTTGGGGGGTGGTCGAAAGCCGTCCTCTGCATGCACTTTGCCCATAGCGGTAAAATGTAGTATTTATGCAGCCTCTTTCTAGAGGCCACATTCCCACTGTCTGACCGTGCTGTCGTCGCCGAGAAGTTGTACAGAGTCCCGGCAGATCAAATATCTGCACTCTGTTACAAAGTGGCGCTGCGAGCAGGATGGAAAGAACTTAGGGCTACTGATTTAAGCGTCAAATACGCTGGTTAGTACCCACTGTGCCTCGGGACGCGGCACAAAGTCAGCGGTGGTGGATGTGGCAGGGCGGTAATTAGATTACTTCCCTTGCGATCGGAACTGCCAATTGCAGCGTCGTGGGTGTAACGTTTGGATCCACACCTGTGAATTGTGCGACGTTCTGTATCGTTGGGGGGTGGTCGAAAGCCGTCCTCTGCATGCACTTTGCCCGTAGCGGTAAAATGTAGTATTTATGCAGCCTCTTTCTAGAGGCCACATTCCCACTGTCTGACCGTGCTGCCGTTGCCGAGAAGTTGTACAGAGTCGCGGCAGACTAAATATCTGCACTCTATTACACATAAAAATTGCCTCTGGTTTGGTGGCTCCCAGTTGCTGTGGTATTAGGGTAACCTCAATTTTGGTTTGTTCATACACTTTTGCGCCTGTGGTAAATTTATGTCAAAGCCTTTGGGTTGGAGGTCGTAGGGGACGGTACTTGGAGGGAGGTTGTGGAGGTCGCCACATTGGGTGGGTGACTCACACAGTGTGGCTCCGCGACTGAGCTAATACTGTTGTTAGTAGGGGGCTTAGTAGGTGGTGTCCTGCGTATGTTAGCTCAGAACAGGCACCACCGAACACCAACAAAGTGACCCAGCAGCAGTGCAGGGCCCCTCTGGCTGGTGGCCCCATGGCGGCATAATATTGATGGGCTCCCCGTGGTCTCCCAATCCTGAGGATGAAACATAATAGATCTGGGTATGGCTGTGGCAGGGGGGGGGGGGATGAAACAAGCAGCATGTGAAAAGCAGGATGGGGGCGTCACAGAAGATGAGGCAGTGATATATAAAGACAGACGAGCTTGGAGTAGACTGTTTTCCAGTAGGTCTCGCGTGTTACATGGATAACCATTTTTGTCATGGGACTGCTTGAGAAATATATACAAGTAGAGCTTTTTTCACATGCGAGAAAGGGGGAAGTACCACACAGAGACAGGTGGACAAGCAGACAGGCAGAAAGGTAGGCATTCAGTTAAGTTAGACAAATAGGAAGACAAACCACAACACCCAAATCCAACATCACTTTGTCAAGGGTGCTGAATGTAGAGCACCCCTTCCAGTTAACTAGTCCAGGTGTGGTCAGTTCCTGCTATAATTAGTACAAACTGGCTCCAGCTAGCCTCAGCTCGGCTAGGATGGCATGGAATGGATAATTTTATTTTATTTTATACCACTTTATGCCACAGTATATTTCTCTGTGTGAAATTCGGGCTGCTCTCCCCCGGGGAGAGCGCTTTACCACAAGTGCAATGTCTACCAATTCCTTTTTTTTTTTCCTTTTTCCTGTCTGCAACTGTATTTGTTTCCCTATCAGTGTGGCTTTTTTCTACATAATTTTGCCAGGGACAACCCCCTTGCTGCCGTGGTTTTGAAAAAAATATTGTACATACGCTAAATAATGATGTGTAACACACGGGACCTAGGTTTATCGTCTCATCCGAAAGACTAGCAACCAAACTACCACTCATGGTCTAACGGATGGCGGAAAGTTTTGGGCCCAAACGGGATTCGAACCATGTACCACCGCCCACTCCGATCCGGACTTTTCGCTTCCTGGGCAGGCGCATTACCTCTAGACCATCGATCCACCCAATAACATCCATCCGATAACAGCTGAGAGCAACTGGAAGTGGGGGAAACTAACAACTGCCAGACTAACCAAGATCTTCTTTGCAAGACTGATGATTATTATACACTGCAAATCAATAGCTGGTAGTCTTTGTACTCAACTTGTACCGCAGTAGAAGGCTTGCCACCATGCAATGACAAACTGCAATTGACACCTCCACATCAACAAACCCATGTTGTCGTAGAAGACAGCAGATCAATAAACATTGTACCAGGCCTGTGCTGCTACTTGGTTTGCCCTTGAAGAGGCTTCTAAGGTCATTTCCTATATGTCTGTGTCTTCTTCTTCCTCTTTCTCTGTTTGTTTGCTCTCTGATTCTGCCTGCCTGCCTGTCTGCGTGTTGTTTGTTTATCTGTTTCTCTGTCTGTCTGTCTGTCTGTCTGTCTGTCTGTCTGTCTGTCTGTCCTCTCTCTCTCTCTCTCTCTCCTCCTCTCTCTCTCTCTCTGTCTCTCTCTCTCTCTCTGGGGGGTTGGTCACCAGACGCAGACAGGGCGTACATTTTCTGTGAGCTACAGTAAAACTCGTAATTCATACAAAAATGCCAGTTACTGGACTTCCAGCGGCTGTGGAGAGGACCTTAGGTGCCCTGCTGACTGACAATGCAGTCTCCAGCTGGAAAGTGGCAGGAGAAAGGGACAGTGTGGTTTTTGTCTTGCGACTGAAACCAGTGGACACAGCAGTGTCAACCAACATGGCGGATCCAACAGTGAATTGCAACACACAAGTACAGTACTATAGGAAAAAATCCTATTCCCAAACCCGCAGGGATTTGGAACGCTCTCGAAAGCATAAA
>CM060339.1:25149988-25177488 GCA_030674155.1 Stramonita haemastoma
GCGGTATATAGTCTTCTCACATCCTTGTTCAGATATGCCAATGACTAATATTTTGAATACAAATATTCGTGATTAGTTGAAATCTACTGATTACTTTGCTCTTGAATGTAGCACCTGTGAAATCTGTGTATTGTGGAAAAGTGTTCTTGAAAAAAATCTAAAAGAATATGGAGATCCACGCTGTTGACTAGCTTAGTGACCAGGAGTTGGTTATGGATTCAGGGTCAAATGAAGAAGACCCACAAGCTGGCACCTCTGCTGAATCACTGGTGGAAAGGGAACAATCCCTCTGAGACATTTTCTCTATGACTCAAAACCTTTCTAAACGAATGTATAGTTTTGAAAGAAGTGCACCACACTCCGGAAGAAACACAAATTAGCACTGACACAAAGAACCACCTTTGCCCTAAATGAAAAAAAGAAAGAAGGATTCAGATACTGACAATGACAGTGTTTCTGATGAGAAGGCAGAGGAGCTGTAAACAATAATTAATAGCAGAAGCTACAGAGGATGAAAATAAAGATGACGATATTTTCACGTAAATAGCATTATCATTTGACTACAACAAAGAGAAAGGACCACAGGTCTCTGAAAAATTGGCAAAGCTGCTTGAATCCAGATTCGGTTCAAAACTTCCAGACAGAAACCTGAGGGAAAAAAATGACCGAACAAACTTTCTGTTTTGTTCACAAGAAGAATTCCAAACAAGAGGAAGATGAAGAAGAAGGAGAAGGAAAAGGAAAAGAAGAAGAAGAAGAAGAAGAAGAAGAAGAAGAAGAAGAAGAAGAAGAAGAGCAACAACAACAACAGCAGCAACAACACCAACAACAATATCACTACTACTACTACTACTACTACTAGTAGTATAGTAGTAGTAGTATAGTAGTAGTAGTAGTAGTAGTAGTACCGTAAAATCCTAGGATAAGCCCACCATCTAGCAAACGCCCACCCCCCACTTTGGGCCAAAAGTTGTGCACAGGGTAACTACCTAGCAAACGCCCACCTGCTTTTTTCAAAGAGTAATACCGAACTACAAGTAGTAGTAGTTTTCAACTAGTAGTAGTAGTAGTAGTAGTAGTAGTAGTAGTAGTAGTAGTAGTAGTAGTAGTAGTAGTAGTAGTAGTAGTACCGTAAAATCCCTAGCATAAGCCCGCCATCTAGCAAACGCCCACCCCCCACTTTGGGCCAAAAGTTGTGCACAGGGGTAACTACCTAGCAAACGCTCACCCTGCTTTTTTCAAAGAGACTATGCTCACTTTCATTAGGATTTGTGCAGACTATTCTTAAAGTCATCTTTTCCCCTTTCTTTACCTTTTCGTGTTTCTTTCCTTTTTTCTTATTCTTTGTCCCCTCTCCTCACTCCCACCCATCCCCAACAAAGTGAATTAAAATTACGTCATGCTTTTTCCATTGATGTCTTTTGTCTGTCAGTGACATACGGTGACAACGCTTCCTGATGGGCCGGAAGTTGGTTCTTGAACCTCTCTGTGCCATATTTGCAAAATGCCCAAGGGACAGTCTTACACTGTATCTTTCAAATTGGAAGCCCTCTAGTATCTGGATGACGAAGCAGGTGGGAATGTTTCAGAGTGTGCCCTGAAATTTTTGTGGATAGGTCAAGTCTTCTACTCACACGACCTAACTTACATGCTTTCGGGGTTTGTATTCACTCAATTACAGGGTTGAGCACAAAAATTACTTTGTGCAAAGGGGTCTATCCCTAGCAAACACCCACCCCCCAATTTTGCCCTAAATCAGTGCACAGGGGAGGTGGGCGTATGCTAGGGATTTTACGGTAGTAGTAGTAGTAGTAGTAGTAGTAGTAGTAGTAGTAGTAGTAGTAGTAGTAGTAGCAGTAGTAGTAGTGATGTTTCAGTTGCTTTATAGTAGTAATAGTAGTAATAGTAGCAGTAGCAGTAGCAGCAGCAGCAGCAGCAGCAGCAGCAGCAGCAGTAGTAGTAGTAGTAGTAGTAGTAGTAGTTAGTAGTAGTAGTAGTAGTAGTAGTAGTAGTAGTAACAACAACAACAACTACAACAACAATAACAACAACAATAATAATAATAATAATAATAATAATAATAATAATAATAATAATAATATAATGATAATAATAATAATAATAATAATAATAATAATAATAATAATAATAATAATAATAATAATAATAATGATAATAATAATAATGATGATGATGATGATGATGATGATGATGATGATGATGATGACAATCATCATTATCACCGTCGTCTTCGTCGTCATCATAATCATCATCGTCATCGTCGTCGTCGTCGTCGTCGTCGTCGTCGTCATCATCATTCATCATCATCATCATCATCATCATCATCATCATCATCATCATCGATCATCATCATCGTCGTCGTCGTCGTCATCATCATGACCACCACCACCACCACCACCACCACCACCTCCACCACCACAACCACCACCACCACCACCACCACAACAACAACAATAATAATGATAATAATAATAATAATAATAATAATAATAATAATAATAATAATAATAATAATAATAATGATGATAATGATTATGATAATGATGATGATGTATTTGCAGCATAGAGGAGGGACCGATATGAAATATACAGGTGAAAAAACAATTACAGAGACATGAGGTTGCAGCTTTGTGGAGACATTTGTAACAGAGGGTACAAATTGTACATTTGACTCTCCATGAGACAGGTAGCCAGTGAAGAGATCTCAAGAGACGAGTGGTATGTTGCTGTTTTGTTGTTGTTGTTTTATGGGGGCTAGAGGAGCTGCAAAGCTTTTTAACAAACTGATTCAAACAACACACAACTGGATGTTGCTCTTTTTCTCTTTCCGGTTGATCCAACTCCCTCTCTCACTTCGTCAAAAGCCTACATAGGATATTTTCAAATCCAAAGCATGATGTATCTGGAGCAAAAAACAAAAAAAACAAAACAAAAAAAAAAAACGAAAGTGAAATGCGGTATACAGATGAAGACAGTCACAGAGACAATGAGGAAGCAGTTTTGTGGAAATATTTTGTAACAATAGGGACCAGTTATATAAATTATAAGCTGTGGTAAATACGTGATAACAATTTGGGGATGCAAATGAATGTGGGGTATTATCATAATAAAGACATTGTAATATTGTATATCATACACACTAAGTGGTTAGCTCAAACATTGGGTTACTCAAACAAAATCAGACCTTTCACAGACCAACAGGCAAAAGAAGTGATAATAATTTTTTTTCTCAAACCTATGATCAGTGTGTGTGTGTGTGTGTGTGTGTGTGTGTGTGTGTGTGTGTGTGCGTGCGCGCGCGCGCGCGTGTGTGTGTGTTTGAAATCTTTGCAATTTCAAGAGAGCCTAGCCATATTTTATTTTATGCACCCTGTGTACATAGCTAGTAGTAGAATCACTCCAAAAATGGAGATGACAGAGAGAATTAATAGTCCAGGACATTTTCCACTGCATTTGTCTTATACCATTTACCTTACGCAGATCCCATTTTCAATTTTTTGTAATAAATTGGGTAGGTCTTTTTACGATAACTATCCAGTTTATGTTTTATTTAGTTTTATATCAAATCTGAGCCTTATTTGCATCTAGACAAACTTTGTGTGTATTTGTATATAAATATCTGAGTGTTTTTCTATGTTACAATCTGCAATCATTTTATTTTTGTGGCAAAACCAACTGCATTTACATGTTTAAAATCCAGGAAATATTTCTCTTGTGATGACATCTTCATCTTCAGGATATGTTAGCCGACCACAAAATGTCGGTATTGCCTTTTTCTTTGTGAGACAATGCATAACCATACCTGTGCCTGAAAAACATGCAGTCATGACCAGCCTCAAATATTTCTCACCAGTAAGGCCAGACATACGACTGCTTAATGCAAGCTGCCAACAGTTTGATCAGAGAAATATTTTTGTGGTCATCTAAGAGTTCTCATTATCATATCCCTCACTTATCAAACACAGCACATATGGCTGTTGTAGCTTTCCGGCAATCCTGTTGCTTCAAGCTGTTTTTTACCTTCATTCCTGAAAACCAAAGGCCAGAGAAGCTAGCGGACGGTCTGTGGAACTGCTCTGTGAAGCATTACCCCAGCTTCCATCACCACCTGGCCTGTAACCTGAAGACAGAGTGTCATGATGGACGTGATGAGACAGGTGACTGTCCCTACAGCAGTCCTGAGTGCCATGGGAAAATAGCTCTCTGCAACAGATGCTACTCTGTTGAGAAGAGTCTTGCTGGATTTGTCAGTAACAAAACTGATATCAATGAGAGAGGTAATGACTATTGTAATTCTATAGGAGGACAGCTGAGCTCGCCAAAGTGCGTTGTTAATTTATTTAACACTATTAAAAACAAGACAAAATTAGAAGTAGAAAGATTTGATTGGCTTCGGACAGGGTTCTATACCGACGATCTGTCACTTCCAAGAATATACGTCACAAGTATGATCCATGAAGATAGAACAGTTCTTCATCATGTCCATACTTCACTTCAGAAAACAACCCCAACGTCAAAAGTGTGCTTAGTCATGATCTTTGGACTTACATCCTTTACATGCAATGCAGAAAGCCAGAAACGTCTTCCATATGGGGTATTCTGTGAATTTCAGATTAATCAAACAGAGATAACCACTCACAGATACCATCCTAAAACAGTATTTTTCAACGATGTAACTTTTCCAACAGGACAGGCTATGACAAAGTGTACTGATGACCATGTAACTCACTCCTTTCTTCTGTGTGGCTCCAGTCGGTTTAGCATATGTACACAGCAATCCACGTCTCCTTGTACCTACTCTAATTTGTTACAACACGAACCTGTGTCTAGTCTACAAGAACAACATGTGCCCCCAGTTCCCACTTTTCCATGTAATGATGGTGTGACAGAACTGTCGTACACTTTGGTGTGCAACTTCATCGCTGATTGTCAGGATGAGAGTGACGAAACCTTCTGTCAGCATCCTCCATGCGTCGGACAGTTCAGATGTACTAATGGACAGTGTCTGTCTATTGACAAGGCCTGTGATTATATGTACCACTGTTGGGACCAGTCTGATGAACACAGCTGTGAATTTTTCAGAGAAAGGTACTGGGCAGTGTCTAATGATCCACCACCCCCTGCTCTTTTCAACTTTGATGGCCACAGTCATTTCACTTCTATGCCAATGAATTCCAGTGAGCCATGTCCAGACACCCATTATCGTTGTCCAGATGTTTTCAAGTCTTGTCTGCCTGTCTACACACGGTGTAATTCAATGTATGACTGCATTGACCACCAGGATGAAGAGGGGTGTGAGGAAATCACATGCTCAGGATTTTTCCGATGTAGACGTTCAAAGATATGTTTGCACAATGAGCACATTTGTGATGGCTGGTCTCATTGTCCAATGAATGATGATGAACTGACATGTGACCTAACCTGTCCTGGGAGTTGTCTATGTCAAGGTCACACATTTCTGTGTACTAAGCCTATCTCTGCAGCTCTCTTCCCTCAGCTACGCTACTTCAATGCTACACATTCTGGTATGACATTGTCAGACATCAGTAATAATGTTTTACTCATTAGTGCAACCTTCGCACATTGTTCTTTATATCTCCTGCCAGATATAGTTCTTGCGAACTTAAAGAGACTTGATCTTAGTAGCAACAGAATGCAGTCAGTCAATATGACTTCCTTTCTTGGTTTCAGAAACCTGCAAGAATTGTCCTTGTCCAACAACCCCCTTACCTCACTCCACCTTGGTCTTCCATCTGTCAACCAGCACAGTGTACTCACAGCTCTGGATCTGTCTCACACCACACTGACAGTATTTGACACCACAGCACTGTCACTATTTCCTCAGCTGCAGAAACTGAATTTAACATCCACCTCCATTCACACAATCAGTGATGCTGGGTTTCAGTCCATGCTTCAGTTGACTGAGCTGTATATGGATTACAGCCCTGTCAAAACATTTCCACCTGACCTATTTAAAACACTTTCCAGTCTGCAATTTATCTCCACTCACAATTATAAACTGTGCTGTACCGAAATTCTGCCCTATAATTTTGACACCTCAGCATGCCATGCTCCAAGAGATGAAATCTCTTCATGTGAAGATTTATTACAGTCATGGACATACCGAGGGTTTCTGTGGCTGACAGCATGTCTGTCTCTGACTGGTAATGTTTTCTGCTGCTGTGCACGTTTGTTTGCTAAAAGCCTGGCGTCCTCTAGTGGTTTCAGTGTGTTTGTCACCAACCTCACCATGGCTGACTTTCTGATGGGGGTCTACATTGTTATCATTGGGGTGGCAGATGAACTCTTCCGTGGACGGTATCTTCACAATGATGACACTTGGAAAAACAGCCTGAGCTGCAAAGTGGCTGGTTTTCTGTCTCTGCTGTCCAGTGAGGTGTCAGCACTGATGATTGGCTTTATTACACTGGATCGTTTTATTGTTCTCCGATTTCCTTTTAGCACTGTTAGATTTAACAGACTATCAGCTGCAGTGGCTTGTCTCTTCACATGGTTGACTGGCTGGTTTCTAGCGCTGGTGCCATTGCTTCCAGTGACATCCCACTGGGAATTTTATAGTCAGACAGGCATCTGCATCCCCTTGCCAATAACAAGACGAAAGTATACAGGCAGTGGTTATTCTTTGGGTGTTTTCATTGTTCTTAATTTTATCATCTTTTTACTTGTTTCTTTGGGCCAAGCCTTATTTATTGGACAATACAGAAGAATACCTTAAAAACAGATTCCACCAAAGTGTCTCGCGATATCACCATAGCACGGCGGTTGATCACCATTGCAGTCACAGATTTCATGTGCTGGTTTCCCATAGGCGTCTGTGCGATGCTAGCTCTAGCTGGTACACCAATTCCTGGCGAAATCAACGTAACTCTGGCTATATTCGTTTTACCTTTAAACTCTGCCATCAATCCATTCATGTATACACTCAATACTCTTGCCGAGAAGAGAAAGAAACACAACGAAGCTAAACTTAAAGAATGGTTGGAATCTCATCCTGAATTGATTTTGAATTAAAACTTTTAGATGGTACTTTTATATCCCCAAATTAGGCCATTGTTTTTCTTGGTGACTGACAGACTGCTTGATATTTCTTCTTTGTTTCCCTGGAACTGTGTGTATGTGCATGTGCAAATAAATAAATAAATATATAATGATATAAACAATAGATAAAAAAGGGATAAATAGATAAATCAATCAATCAATCAATCAATCAATCAATCAATCAATCAATCAATAAACACACAGATGGTTATACACTTCAGTAGGGTGATGGGGATTCGGGCTGTTGAATGCATACAGATAAAGCAGATGAAACATGAGAGGAAAATCTTTGCTTTGAAATAAGTGTCTTGAGGCTGGATTTAAAAGTGCCATAAGAATGCTCTGGCAAATGAAGAGAGGGAGGTCATTTCACATTGATATTCCAGAAATACAGTGTGACGGCCAGTGGTAAATAGGTTGACTCTAGATATTTGTAATCACAGGGTATCTGCAGCAGAGTGAAGTGAACGAGGAGAGTACAGTCAAAGACATTCACAGAGGTAGGTGGGTGCTATTTTGCGGAGACCTTTGTAACAGAGGGTAGTGATCTATACTTTACTCTCTGTGGCACAGGCAACCAGTGCAGGGATTGCAGGGGGGGTTGAATATGTTCAAGTTGTTGCTTTTTTTCTGAGAACTAGTAGAGCTTGAGAATATTTTATACATTAATAGGCAGTGTATGGATGATACTAGCTTACCAATCAAAAGGGATTAACAATAGTACTGACGTGAAAGAATTAGAGAAGTGACAAGTTTGAATGTTGTATAATGGGAGCTACTTTCGATTTGTATTGATACCCCGTATTTGATAGTAGCACGACTGGCAGGTCTGGGTGATGAAGGTTTGCAAAGAGAGTGTGTTGTTGATAACAACCTGTAGATACTTCACAGTGGTGGATAGAGGAACCGGCGTATTGCCAAATTCTCTTGAAGTAGTTGTGATGGAAGACTATTTGTGTTTGGTCCCTATAGACATGGCTTTGGTTTTATCTGCGTTTAGCTGTAACTTTTCCGTATCATCCAGTTTTGAATATTGAAAAGGTGATAGGACATGTTTGTCAAGAAAAAAGGCAGGACAGATAGAACAAATCTGAGCAGAATTTTAACCTTACAATACACCTTGAGAAGCACATGTAACCCCAGCAAGATCATTACTACGTCTTTGTGATGTTTAAGGTGTTCAACAGTTTAGCTCACAGCTTGGATGGCAAGCACAAATGTGTAGGACAATAATGCCTTTCTGATGAAAACCACAGAAAGTCTGTACAACTCGATGACCAGAGCGGTCTACTATGACAACAACACAGGAAAGGGGTATATTGACTGACTCCAACTGTCTGAAAGGAAAACCATACAAAAAGCAATACCAAGAGGCAGATAGAGAAAAGGATGGGTTGAAAACATCAGAGAAGGGACTGGGATCAAGAGGAACCACATTCTGTGGAAAGCTGAGAACAATCAGGATCGGAGGAAGCTGGTTGCAAAATGTTCATCGATGCGCCAACGGTCTAACATATTTCAGGATAGGTGAGTGAGAAGCTGAAGCTTGCAATTAGCCTCCTCTACTTTGAATTAAGGCAAAATTTAAAGTAAAGACTGTTTCAAGCTGAGACAAGGGGTGTGTGTGTACGTGTGTGCGTGCGTGCGTGCGTGCGTGCGTGCGTTTGTGTGTTTGTGTTTGTGTGTGTGTGTGTGTGTTGTGAGAGAGGAGAGAGGTGAGAGAGAGAGACAGACAGACAGACAGACAGACAGACAGACAGACAGACAGACAGACAGACAGACAGACAGAAACAGAGAGAGAAACTCTAAACTTGTATAATGTAAATGGGCCATAATTTTCATCCCACGAGACTGTTATGTTTTCCTACGTACCCAAAAGCTGGTCATCAAATGTGCAAAAGAAAAAAGCTTACCTGATTCACTCACCTCCATTTACTTGTAACAATAGAATAAAACATGTAAGAAAACAACAATGACTGATACTCTTAGTAATAATCCTGTGTAGTACACATCAAAGTCAGGCAGATTATCAATTAATGTAAATGCAAAAGTGACCATACATAGAATTTTCTTCCGTTAGCTTAACCAAAATACGTTTGCACACTGTTGACATTGAAGGTCTTTTTTTTTTTTTTACAATTTATGCCAGTTCAGATGTAGATCCTTCCTTAACTTCATAAATCTTATCAAAACAAAACAAAAAAACAACCACCGAATTAACAACATACCAACTTGACAAACTAAACAAGTATGTGTACGATATCTATTCAGAATGCATTGTTAAATGAGTTCAACTACACATCTATTTTCATTACTTCCCATTTTGGTCGAGGAACAACCCCCCCCCCCCCCCCCCCCCCCAACAAAAAAAAAATCAAAAACAAAAAAAAAAGAAAAAGAAGAAAAGAAAAGAGAAAGACGTAAAAATCATTAGAACAAGAGAGAAAGAAAAACGTAAGCAAATCATTATCTTATTACTTATTTCCAGAATGAAATCGAAAGCTGACCATTGCATAAAACATTTAAACTAAATCTAACATTCTAGTTGAATCCTGTCGACCATTGTCTTCTTCGCATGGCCTAAAAATGTACCTGACACCTGCAAAAAAGAGTAATGTGTATTTTAAGCATGAAGAATAGCAGACAGCGGCCTCTGAAGAAAATTATGAATGAATTTTACTCTAAGATCTGCTGGCCAAATATAGATCATATGTTATTCACATTGCGTTTCATTTTTACAAAAAGGACACAGTCATTTTGTCTTGAGAATCAAGACTGTATTTATGGCAATTGCTATTCAATGTTAAGACATTTTATCTGGCTATAACAAAGCAGCTTTAAAGCAATGCACATCAGTGCTACAATTTAAGATTCCCTTTCAAACACATTTTAAAATTATTTGTAAATTGTATATCTTTCATGTTCACCAATAAAACGTTCCCATTTCTGAATAAACAAAATCTAGCAGTCTTCACCTGAAAACCTGCATAAATTTATGTATATCTCCAACACCCTGCCGTAACCGTAGAATATTAATACCACACTCGCATAATAACAATTACGTTTCTAGCCAAGCAATTTTTTGCATTTTTATCAAGGCTTAATTGCATTTCGTATGCCTGACGAGGTAATCTGTGGTGGTCCATTTGTAGTATTTAAAACCAGAATTGCACAGCAGAAACACTCGTATTGACATATAGAGGATATCTTCCCAGTTCTCCAGGAACCATTTTGTGTGGAGTTTTGATAGAAGGCCCTAGAAAACGCATGTATGCCATTAAGTGAATCTTTTCTAAATGATCTAATCGACTGAATCCCCAAACTTCAGAAGATTAGAGTAACATAGTCTTTATTTTTTTTATAATAAATACTTAAAGTAATATCTTTGTTTCTCAAAAACGCCTTAGATAAATGCCCACCTTGCCTGAACACCATAACATTCGTTTTATCAAGATTTACAGCTAATCCTGAAGTGTCAGATGCTGAACGTAAGTTATTAAGTTGGTTTTGAAGGCCAGGAGAGAGAGAGAGAGAGAGAGAGAGAGAGGAGAGAGAGAGAGAGAGAGAGGAGAGGGGGGGGGGGGGGGGGGGGCGGCAGCAATTTCTTGAACTATACCAAATTAGGAACTGGGTTTTGAAAGGTTGACATAGCCAAGCAGAGGTAGAAGGGGTAAGCTTCTACTACAAGATAGAGCTTGCCAGGGCACAATATGTTTCTTGTAGCATCTGACAGCCAAAATTCAACTTCTTCAAATGTCAAGTATGGATTCTCTTGGTACATGTTAACAGCTACAGCCCACAACTCCATGTGAGATACTGTAGAGTCAATTCCATGTTTACGTTTTGCTGTCTTAACAGGTTAGAGAAAAACTTTACACCCTATGAGTTCTTTTTAAAAAAATAGCATTGTCTTCCTTCCTAACTGCTAAACGTTCAGCTCCCAGACAGCTGTATCTTTTAGTTTGAAAACCTGCTAGAATAGCATTCATAGTGGTACTGATGGCACTGTACTATAATCCTGACCTGTACAAATCTGTTGAAAACCCTAATGAAACATGGACAGAGGTTGAAAAGGAACATTCGTGTTGTGAAGCACACAACATTTTCCACCTGGGAAGATAGGATTCATACTATTGTCACATAGACTGTCCCCAGGATCGCAGGATGTTCTCGTTGGAAACCATGTGATTGAATGAATTGAATAATTATCTCACCACTAGAAGCTGGAGACTCCTGTGTAGGGCATGTGGAGTATTGCTGTGTGCTAGTTGCAATACTTGTTGCCCTTTCTGCATGAGTACCAGGTTGTCCACTAAAAGTCACAGCATCTGTGGGTACCAGCATGTAATCAGCCTATGTGCAATGATGGGGGTCCATTTTCTTCAGAAGGACTTGGACTATTCTAAAGCAAGGGAAAAGGGGAAGCACATTCTTTCCATTTGTTTGAATAGAAAGTAAAGGCATGCATCACCAAAGCCTCTGGATCTGGATGCCAGGGTACAGATGGTTTGATTTGGTAAGTTAGATGAGATGCTAACAAATCAATATCAGGTGCCCGCCCCCTCCAAATTCTGCTATGATTTGGTATAATGTGATTCAGTTGCTATCCCTGGTGTCTTTCAGTTTTGTGACAAAGGATCTGACTCTACATTTAATTTTCCAGGGGTGCATGCCACAGTCAGACAGATGAATCTGTCTTTACACAAGGGGCAGATTCTTCTAGCAGCTGTGACTGGACCCTATGTTTTAAGACAACTGACTGCACATGAATTGTCAGTTGATACTTGCGACCCACCACTACATAATGAATCACTTTGCACTTGATCTCATTTTCTAGTTGCCAAAATGTTATCAATCTGCAATGAAAAAGATATTCAATGCAAAGAGCAGATTACAATTCAGACAATTCCATGAACAGCTGTTACAAAGGGAAATGCTAAACTCAAAAAAGTGACAACATGAGAAATTGACAGGTTTTGCATCTTTATCAGTGGTCTGAGTGTGGGGTTGGGTGTTTTTAAACGCGTTTTAAAGGCAAAAGGAAACACATGATTATTGCCTTGATACTTCAGTGCAAGGTAGAAGTAAGCTTTAGGTTTTATTTTAAACCTAAGATTTATGCCCTCTGTTTCCATCTCCTATCTGTCCTTGCCTTCAACATATGAAATCCCTTCACCCTGCCAAAGTGTATAACCTCTATAAGTGTGTGTGTGTGTGTGTGTGTGTGGTGTGTGTGTGTGTGTGTGTGTGTGTGTGTGTGTGTGTGTGTGTGTGTGTGTGTGTGTGTGTGTGGTGTGTACACATTCGAATTTGCTAAAACTATTAATTGTCATTGATTGCTTGTGTGTGGTATGGGTCAAATGCAAGCGCTTTGATTTGTTTTTGCAAGATATTACCGTATGTGAATTCCATGTAATATAATTATTATTATAATCATTCGAAATCTCAAATTCTACAACCAGGCCCCCACTTGCTTAAAATAGCTCTAGGAAGAAAAATGGGTCAGGTGCAATGTTACCTATTTCATGGCGGAGGGTCGCCTTTTGCATGTTGGTCACAGACTTAATCCCCCAACCTCTTTAGCCTCTTGCATTCCGACTCTCTGAACACAAACTGCCCCTAGAGTTCGCATTCCATAACGAAATCAGGTCAGGCATACATGCTGGCTGGCCTTTTCCTCCTTCTAAGTACATACCAGCAGCTATAATTACTTCCAGACACTCAGTAGGGTTTCTACCTCTAGCCTGATAAAGGTTTAATATGTGGAAGCAATTAGTGATGGTCACAGCCTGATGGAAATCTACTGTGTGTAAATCCCGGCAAATCCTGGCTCGGGACTTGGGGGTGGGGGGTGGGGGGGTAATTATTAAATCCCCGGCAAATTCCGGATGGGAATAAGAGGGTTAAGGCATGTATTTCACAACTAGCAAATTCTATCCCATTCATGTGAAACTGTTTTTCTGTCACACTGCATCTTCCACATATTCTTAGTGCACTACACACTGCTCCCCAACCACTTCTGATTGAAGAATATGTTACTATTTGCAGTAGACTCCTTCCCTTGGTTTTTTGTTGTTTTGTTGTTGTTGTTGTTGTTGTTGTTTTGGGTGGTGCCTCATTTGTGAAGCACCCATTCAAAGATAATTTTTCTGTTATGACATGATGATCAATGACCATGAGTATGAAACACCAATGCTGTTATAGAAATGCATTTGCTTTGAAACTACCGGGCAGGACTGTGCTCTACACTTCCTGTAAAAATATATCCCAGTGTCAGCTGGTCCAAGTGATACAGACCACCTGCAGTGTTTGTCAGGTAATCTGAGCTTGACTGTGTGGTCCCAGTCTTTTCAATGAGCTGACAGCAAACTCACTCTGGGGAGGAGCAGGCAGGAGTCTAAAAAATATGACCATGATACTTATGGGGTTCAAACATGTGACCTTCCGAGGGTGTTCACCTCTGCACCATGGCTTCTGGTAGTAGATTCCCTCTTGTTTATTTCAAATGCCACTGTTTGCAAATCACCAGTTCATCAAAGCAGGTAATCTCACAGCTTCAAAACATATGTTGTTTTTCTTAAGTGCTTCTTTTCTCATTCTCCAAACATCTGCACTATAATGGCCTCCACTGTACTTCAGGAATAGCTGCAATCAGCTAACTGATGACTGGACTAGATCCCATAATTGTGGATCTGCATTGTCCTCTTAAATGTTGACAAGCTGTTCTGATCTCTCTTCTTTTGCTCTTTCTTCTGTCAAAGTGACAGTCATGCCCTCTCTTTTTGTTTTGTTGTTGTTGTTTTTTTATAGTTCAGCTAAAAACACAGAAACTTATTTTTGAGTAAATGCGACAACATTCTTCTTAAACAACTATACACTCTAAGAATGTGAACACTTGTTGTTTATGATGTTTTCTTGATATTAAGCTTCCTTTAAAAAGCTATCACCAACAAAGAATACTGACAGAAAGACTTGAGATCCGTGGCTGGCAAAATCAGGATTTACTTTTCTTAAAGCCTTGGACATTATATAAAAACCATTTGGTAGACAGATGTAGAAAAAGAATTGTCACTCTACTCAAATGTTCAGACATTTTTGAATGGTTGTGCCAATGATTCTGAATAATATGCATGTTGGAGATCAACAGATATCATATAGCAATTTATGTGCATCCTATTTCATGTTTCCCATTCTTAGGGATGTTTCAATCTTACTGTTTCAATATCATTCCCTTGAATTCATCCACCTGAACCTTGCGCAGAATCGTCATGCCACATGCCCAAGGTCAGAAGTCTACAGGGAGCCCATCAGTGTCACGTCGCCATGGGGACACCACCTAGAGGGGCTCTGTACTGCTGCTGGTCACTTTGGTGGTGTTCAGTGATGCCTGTTCTCAGCAAACATATTATGCAAAACACCTCCTACTCGCTCAGTTGTGAAGCTAGACTGAGTTAGGCACACACCCAATGTGGTGACCACCACAACGAACCCCCAGTGACCTACTCCCGTGAACCTCAAGCCTCGAAGGCCTTGATACAAACTCACAACATGCACAGAAAACTATGTGGGGACTTAAACTGAGGTCACAATGAGACAAAAGCAGCAAGGGCAACAGGGTCATATGTATTCTATGTTATTGCATGTTGACCAATGATAATGAGGGTGGTGTCATGATGCTGTGATGGAAGTGCATGTGCTTTGAGACTGCTTGACAGGGCTGAGCTCTATGCTTCCTTGCATGATATATTCCGGTGTCAAACAGGCATGGGAGATACATATACCGCAGTGCTGGTCAGGTAGTTTGAGCAACACTCTCAAAGCTGCATCTGTAAAGTGGATGAACCTTGACTGTGTGGTGTCAGTCTTCTCTCACCTGTGGTAGGAGTCAGCCTGTGTCTAACAAATATCCCTATGACTCATGGGATTCGAACCCGCAACCTTCCAGTCCATAACCCATGGCACTAACCACCATGCCATGGCAGCTGTAAGTGTATCAAATTAAAAGTAGACAGTAATATTTCCATCTTAAACCATCCATATGAGAAACACTTATTGAAATTCTTTCAAGTTCAAAATCAACCTAAATGTACCATCTGGGTTTGGCAGAGGAAAAAATAGGTGAATACTTTCCACCTGATCCATGGCAAGGTTTGTATGTGACTCCCATGGACAACAATTTTGTCAATTTCTTTGTCTGAGTCTTCCATAGATTTCTATGTATTTCACATTTTTCATGATTTGATCATCTGGGAATGGTAGTAGATCTTGAAATCGCATTTCAGCTCTTGATACCAAGTATACTGTAAAGGCTCTCTCTAGTCAGTTCTTTCAACTGGGTTACATCTTCCTGCAATATGTCTGCTTGAAATGGTCTGTCATCGTCCTGATTTGTTAAAATTTTCCTTTCCTAGTTTGAACTGCCTGATGTTCAGGTCTGGGGGGTTGTGGCTGACGTGGATATACTAGTAATCTGTGTCAGTCTGCTGTAGGATCATCCCCTCATGCCTCTCACTCGGCGTCAGCTGGAGCTGTTTTGCATCCTCTTTTACACAAGAGGAAGTTTGTCATATATTTTGTCTTATCATATAATATGGGATATATGTTTGGTTTCTGTCATAAAAAATGCATGAGCTTGTGTGTTAATGTTATCAATGGGTGTGTGTGTGTGTGTGTGTGTGTGTGGTGTGTGTGTGTGGTGTGTGTGTGTGGTGTGTGTGTGTGTGTGTGTGTGTGTTGTGTGTATGATAGAGAGAGCCGTGTGTGAGTGTGTGGATACATGGGCGCACTGGTGCGCACACGAATGTTTGTGATTTTACTTGGGTGAGTTTGTAACTGACTAAAGTACTGCTGATTTGTGGGTGCTATTTATATTTTGATGGGTTCGTGCTAATGCTTACGGTTTTTATGTTTGGCTTGTAACCTGCCAGAATGTCTCTGTTTTTGAGATAATACAGTATTTTGAATTTGAGGTGAGTTCTTCTTCTGTGTACAATTCAAATCCGCACCAATTTTGGTAGTGGAATCAATGGCTGCCAGTGGTGCCTTGAGATCATTGCCAAATAATTGATATGTGATGTTGATATCGTGTTTTCCACACTTTTTATTGTTCCTGGTTTGTGCCTTTTCTTTCTTCTCTATCAATCCCTTAGTCTGGCGACCATGGGGGCACCCCTGAAGACTTGACAACCAGTTTCCTCCATTCCTCTCTGTTCTGCCTTATTGTAAGAGTTTTTGTAGACATTTTAGGAAATGGTCAGGTGGATCTGGTAATAATATCCATAGGAGAATTAGTTTTGACAAGAAGAGAGGTTTTAAAATGGCACTTCTGCCAAGTGGAGTAATAATTCTTTGTAACAAAACTTTAAACAACATTTTTATGTCAGCAAATTTATCATTATAATTTAAAGTTCCACAACTTTCCAGATTTGAAGCAAACCAAACACCTGGAATCTTGAAATTTGGGTGATTTCTGTCAGTTTTAGATGGGGACAGAACACGTTACTCGATTTTTTTAATTACCAAGTCATATTATTTCACTGTTGTCACTATTCATGCTAAGACCTGGAATTTTGCCAAACTTCTCTAGAATATGTATAGAATGTTTAAATGATATTTTATCTCCTGCTTTTAACAATTTGATATCATCTTCATACTTGGAAATGGTATGCTCTATATCTCCAATGCATATTCCTTTAATGGTGTATCTTCTTTTATGATTATATAGCTGAGATCTCGGCACAAAGAATAAATGGGTAGGGAGTTATTGGGTCACCCTTCCTGCATCCTCTAAACCATTGTGCACTGTTATCATTTACAAGGGCTGTTGGTTTAATTTTGTATAGTATGTTTTGACTCTATGATAGATACTGTGTCCAACACCATATGCCTTCATGACTTTGAACATAACATCCTAACTTAAGGATATCTTAACCAGCCAACCAACCTCACAGACAGCCTGACAATCAATCAACTAATCAACCAGCAGCTAAAAACCATATAGCTAATCAAATAATCAGCCAGTCAACCACCAGATAATCTATTAATCAGAAATGACCAAACAGTTCAACATAAAAGAATAAACCAGGTAACCCACATTCACCTAACCAGCCAAAAAAGGATGCATTCAATCAGTCAAAAAAACGCAAGGAATCAATCGATTGTTCACTCAATCTATTTATTAGTCAATCGAGCATTCAACATCTAGTTGATTTTTAAGAAAAAATATTTATTCTTTACTTTCCTCTGCATGGAAATCTACTTGGCACATGGACGCTCTCTAGCATAAACATTTTTATGCCTTAATACTTGTATTAGTTTGTCTTCTTGTTGCTGAAATTTCGACTGCATTCGGGCAGTCCACAAGTACAACAGTGGATTAAGAGCTGAGCTAAATGGTAAAACAAACACCACCATGGCATTGTGGATTGTAGCAAAAATGGTCATGTCATGTAATCTGACCATGTGGACCAACACAAAGACAACCCAGCACACAGCATCTGTTGTAGCCAGTTTTCTCATTGCATGCACTGAAGAAAATGCTGATCTCTGTGTTGGACTGAGAGCTATTCTGTACTTGGGTGTTTGTTTGTACAAAACAGCTTGGCCAGCTAAAATCATCACACACAGGGTACAGTTGACTATTACAATGACTGTGAACCATTTGAAATCTCGCCTGAAGGACCCCAATCAAACAAAGCCAGACGACACAGACCAGACTGACCCTGCAGGCCCCAGTGTGACAACCCAGGAAGAAATGGAATTGTTGAGAGCAGGATTGCAAATGTCCACATGATCACACATGACGTGACTATCAGTCTGTTGTTAAATCTCCACAGTTGGCCAGGAAAACAAAATACAACAACATGATTACAAAGTGATGAGCCAGATGATCAACACAGACACAACATAGCGTAAAAAAGAAAGAAATCCAGCCAGCTTGCAAATCACATTATCAGTCCACGACTTTTCAAACTGCATATATTGTCCATAATACAAGTAGTTTGCTAACAAGGTGATGCTGACATGAATACCTAAACAAAAGTCAGCAAATTGTAAGTGAACAATCATTTTCACGAAAAAGTATTCGAACACTTCCATGATGACAGATAAAGTTAGAAAGCAAAGTAAGTTTCCGAATATAGCACAAACACTGACCACCCAGAAGAAAGCCCTGTACATCTCAGTTGGCAATAGCATTGAACACGAAGGAAGAACAGTCTGAGGTGCTGCACAGTCTATTTTACTGGAGTTTTGGGGAAGTACGTTCTTACAGCAAAATCTGAAGTTGGGAGAAAAAATGTTCCGTAACTGACTAATCTTGACAGCAGGTCTAAAGGAAAGGTGGCAATGTTATTGCCTGTTATATCCAGTGTTGCCAGTCTGGGGATATGTTTCAATCCTGCCACTCCAATTGTTTCTATACCACAGAATGATGCATTCAAGAATTCTCCAGAAGGTAAGTGTAAAGAAACATGACTGTCGAGGATGTTAAGGGATGTTTTGGATATGTCCATGTGTTTCAGTGTGTAGTGAACGTTTCTTATCACTTTACTCCCTATTTCGTTAAGAGGGTTGCTTTTTAAATGTAAGGCTTCTAATTGTTGCATTTGTTCAAAAGCAGTCAAATTAATAATGTTTAAGTTATTTTGAGAAAGGTCAATATTTTAAGTTGTGAAGTTGACTATATGAAATATTATGGATAAAACACTGAGATACTTTCAAATAAACAAGATAACCATTTCTATCAAAATCAGAAAGTGACATGTTTGAACGTGTAGCATCCAGGTAGCGTAACTGAGGAAACAGCTCAGATGAAAATGAGACTGTACACAGAAAAGCATAAAACCCTTTGGCACTGACAACCCTGGGGACAGGAAAGTCACACATCAGTTCTCATCTCTCTGTGGACACTGACCCCAGCCATCACACAGATGGTCTCCATGCACACACACTTTAGAAGACTGACACTGGTAGAAACCAGGGCACACTGCTGTGTCACAGCCCTGCTCATCTTCTCCATAAACACAGTCAGAAAATCCATTACATCGTGTATACACAGGCAAACAGTACAGTGACTCTGCTTGACATGGATAATGGCTGTCAGGACAGGGCTGGTCAGCTGACATGACTTGCTGAGTGAAGTAACCCGTTCCATCCAGGTTGATATAAAGCCACCACTTTGTTTCCCTGTCTTTGAACCAAGCTAGGTAACTAGGGTCATCATCAGCACACCCAGCCTCATCAGAGTCATCCACACAATCAGAATATTGGTTGCAACGTTGGCTGGGCAATACACACTGACCATTAGAACAGAGGAAACCAGTGCATGAAGGATGCTCACAAAAAGACTCATCACTTTCAGTTGGACAGTTTGGATGGAAGTCACACAGGAGTGTGTAATGCACTGTTGTGATGCTGCCTTCACATCTAAACATACTGTCAGAAGGCTTAGTGTTGTTTCCAAATGCAAACATTTGAGCATGCTGTCCATTGCTCACATTCGTGAGTGGACATATCTTTAAATGGCCTGGTTTAATACAGTTAAACTTATATGACAAAAATAGATGCATGATTCCCCTGTCTTGGCAGACAGAGAAATGTTGTTGTGTGTGAATACAGGCACAGGCAGATTTTACCTGAGCAAGTAAAGTAAGTGAAGGGTCACTTCCTTCTGATGACAAATCCTTTTCACACATTATTATGTGTACACCAAATGGATTAGCCGTCTCACTAAGCTTCATTTGCCTATTTTCTGTAAATTTAATTTTTCGTGATGGAATGTAGTGAACTCTCATGGCAAAGTGATGTATTGTATAGATGAGTGTCTTATCAGACCATTTACGAAACATGCTATATACTAATGGTACATTATACCAGCCTGATCTAGAACCCACTAACAACTTGAAGAAAAAGTAGTTTTGAAAAAAATGTAAACTATCATTTTGTTCTCTTCTTGCCTTGACTGAAGCTACAGTTCCACCTTGTCCCTGACATTCATACACAACAAAGTGAGGAGAAAAGGGTTTTGTTTTGAGGATGAAGAAAAAACACTTGTTATGTGAAGCCACAAGTCCTGCACAGTCAGGGCTGCTGAATGCACAGTGTTCTGTTTCATCCCGTCCATCCTCACACTCTGGCCTTAGATTACAATGAACGTGCTGTTTTAAATCTGAATAATAACTAACAGAACAATTCAGCAAATCTTGGGACACTTTTACATGTTCCTTACTAGCAGAAATTGCGGAGATATAGATTTTGAAAAAGCTATGCAAGGTATATTCATAGCCTCCATTAAACTCAAGTTTCATCTGTGAGGTATCTGATATAAGAGGTTTGGTAGGGCATTTAAAGTCTACGTACTGAATACTTTCATGAGTTTCGTTTGAGTTGGAAAATGTTACTTCAAGTCGGTTATCAGCTTGAAAAGGTAACAGCTCTGTTCCATAACACTGTAAAGGATCCCATATCTGTACAACACTGATCATGATACCATGTTGGGGAGACACTTGCCATTCTGCTCTAAAAGAAAGAACGTAACCAGGTACTGGACCAGTATATGGTGTTATCAAATACCCAGAATGTGCTGCTGTATATCTCACAACGAAATTGTACTCTTTTACCACCTCAAAAAATAGTTTGATATTTGGACTGTTGATGCTTTCTATAAACATCAGGTTACCACCCATCCCAATAGACATTTCATATAGAGTGTGAATATTACACGTGATATTCACATCGTATTCAAGTTGGTAATCTGTAGGGTCTAAAGATCCCATAATTCGCATTCTCCAGTGCCTGGAGTCACACCAGTAACCAAGCCGTTGGACACGAGCAAGCACAAATAAGACTGTGGTGCCGCAATGTGCAGTATACAGAAAGTGGTGAAGTCTTCACACACACTATACACCACCCCTGGGTGGGCTGTAGGCTTTAGAAGATTGTTATCACAGTCTGACACATTGACCTGCAGGAATGTGGTGTTTGTGTGGTTTTGGTTTAAGAGGTATTCCACACCTGGACAAAAATCAGTCACCTTTGGTGGTTCTACAGTGGTGCTGTTGTATGCACTGGTTGTAGCCCTCTGATAGGTTATCATCTCTGCTGAGGCAAAAAGAAGAAAGCATGTGAGTCCAGCAAAGACAAAGATCCATTGGGGCAGGAGTTTGTGTCTTTTCTTTCTTGTCATGCATTGTCCCAAAGCACCATCAAGGAAGCTCTGTATGACTTTTAGCTAGTTACTAGTTAACTTTTGGCCAAAAGAGAAAAAAAAAATGATTGCATGGATATACATACCCCTGGGCGTAAGTTGTCTTTAGGCACTGAAGCTTATTCAGTGATGTTTTGGAAGTAAAGTGACACAGGGAATAGCAGTTACATTTATGAAATGGTCTGAACTTATTCTTCCAATGAAGGTATCAGTATTGTAGGGTGCCTTACTTCAAGTCTCAGCAGATTTTTCTGCATAAAACTAGGGCTCCTCTCCCCCAGGAAGAGCGCGTCTCCACAGAAACAGCGCCACCCTCTACCAAAACCACCAAAAACTATCTGCATGTGTATAACGTTGTCCTTCGAGAGAAGTTATTTTAAATTTTTCCCAGCGGTGATTGTCTTGTAGCTATGGGTTCCATGCTACGATGAATGCCTGTTACACGCAGGACCTCTGTTTATTGTCAAGTCTGAGCACGCAGTCTACCACCTAAAGTCTGATCGATGGTTGCAAGGCAGTGTTAAACGAGGAAGCATTGGTACTGATTCCTAACATTTTAAGGTATGCCTACGCGCTAAAAGTAACTAACATTTGGAAATTGGGTTCTTACTAAATGGGTAAGCAATTTGCAGTTTGTATGCCCAGAAATAACATTGCTGCAGACATTGGATAATAATGCTAATATGGAATATTTATAGCGTTGAATCTTGTGAGGGAAACAGATCAAAGCGTTTGCGTTCAAACCATTCACAAGGATGCGACCTTTTACAATAAGATAAATAGATTGTACTCTCACAACGATAACAACAACAACAAACAACAACAACAACAACACACCCACACCAAAATATGTATATAATAGCAAATGTGGGTGAGCCTAGGGTTATAATGTGTGTGTGTGTGTGTGTGTGTGTGTGTGTGTGTGTGTGTGTGTGTGTTGTGTGTGTGTGTGTGTGTGTGTGTGTTGTGTGTGTGTGTGTGTGTGTGAGTGGTGTGTGTGTGTGTGTGTGTGTGTGTGTGTGTGTGTGTGTGTGTGTGTGTGCACGCGCGTGCGTTTATTGTGTGGATTGTGTTGGAGATTGAAACGTGATATGCCGAAATAATTTTGCTTAGTAGTTTCATGGGATTAGAGCCTATTCCATAACACAAAGCGGAAGAACTCTCTAAACTGATGTTTACTAGGCACAGGATAATATGTATGTTGCAAATCTACAGAAACCATGTGGACTCTTTCATTACCATTTCTTTTGCAAAAATAAGTTTTCCATTTTAGAATGCTTATACCAGACTGATTTATTGAAAGTATTTCAAATTCAGTCATGTGGATAGTTCTATCTGATATCTTGACCAGAAATGTAGGAGAAATAATTCATCTCATTTGAATATCGCATTCCTCAATAATTGTCTAAATCAAGCAGTTTGATCCCATTAGTGTCCTTACCTTTGATTTTACGTCCTTAAATATGATTTTTATCATTAGATATCAAATGTAATTGCTAAAACTGCTTTGTCAGAATTTCTTAATCCTGTCTTATGTTCATAAAAAAAATCCATCAGATGAAAGTTTCTTCCAATTATCCACATGTTCTGCCTGTCTGCTGGCTTCATATGGCCTGTGTTTTCTGTCAATAGCTTGATTACTCACCTCTCATGCTGGCTGTGAAGACAGATTTGAATCTAATGACTTTCCTCCTTCTGGAACATGGCACTGCCTCTGCCCTGGCCTCTGTAGCCTTGGTCCCTGTGGCATGCCTCTGTGTCTCCAGGCTTTACCCTGCCCCTACATGGCAGCATGTGTAAGGCCTAAAAGCAACACCTAAGATTTTCCCAGCCAGCAGGCATAGTGTGTCGTGTTTATTAACAAATAAACTGCTAGCAACGGACCGGAAGGGTGTAGAAGATGCTACTTTGCATTTCATCTGGATGGATGGCATCTTCAGCATCTATTAAATGACAGGGAACCACATCTGAGGATGTCAGTCTGAAGCAACCGGAGCCCCAGTGTTCTGTTCTTGTTGCGCTTTCTGTAATATTCTGGGAATGACACAGAAGGTGGGAATATCAAAAGGGCAAAATGTTTTTAAAATATGCAAAATGCATCATTTCTTCTTGATGCTGGGTCTGGTCAAAAGGATACGTATTTGAAGAACTAGGTGTTCAACAAGGACGCAAATAAAATAACGAAGACTGTTAAGTCTAATTTTAAAAGATATGACTTCAAAAAACAATGTTTAGTTTTGATTCAATATCCTGGTCAGGTCTCCTTGATATTATATCTGCTCGTGTGTTCTCTTGTCAGGAATATGCACAGCACCGTTCCAATAGTTTTAGGATATGCACAAATTCCAGACTGCCTGTGTGATGAAACTGTATTCAAGAGCGTGACTGGTGCCAATATCATGTATGCATGCTACAGCTGTTTTATTGAAAATCATCAGTCGCTTGTGCCTATTCTTAAGTGTGTTTGCCAAACACTTCAGTGCAAAGAAAGCAGGTAATTGATGTAGAAATCTTTTTTCAGCAGCTAGCCACAGATAGAGAAGACACAAGCCATCTGCCACAATGGAGGGAAAAACCCAGTCACCCAGATGGGATTGTAAACCTTCAGAATATTTTACAGGAAAATGTCTGGCAGGTGTTTTAAAAGACCATAAAGGATCTTGTCAGGGCCTGACGAGGTCTTGCCACACGTCTGTAAGGCACTTTTCAGCTCGGGTAAAGAAAAAGGAGGATTATAATACTCCTCATTCTTGGACACAAAATTCAAAGGAGCTTTTTCCTTAAGCAGCTTCGTTCTCAAGAATGCTTGCATTTTTGAAGCAGAAGAGGAGTTCCCCTTTAAAGTAGTGGCTGACAGATTAAGCCACATCCTCCCTATCCATAACGAGTTTCCTCCACCTGCAGATGACTGGTAGATGCAGAGGTGTTTTCCCCTTGATCTTTGAAATCACTTTCCAAACCTTCCTGCTGTGGAGTGTAGAGCATAAATGTCTCCACACCTCATGCCTGCTGGTCTTGAAAATGTAGGTGACATGGCCTGAAGTTTTTGATTGGCCAACACTGCTGCAGGAGACAGCTGCTGTCTAACCAGACGCTGAGCTTTTTTCCTCTCCTTTCAAACAGCTTTACATTTCTCATCAAACCAGGGCGCCCTGGGCATCTCTGGTTAACTGATCATGCTAAGAATAGACTGCTTAGTGGATTGTATAAGAGATGCCCTCAGTGCCTCCACAGATCTGGAGACAAAATAATCCCATCATCAATTCTGCTATGAACGTCTGTCCTGAAAGTATCCCATGACCCTCCTTACATCAAACCACTCCCTGTGAGATTCCTCCACTGCTGCACTCCCATGCCAAGACCACCGGAAAATGATCGCTGCCTTGCAGATCATCATGTGCTTCCCACTGGAATTCTAAAACCAACAACAGATTACAGATTGACACATCAAGACATAACAGCGTATGGTTTGATGAATGGAAATAAGTGGGAGCCTTGCCGTTTAGCACACACAAGTCCTGCTCCATAAACACCTCCTCCAAGAAGGAGGCCTCCCATGGATGACTGTTTGCTTCCCCAAAGGGGGGAATGCCCACTGAAGTCCACAAACACCAGAACTGGAGGAGGCAACTGCCACACCAGTGACATCACACCCACCCTTCACATGGAAATTCAAGGAGATAATGTAATAAATGCTGCACATTCTTATGGTCTCGTGCAGTGTGATCTAGTGGCCACCGCCTGAAGTGGAGTGTCCAGGACCAGATGACTGTATAACAAGGAATTCCCTACCAGCAAGCTCACCTCACAGGAGGTCGTATGCTTGGTGGGTCTTGCCCTTCCATGAATGGAGTCATACCCAGACAAAGTGAACTCTTTCTCTCCCCTTGACTGCGCATCCTGGAATGCCACCACACTCCGGTCTCATTTTTCAATCAAACCATTTCAAAAGTATCTGTCCCACTTTCCAGTTGGTCAAATACTTTACCTGATACAAGTCAAACTGACTCACCTTAGTAACTGACTGTAGTTCTTGTATGTTTGTCCCTTTCCCTTTTGCCAAAGTGACTAAAGTCGAACTGGCATTTGTCTCTTCTGCAATAGTTGGCTGTGATGCTTCTGTGACCCTAAGAAATAGCATTGTTTTCCTTCAGGAGCATTTTGGGAAGACCTAGATTTACCTTGTGTGTCCATAGACAGGTTGACTTGTAAACCAATGTGACAAAGTTCTGTGATGTCTTTAATGGCAACAACTATGTCGTCATAATTAAGTTTGGAGCTAATGTGACACTAGATGTGTCATTGCAAACGTTATGCAGAGTAGAGTTTAGGCACAGCATCAATGGCATTTGCCTACAAAGCAAAAGGTTGTTCTAGGCTGTTCCCAACATTGTAATCGTGTCAGCACAACACTTTAACCATTCATTTTGCAAAAGTAGTTATGCTGACCCGGCTTGTTGTCTGCCAATCATTGCAAACTGATCGCAGAAGAGTGAGTGGTCATGTATGCCTGTAAGAACATATGATAAAAGCTACAAAATTGCATGCATATGGGGACTGGATAAAAAAAAAACCCACATGATTACTTATTCCAATAACCTTGGAATAAAATACCCATAGCAAACTGTGAAAATGTAGACTGTCGTTGTCTCAAGCTGGGGTCTGCTTTCTGAACAGAATCTGGTAGTTGTTTGGAAATGGTTTCGTTGATCACTGAGATGGACGCGATATCTGAGCTGTTAGGACCATTTGACTTCAAACCCAAGGGTAATGAGGTAGTGGATTTGAATCTTAGTGGTGTCTGGTGAGTGGGGACTTTTACGATCTCCCAGGTCAACTTCAAGTACAGACCTGTCAGTTCCCTTATTATCTTTGTTTGTATACACATGCAGAAGATCAAATATGCACGTTAAAGATCTTATCACCTATGTCAGCGTTCAGTGGGCTACGGAAACACTAACATACCCAGCATACATCCCAAAGTCCCAATGTTGAAGGCAGTAGATAAAGAAAGGAAGGAAGAAGAATTTGTAGGTGTACTGTGATTCTCCTACAACTATTTTGCAAAAAAAAATTGACTTTAAGTATCTGCAATGACTCTTTATGCAAAGCTACTGATACAAATGTGTTTAGAACAATAAAGAAGATGAAATAAGTAATAGTTATCACACAAAAGTATCAAAAACAAATGCTTAAAAATAGTAGCACAATCTTTTATTTTTGTTTTGGCTGCCTCATCTTCTGTGACGTTCCTATCCCTGCTGTTCCCACGTTAATCGTTTTAGTCTCCCCGCCACAGCCATACCTAGGTTTGCTATGTCTCATCCTCTGGATCGGAAGTCTACCGGGAGCTCATCAATATTAGGTCGCCGTGGGGCCACCAGCCAGACGGGCCCTGCACAACTGCTGGGTCACTTTGGTTTTGTTCAGTGATGCTTGTTGTGAGCTAACATACGCAGAACACCACCAACTAAGCCCCCTACTAACGACAGTGTTAGCTCAGTCGCGGAGCAAGACTGAGTGAGACGCTCACCCGAGGTGGCGACCACCACAACATCCCTCCGACGACCGCCTCCTTCAACCTCCAACCCTAAAAGTTTTGACACAAACTCACCATAGCGCAGAAGCGTTTCGGGAAACCAAACCTGAGGTCACCATGAGACCAGAGCAACCTGGGCCACGGAATCAGAAGCAATTTGTTTCATTGCATGATGATCGATGAAAATGAGAATGATATAGTGACGCTGCTATGGAAGTGCATGTACTTTGAGACTACTTGACAGGGTTGTACTCTACAATTACTATTATAATATATCCCGGCGTCAACCGGACCCGAGAGATACAGACACCTACAGTCTTGGTCAGGTAATTTGAGCAACACTCTCAAAGTCACATCCGTTAAGTGGATGAAGCTCGACAATGTGGTCCCAGTCTTCCCATTGAGCCCACAGCACACTCACTCTGGGTAGGAGCCGGTCAGAGCCCCCCAAATCCCTATGACTCTTATGAGAATCAAACCCACGACCTTTCAGTCCGGAATCCAAGGCGTTAACCACTGCGCCATGGCGGCTGGTGTAGTACAATCTTAGGAACTGACAAGGCTGAAAAGATTCAAGCAGAAAAATCATGTGGCACACTATCTTTAGGTACAATTTTCTGCTGATCTAAATTTTAGAAAGTGGACAATAAGACATTTGAAAACTCGGTAAAACAA
>CM060339.1:25182488-25204988 GCA_030674155.1 Stramonita haemastoma
GCATAATTTTCATTGGGCATGATTCGTATCAATGTGCCTTTCAGTATTTTAATTGCCCATCATGGGATGATTAAAGTGTTCTGACTTGACTTGACTTGACTTGACTTGACTTGGCTTGACCTGACTTGGGTATGGCTGGGGCAGAGAGATTCAAATGAGCGGCATTGGAACAGCAGGACAGGAACATCTTAGAGGAGGAGGCAGCACACAATTTAACATTATTTTGTGTGTGCATGACACTGACGGCTGTAGCTGTTTGCTTGTGGGCCTTATAATACCACGTATAAGATACAGGTAAAGGTGTCCCATAACCTATGTAGTCGTAGGGGAGCGAGGCATCAGAAACCTCAGCTTCTCCAGGGGTAAGCATATTGAGGGTAACGCCCAACTCCTCTCCCTCGCTGCTTTACCTTCCCTGACCCTAAGAGGGCAGGTACCCATTTACACCTGGGTCCACGTACACATCCATATACTTCTGAGATTTTAGCCAGTACCAGCTATCTTTTTTTGTACAGTGACATTTTCAGCCTTCTACATACCGATGGTTTTTGTGTTCTTATGCTTCCATTTTATATTCTAAAAGTGGCGCTTTGAACTAGTTCGTTCAGTAATTGTCAAGTTGATTGCCTTTTCAGACAGACATCTGGAAACTATAAGACAATACATTGTATGTAAGAAAGTATACGAGATACATGTACTACTTCAATCCCGTATCTACTTTTTTCCATATAATTCAGAACGAATCCAAAGCATGTACAAACATACAACAAGAACTTGCCAAAATCACTGGCAGCAGCTTCACTGAGACACACTGATATCAGTCAGTGCTATATAAAGTTACATCATCATGTAGATACCTATCACGAAGGTTTTCGTAGGAACCAATGGTTTACTGGATTCTGTTATGCATTTCTTCGTTGCTTATGTGGTCTTTGTAGGAAATGCCAAGGTGTCTCCGGAAGCATCTCATCTCTACCGCCTGTACTCTTCTCTCCAAATCTACAGTCAGGGTCCACGATTCAAATGCATACATGAATATGGATATGACGAGGGAGCGCATTAGTCTGATCTTGGAGTTGAATTAAATATTTTTATCCATCCAGATGGTGTTCAATTTTGATAGTGCTGTTTTTGTTTGTGCAATCCTACATACTACTTCTGGCTTTGACCCTTTTTCTGATACAGCATACTCCCAAATCCAGTGCATCAGCCATGATTCTCTCAAGGAAGATGTTGAAAAGAGTGGGTAAGAGTAGATAGCCCTATCATTTTTAATGTATGGGTTATTTTAAATTTGACTTCTTTTTGGGAGCATATTTTTTCTGTTTGTTTCCTATTGTTGTTGCTGTTGTTAATATGTTATGGGGGCTTTTTTGGTTGTTGCTATTGCTTTTTTTTTTTTTAAATTGATATATTTGAAGTTCTGTTACCATTTTCATTATTTTTTCTCCATGCAGTTTTTGATACATGAACAGTTTGATGAACGAAGCAGTGAACGAATCGTTTCTCCGATAATTATATCATCTAAAAATGAAAAAGAAAAATGGGTGTGCAGGTTTATCCTCTAAGGTCAGATTTGTGTCTTCCACAGACTGGCTGTGAGCAAATCAGTCTTCCGTCTGTCTACTGGATGACACACATGTGTTTCTGTGACCCCCTTCTGCAGATGCCCACAGGTTTATAACTTGTTGACAAGTGCTTTGTTATGTTTTCCTTTTTGTGGGAGTTGTTTTGGGAGGGGGGGGGGGGGGGGGTTGTTGACTCAACTGTGACGTTTCTGTCCTGCTGTTCGCACACTGATCTTTACAATTTCTCCGCCCCAACCATACCTAGTTCGTAACGTGACATCCTCAGGGTGGGGGAATTTACAGAGAGCCTAACTACGTCAGACTGTTGTGTGAGGGGGGGGGGGGGGGGGGGGGACACCAGTCAGGAGGGGCCCTGCTGCGCTGCTGGGTTACTATGGCGGTTTTCAGTGGTGCCTGTTCTGAGCTAATATGCGCATGACTCGATGCTATATACTAAGCCCCCCCCCCCCCCACAGAAGACAGTGGTAGCTTAGTCGTGGAGCCAGATTGAGTGACTAGTGGTGGAGCCAGATTGAGTGACTAGTTGTGGAGCCAGATTGAGTGACTAGTCGTGGAGCCAGATTGAGTGACTAGTGGTGGAGCCAGATTGAGTGACTAGTGGTGGAGCCAGTCTGAGTGACTAGTCGTGGAACCAGATTGAGTGACTAGTGGTGGAGCCAGTCTGAGTGACTAGTCGTGGAGCCAGATTGAGTGACTAGTGGTGGAGCCAGATTGAGTGACTAGTGGTGGAGCCAGTCTGAGTGACTAGTCGTGGAGCCAGATTGAGTGACTAGTGGTGGAGCCAGATTGAGTGACTAGTGGTGGAGCCAGATTGAGTGACTAGTCGTGGAGCCAGATTGAGTGACTAGTGGTGGAGCCAGTCTGAGTGACTAGTGGTGGAGCCAGTCTGAGTGACTAGTGGTGGAGCCAGATTTAGTGACTAGTGGTGGAGCCAGATTTAGTGACTAGTGGTGGAGCCAGTCTGAGTGACTAGTCGTGGAGCCAGATTGAGTGACTAGTTGCGGAGCCAGTCTGAGTGACTAGTGGTGGAGCCAGGTTGAGTGACTAGTTGTGGAGCCAGATTTAGTGACTAGTGGTGGAGCCAGATTGAGTGACTAGGTGTGGAGCCAGAGTGAATGACTAGTGTGGAGCCAGATTGAGTGACTAGGTGTGGAGCCAGAGTGAATGACTAGGTGTGGAGCCAGTGTGAATGACTAGGTGTGGAGCCAGAGTGAATGACACGCCCACACGGTAGGTACAGGGGTGGCAATCACCACAATACGCTTCCAAGGATCTTCTTCCGTGAACCTCCAACTCCAGAGGCTTTTACGCCAACTCACCACAGACACAGAAGTGAAGTAGGACACTAAATCTGAGGTCACCATGATACCAGAGCAGCTGGGGCCACCAAAACCACAGGCAATATCTTGTATTGCATGATTTTTTTTTTATAATTCTTTTATATCGAGGATACTGGAATAAGTACTCATGTGCTTATAAAGTCCCCGTGTGTATGCAGTTTTGTAAATCTTGTCATCTGTTCCCACCGGCACACGATGGCCTAATCTTACGAAAAGCGGAACAGGATTTAACGTGTGCGCAAAATGTTCTGCGTGGTTCGCACATGGGGCCTCGGTTTATAGTCTCATCCGAAGGACTTTTGGGGAGAGTGCAGTCAGTGTTGATGTTAGCTCCAGGGGCAAAATCCCCTCGAACGGAAATCGAACCCGATGGTGATATGGATGATGCAATGACGCTTCTATGGAAGTGTATGTGCTGTGGTACTACGTGGCGGGGCTATAGTCTACAAGCACGATCATCAAATTTCCCGGCGTCAACAAGGCCTGAGAGATCCACACACCTGCAGTGGTGGTCAGGTTGTTTGAGCAGCATTCAAAAGTGTATCCCTATGGTGGATGAAGCTCGGCTTGACCTTTGCAATGAGTTCTTAGCGAACTCACTATGTATAGGAACCGAGCCAGAGTCCACAGAATCCCCATGACTCTTCTGGGATCAAACCCGTGACTTTTTAGTCTGTAGTAGTAGTAGTAGTAGTAGTAGTAGTAGTAGTAGTAGTAGTAGTAGTAGTAGTAGTAGTAGTAGTGATGATGATGTGATGATGTGATGATGATGATGATGATGATGATGATGATGATGATGATGATGATGATGATGATGATAAATAATAATAATAATGTAAATGATAATAATGAAATAACAATAACACCACCAACACCAATAATAATAATAATAATAATAATAATAATAATAATAATAATAATAATAATAATAATAATAATAATAAAAACAACAACAACAACAACAACAAAAATAATAATAACGACGACGACGCGACGACGACGACGACGACGACGACGAGATGATGATGATGATGATGATGATGATGATGATGATGATGATGATGATGATGATAACAACGACGACGACGACGACGACGATGACGACGACGATGATGATGAGATGATGATGATGATGATGATGATGATGATGATGATGATGATGATGATGAATAATATCCTGTATACCCAAAAAATTAAGCGCTTCCTTGTTAATCTTTTGTGAACGGTTGCATGCGTGTGAATGTTATATTATAACATTCACACGCATGCAACCGTTCACAGCTGTTTTGACCATTGCCTGACTGAAGTCCCGCAGGTGTTGGTGGTGCCTGAAGTTGGTGTTGCTGACCATGTGCTGTCATCAGCATCCTGACGGTACACTAAACTTTGCCCATCTTTTGAATCTCTAGAAGAATTCCTTTCCTTTCAGCGACAAAACTGGTTACAGTCTGTGAAACATTGAAGCTTATGTGCAGTCCAAGAGAATACAGTGTCGTTGGCGTTAATTCTGAATCTTCCGCTGGTGTTTAGTTTAGTGTGTGAAGCTCAGATGGCAGTGCACCTTGTGCTGCAAACTTAAGTGGTGATGCACCAAATACTGCAAACTCAGGTGGTGATTCACCATGTGTTACGAATTTAGGTCTATCTGTGGCAGGTGGGTGCAAAGCCAACTGTCCTGAGAGAGCATGTGCCTCTATATAGATTATGATTGTCTTTCTTGAATTGCCTTTCTTCTGCGAGGTGGAAATCTTTCACACTGTGGTAGTATATAGGAATACTTTGCACCCCCTTGTTCTGTGTGTATGTTCTGATGAGTTGTGTCTGCTGCTTTTGGGGGGATACATACAGCATGGATGTGTTGCTTGTGTTCAGGTTCTGCGTGAGGTTTCTCCCATCTTTTGAGTTTTTATTTGCTGTTGCCTCATGTTTGCTGTTCCCACGCTGCTAAGATTACTGTCTACTCTCCACTTCTGACACTCCAATATCCACTATGTCTTTGGGGCCAAAGGTCCACAGGGGGCCCATCAATGCCAGGCTTCCATAGAGCCACCAGCCAGAGCGGCCCCGCACTGCTAATGGGTCACTTTGGTGGTGTTCTGTGGTGCTTGTTCTGAGCTAACAATCGCAAGACACCATTTATTAAGCCCTCTGCTGTCGACAGTAATCGCTCAGACATGGATCCAGACAGGTGAAGATGCCCACCTGGGAAGGTGACCATCCCATAATCCCTCCAACGACCTTTTTCTCCTAAGCCTCCATAACCACAGAATTTCTGGGGAAAACAGAACTTGAGGTCACCATGAGACCAGAGCAGCCAGGGCCACTGAATCAGAAACAATTTCTGTTATTACATGATGATCAAGGGTAATGAAGATGTAATGATGTTGCAACGAAAACGCCTATGCTTTGGGACGACCTGACGGAGCTGTACTCCTCACTTTTTATCATAATTCATCTTCGTGGCATCAAGGCCTGAGAGTCAGAGGCGTTTGCAGCTAGTGAGGTATTTGAGCAACACTATCAAGATCGCATCCATAAAGATGGATGGACCTCACTTGTGTGATCTCAATAAGCTTGTGGCAAACTCACTCTGGGTAAGAGCCAGTCAGAGTCCATAGAATCCCCATGGCCCCTTTAGGTTACACAACTGCGACCTTCATGCCCATCTCCCAAAGGTGTTGTTAACCACTGTGCCATGGAGGCTTATTGCTATGTAGATAGTTTATTAGTCGGCCTCCTATCAGTTAAAACGGGTTCCTATGCATCCTTGTTCAATTGTTCTCCACTTCTGTAGAGATTCTGACTGACCCCATGTCGTTGTTCCTGCTACTTTTGTTTTAGAGTCTGTCATTGCCTCACACTATGCTGTTGACTCTCTTTGTAAATTACTGGTTTGTAGTTTTGTTTACGTCACATTGTCCACTAAATAAATGTTCATCAAGCCGTTATTTACTCTGTTTATATTCTTGGCGATGACCATCATACTGGCTGAGTTCAATACGGTTTCATAATCTGAAAAAAATATCTATATACTCTTTTGTGCTATTGTCCTGACATCTACCTTTCTTGCTTAATGCATTGCCAGCTATTTTTCGAAGCTGCATAGTTAGTTGAATCCCCCAATCTTTTATTTTCCTCTGTGTTACTCATGCAGTGGGATTCCTTTAGCCATTAATTGAAAAGTAGGCTTTTGGTATGAATACTTTTGCTAAAAAGAAAATAGGAGCATAAGTGGGCATTTTTTTTAATGGACTGTAGATAGCCATTGTAGAAAAAAAGTATACCTACCAGCCTGATTGTATTCCCTACAGAATGCAGTTTTGTCTGTCAGATCTGTTGCTACGCAAATATTCAAAATGTGAGCCATGTCCTTCCTGTTCTCCTGGTTTATAAAACAAGCAGATTGTCTTTCCATCTGTTCTGTAGAGCAATGATGGGCCAGGGATCAAGGTTAATACCCGGCATACAATGTCTTACAGGCTAAAAATGATTCAACAAGCCAAAAATTGCCAAATAGAGCCACACATTTTGTCTCTCTTACATTTAAAGTCGCCCATTCCAGGTTTTCCATTAAATAAACTCTTTTGTTATATCGAGAGTCACTCCAGTTATGAAATTTTGTCATATCCATAGTCACTCCAGTCATGGAGTTTTGTCATATCGAGAGTCACTCCAGTTATGAAGTTTTGTCATATCCGTAGTCACTCCAGTCATGGAGCTTTTGTCATATGGATAGTCACTCCAGTCAATGGACCCTTTTGTCATATGGATAGTCACTCCAGTCAATGGACCCTTTTGTCATATGGATAGTCACTCCAGTCAATGGCCCCTTTTGTCATATGGATAGTCACTCCAGTCAATGGACCCTTTTGTCATATGGATAGTCACTCCAGTCATGAACCTTTTGTCATATTGAGAGTCACTCCAGTCAATGGACCTTTTTGTCAAAATCGAGAGTCACTCCAGTCATGAACCTTTTGTCATATCGAGAGTCACGCCAGTCATGGAGCTTTTGTCAGATTGATAGTAACTCCAATCAATGGACCTTTTTGTTATAATCGAGATTCACTCTAGTCATGGAGATTTTGTCATATCGAGAGTCACTCCAGTCATGGAGCTTTTGTCATATCGAGAGTCACTCCAGTCACGGACCTTTTGTCATATCGAGAGTCACTCCAGTCACGGAGCTTTTGTCATATCGAGAGTCACTCCAGTCATGGAGCTTTTGTCATATCGAGAGTCACTCCAGTCACGGAGCTTTTGTCATATCGAGAGTCACTCCAGTCACGGACCTTTTGTCATATCGAGAGTCACTCCAGTCACGGAGCTTTTGTCATATCGAGAGTCACTCCAGTCATGGACCTTTTGTCATATCGAGAGTCACTCCAGTCATGGACCTTTTGTGAAATGGATAGTCACTCCAGTCATGGAGCTCCTGCCTTGACTCTCCTGTTCTTCACAGAAACAGGCAGTTTACATCTTTTTACAATTACATCGTCAGTATGAATGACTTGACACCTGTCCAGCATGTCAGAGAGATTTCCAGATGCTTTTGCTGGTCTTTCTTGTCTCTGACAACAATCCTTGGTGGAGGTTTTTTTATTTGTTGCTTATGAACAACCAGAAAAAATGTTGTTGCAAACTAAATCGATGAGTGACATGAGCTAGTTGTGGTCCATTAGTGCCAACATGTTTGGAGGACTCAAATGGAAACTATGCAACCTGAGCGTTTAGCTCTAACATTGGTTAACGGAACTATGTCGGATCTTTCAAAGACCTGACAGGCAAAAGAAGCTTACAAAATGGGTCACACTTGCATCTTAGAAAAATAAAGTTTCGATCGTTAAACTAAAGCGCAAATGTGTGTGTGTGTGTGTGTGTGTGTGTGGTGTGTGTGTGTGTGTGTGTGTGTGTGTGTGTGTGTGTGTGTGTGTGTGTGTGTGTGTGTGTGTGTGTGTGTGTGTGTGTGTGTGTTGTGTGTGTGTGGTGTGGTGTGTGTGTGTGTGTGTGTGTGTGTGTGTGTGGTGTGGTGTGTGTGTGTGTGTTGTGTGTGTGTGTGTGTGTGTGTGTGTGTGTGTTGTGCGTGCGTGCGCGTGTGTGTGTGTTCATTTTTTTTTTATTTCGAGGGTAATGGAATAAGCTTCCATGCTTTGTTTTTACATCCAGTCTCTACGTGTATGCATTAAAAAAAAGGTTTTATCCGTTTAGATAAAAAAAAACCCTACACTTTTGAAAGGCAGAACAGATTTTGACCAGAGCGTACGATGTTCAGCGTGCATTCGCACATGCTGCATCGGGGGACGGGATAGCCAAGTGGTCAGAACATTGCGTTCGCAATTTCACGACCCGGGTTCGAGTCCCGTTGGAGATTTTTCTCCTGGAGTTAAAATCAGTGCCGACTCCACTCTCCCCCAAAGTCCTTCGGATGAGACTATAAACCGAGGCCCGTGTGTGAACGCACGCAGAACATCTTGCGCACACGTTAAATTCTGTTCGGCTTTTCGTAAGAGTAGGCCATCGTGTGCCGGTGGGAACAGATGACATTTACAAAACTGCATACACATAGGGACTGATGTAAAAAAAAAAATAAAAAAAAAGCACAAAAGTGCTTATCCCATTATCCTCGATATAAAGGAATAAGATACAATAAAAAAATTTAAAAAATAATATATATATAGTCTCATACAAAGTGTGTGGTGTGTGTGTGTGTGTGTGTGTGTGTGTGTGTGTGTGTGTGTGTGTGTGTGTGTGTGTGTGTGTGTGTGTTATTCTAAATCCCCAGTATACATAACTGGTAGCATATACACAACAATAGTAAAGTTGGCGCCTAGAGCAAATCAATACTGCTGCATCATTTGGGGAATATTTTCCTTTTGTTTACATGAACCGAAACAAAAACACTTTCACTTCTGTTTCTTTTCGGTTTGGGGTTTCGGGGTTCTTCGTTTAAGAAATTGGGAGTTCTTGACAATACAATGTGTAGCTCATGTTTCCTTCCTTTGATTACAAAAAGTGAGCTTTTCTTTTTATCTTTGAGTCACTTTTCAATGTATACGTATGTGCGACTGCTTTTACCCCTTAGGTAACCTGTAAAAAAAAATGTGCACTGATTATTTAATTTCTGTGGCAATGCCAAATACAATCAATCTGGAATGACCTCCCTCTCTCCCTTCGGCAAAAGCCTACATATGACACTTTTAAATCCAACCTCAAGACACACTTGTTTCAAACCTAAGATTTTTGCCTTCTGTTTTCATCTCCTATTTGTCTCTGCCTTCAACATTTGAAATTCCATTCACCCTGTCAAAAATGTATAACCTCTATAAGTGTGTGTGTGGGGTGTGTGTGTGTGTGTGTGTGTGTGTGTGTGTGTGTGTGTGTGTGTGTGTGTGTGTGTGTGTGTGTGTGTGTGTGTGTGTGTGTGTGTGTGTGTGGGGGGGGGGGCTTTCGAATTTGCTAGAATTATTTGTTGTCATTGGTTGTTTGTTTGTTGTGAGGGTCGAGTGCAAGCGCTTTGATTTGTTTTTACAAGATATAGCGCTATATAAATTCCATGTATTATTATTATTATTTATCATTAAGTAGACGTGTAACTTTCCGAAGGTCTTTCCGTTGTGATGACATCCTCATTTACGGGACACGTCATCCTAAATCGGAGCTTCCCCAGCACCGATCGAAATTGGCCGTGTACAACCATACCTGTGCCGGACAAGCATGCAGTCATGACCAGTTTGAAGTATCGCGCAACGCTAAGGCCAGATATAAGTCTTCTTAATGCAAGCTGCCAACAATCTGATCAGCGAAACATCGTGTGGTCATCCACAGATTCTCATTTTTATTTGGAACTTTTATCAAACACAACGCACATGGGCGTGAAAGCTTCCCGGAAATCCTATGGCTATAAGTTGTTCTTTACCTTCTTTCCTGAACATAAATGGCCGGAGAAGCTAGCAGACGGTCTGTGGAACTGCTCTGTGAAGCATTACCCCAGCTTCCGTCACCACCTGGCCTGTAACCTGAAGACAGAGTGTCATGATGGACGTGATGAGACAGGTGACTGTCCCTACAGCAGTCCTGAGTGTCATGGGAAAATAGCTCTCTGTAACAGGTGCTACTCCATTGTGGACAGTCTTGCTGGATTTGTCAGTGACAAAACTGATATCAACGAGAGAGGCAATGACTATTGTAATTCTATAGGAGGACAGCTGAGCTTGCCAAAGTGCGTCACTAACTTGTTTACAGTTCTTCTAGACAAGACAAAAATAGAAAAGGGAAGATTGACATGGTTGTGGACAGGTTTGTATTCGAATGATATGTCACTTCCAAGTATGTACCTACCCAGGATAATTCACATGGATGGAACAGTTCTTTATCATATTCGTGCTTTAGCTCAGAATCTTTTTGGAAAGTCAAAAGTGTGTTTTTTTCTAAACATTGTAATTATGTCAAATCCATGTAATAAAATGCGTAACACAGATGGAGTCATTTGTGAGTTTCAGACAAACGAAACAAAGAAAACTGATCAAAGCTTTCACTCACAGACAGTTTCTTTTAACCATGTTAAATTGCCAGTAGGACAAACTATGACAAAGTGCACTGACGGCTATATAATTCACACCTTTCTACTGTGTGGTTCCAGCCAGTGCAAGACTTGTGGGCAGCAGCCAACATCTCTTTGGGCTTACTCTAATGTGTCATCACATGGACAGGCATCTCATTTACTACAGCAACACGATTTATCAGTTCCCAGTTTTCCATGCAAAGATGATGGGAAAGAACTGTCGTACACTTTGGTGTGCAACTTTGTCACTGATTGTCAGGATAAAAGTGATGAAACCTTCTGTCAGCATCCTCCATGTGTCAGACAGTTCAGATGTACTAATGGACAGTGTCTGTCTATTGACAAGTTCTGTGATTATTCGTACCATTGTTGGGACAAGTCTGATGAACACAAGTGTGTACAATTCAGAGGAACACGTATTAGTGGAGATTATGTGCCACCCCCTGCTCTTATCAACCTTGATACCAAAAATCGTTTCAGTTTTCACCCCAATGAATTCTAGTGAGCCATGTCCAGACACCCATTATCGTTGTCCAGATGTTTTCAAGTCTTGTCTGCCTGTCTATACACGATGTAATTCAATGTATGACTGCATTGACAAACAGGATGAAGAGGGGTGTGAGGAAATGACATGCTCAGGATTTTTCCGATGCAGAAGTTCAAAGATATGTTTGCACAATGAGCACATTTGTGATGGCTGGTCTCATTGTCCAATGAATGATGATGAACTGACATGTGACCTAACCTGTCCTGTGAACTGTCTATGTCAAGGTCACACATTTCTGTGTACTAAGCCTATCTCTGCAGCTCCCTTCCCTCAGCTCCGCCACTTGAATGCTACACATTCTGGAATGACATTGTCAGATATCAGTAATAATACTTTCTCATTGGTGCAATATTTGCATACTGCTCTATACATTCTTACAAAACATAGTCTTGGTGAACTTAAGGAGTCTTGATCTTAGTAGCAACATAATTCCTTTTCTCAATATGACTTCCTTTCTTGGTTTCAGAAACCTGCAAGAATTGTCCTTGTCCAACAACCCACTTACCTCACTCCACCTTGGTCTTCCATCTGTCAACCAGCACAGTGTACTCACAGCTCTGGATCTGTCTCACACCACACTGACAGTATTTGACACCACAGCACTGTCACTATTTCCTCAGCTGCAGACACTGAATTTAACATCCACCTCCATTCACACAATCAGTGATGCTGGGTTTCAGTCCATGCTTCAGTTGACTGAGCTGTATATGGATTACAGCCCTGTCAAAACATTTCCACCTGACCTATTTAAAGCACTTTCCAGTCTGCACTTTGTGTCCACTCACAACTACAAACTTTGCTGTACAGAAATTCTGCCCTATAATTTTGACAGCTTAGGATGTCATGCTCCAAGAGATGAAATCTCTTCATGTGAAGATTTATTACAGTCATGGATATACCGAGGGTTTCTGTGGCTGACAGCATGTCTGTCTCTTACTGGTAATGTTTTCTGCTGCTGTGCACGTTTGTTTGCTAAAAGCCTGGCGTCCTCTAGTGGTTTCAGCGTGTTTGTCACCAACCTCACCATGGCTGACTTTCTGATGGGGGTCTACATTGTTATCATTGGAGTGGCAGATGAGCTCTTCCGTGGACGGTATCTTCACAATGATGACACTTGGAAAAACAGCGTGAGCTGCAAAGTGGCTGGTTTTCTGTCTCTGCTGTCCAGTGAGGTGTCAGCACTGATGATTGGCTTTATTACACTGGATCGTTTTATTGTTCTCCACTTCCCTTTTAGCACTGTCAGATTTAACAGACTATCAGCTGCAGTGGCTTGTCTCTTCACATGGTTGACTGGCTGGTTACTAGCACTGGTGCCATTGCTTCCAGTTACATCTCACTGGGAATTTTATAGTCAGACAGGCATCTGTATCCCCTTGCCAGTTACAAGACGAAAATATACAGGCAGTGGTTATTCTTTTGGCGTTTTCATTGTCCTCAATTTTATCATCTTTTTACTTGTTGCTGTGGGCCAAGCTCTTATTTATTGGACAATACAGAAGAATGCTCTGAAAACAGATTCCACCAAAGTGTCTCATGATATGACCATAGCACGGCGGTTGATCACCATTGCAGTCACAGATTTCATGTGCTGGTTTCCCATAGGCCTCTGTGCGATGTTAGCTCTAGCTGGTACACCAATTCCTGGAGAAATCAACGTAACTCTGGCTATATTTGTCTTACCTTTAAATTCTGCCATCAATCCATTCATGTATACACTCAATACTCTTGCCGAGAAGAGAAAGAAAAACAATGAAGCTAAACTTAAAGAATGGCTGGCATCTCACCCTGACTTATTTGTAAATTGATATTCTGAAATAGTTTTGTTTACATCCCATAACCAGGCCATTATTTATCTCCAGAACTGGCGGACCCGTTGTTCTCCATTCTTTGTCTTTTTCCATCAGAGACCACTGCTGTTGTCTGTAATGGTATGAGTGTGTCATTTCCCTGATACTTTAAGTCTGTGGTGTGTCAGTGTGTGTCAGTGTGTGTGTATGTGTGTGTGTGCGTTTTAAAAAAATATTTTTATTGTATTCTTTTATATCGAGGATAATGGGATAAGAACTCTTGTGCTTTTTTACATCCGGTCCCCGTGTGTATGCAGTTTTATATTAATGTCATTTGTTTCCACCGGCACACAATGGCCTAATCTTACGAAAAGCAGAACAGGATTTAACGTGTGCGCAAGATGTTCTTCGTGCGTTCGCACACGGGGCCTCGGTTTAAAGTCTCATCTTGTGCGTGCGTGCGTGCGTGCGTGCGTGCGTGCGCGCGTGTGGTGTGTGTGTGTGTGTGTGTGTGTGTGTGTGTGTGTGTGGTGTGAGTGTGTGTGTGTGTATATATATATATATATATAGAAGAGAGAGAGAGAGAGAGAGAGAGAGAGAGAGAGAGAGAGAGAGAGAGAGAGAGAGAGAGAGAGAGAGAGAGAGCCGCTGTGGGCTAGTGGTTAGGGCGTTGGACTCGTAATCTAAAGGTTGCGGGTTCGATCCCAGCTTTCGGCTATGGCATTGTGCCCTTGGAAAAGGCACTTTACGGCTATTTTCTCACACCACCCAAGTGTAAAAGGGGTACCAACCTTGCGTTGGGGGTTAACCCTGCGATAGACTGCCGTCCAATCCAGGGGGGAGAATGGTTTTCGGGCCCTTGCTACCCGCATTTTTTTATCAGTTACAGAGCCCGCGGCGCCAAGACCCTATTCTACTCTATGCATACAAACTTTACAATCATATTTGATGTGTGTGGCGCTGGACTTATGGCGACACCACAGCCCCGAAGATGGCAACCCCCATGTACATAGCCAAGTTTGTCGGAAAGAAACATGGTACAGTGTACGCATAAATGACCCCCACAACACACATCAAAAAAAAAAAATAATAAAAAATAAAATAATAATAATAATATCATACAACATCATGCACCACAGCATCCCCACATTCATACACACACAAACGTACACACAAACAGCACCGCTTCCATACCACCACCACCCCCATCCCTCCCCAAACACACTATGAATAAGCAGAAGGCTCGACAAAATGTGACGCAATAATAACCCCTAGAACACACATCAAATAATAATATCATACAATATCATGCACCACAGCAATCTGCAGGGTCTCCTCCACAAGCACAAACAAAAACAATCGCACACACAAACACCAGCGAACGCACGCACGCGCGCATGCATACACACCCTCCCATGAATAAAGCTAAAGAAGCATTTCAAAAGATGTGACCAAAACGCCGTTTTCCGTCTCTTGCCACCCGCACTTTTCCGCAGTTACAGAGCCCACGGCACCAAGACCCTATTCTACTCTATGCATACAAACTCAACAACCATTTTCGATGTGTGTGGCGTTTGACTTGTGGCGACACCACAGCCCCGAAGATGGCAACCCTGCTTGTACATAGCCAAGTTTGTCGCAAAGAAACCGGGTACAGTGTACCAAAAATGACCCCCGCAAAACACATCCAATAATAATATCATACAATATCATGCACCACAGCAATCTGCAGGGTCTGCTCCACACGCACAAACAAACACAATTGCACACACAAACACCAGCAAACGCACGCACGCGCGCATGCATACACATCCTCCCATGAATAAGCTAAAGAAGCCTTTCCAAAGATGAGACGAATACGCAGTTTTCGGGCCCTTGCCACCCGCACTTTTAATCAGTTACAGAGCCCGCGGCGCCAAGACCCTATTCTACTCTATGCATACAAACTTTACAATCATATTTGATGTGTGTGGCGCTGGACTTATGGCGAAACCACAACCAAGAAGATGGAAGCCCCCATGTACATAGCCAAGTTTATCGGAAAGAAAAATGGTACAGTGAACACATAAATGACCCCCATAACACACATCAAATAATAATAATAATGATAATAATAATAATAATAATAATAATAATAATAATAATAATATCATATAATATCACGCACCACACCATCACCACATTCATACACACACAAACACAAACACAAACACAAACACACACACACACACACACACACACACACACACACACACACACACACACACACACACACACACACACACAAACACACACACACACACACACACACACACCACGCAAACTGGTGTACTAAAAAATCCACCAATCACAGCAGCGCAACATCAGGACACAATTTGCACAGTATATAAAGTCTTTTTCCTGTATCCTGCTCTGCCCATATAAACGCACAACACCTGTCCCAGAAGTTGAGGGACAGTGTATGCATACAGTGCAATATAGTCTTGGTGTCACGGGGTCTTTTAACCTGCAAAAGTCGGGGTTGGACGGGGCCGAAAACGGCTCTTTGGCTGCCATCTGTGCTCAAAACGGCACCTTTTTCGGGTGGGAGTGGGTATGCTTGCGCGCACGCGCGCGCGCGCTGGTGTTTGTCAGTGTGTTTGTTTGTGTGCGCGCATGTGGCGGCGACCCTCCACTTTGCCCTGGTGCATCATAGTGCTGTACATTGTCATTATTCTTGTGGGCAACGCTTGTTTTTTGTCGCGTACACCTACCAGCTTTCCTTCCGACCAAGTAGCTTTCTTAGCTCTCGGGGGCCCTCGTGTCGCCACAAATCTTACGCCACACCTGTCCCAGATGATGGGGGACAATGTATGCAAACAGTGCGATCTGGTCTTGGTGCTAACGGGTCTTTTACCCTGCAAAAGTCGGGGTTGGACGGGGCCGAAAACGGCTCTTTGGCTGCCATCTGTGCTGAAAACGGCACCTTTTTCGGGTGGGGGGTGGGTATGCTTGCGCAAACGCGCGCGCGCGTTGGTGTTTGTCAGTGTGTTTGTTTGTGTGCGCGCATGTGGCGGCGACCCTCCACTTTGCCCTGGTGCATCATAGTGCTGTACATTGTCATTATTCTTGTGGGCAACGCTTGTTTTTTGTCGCGTACACTTACCAGCTTTCCTTCCGACCAATTAGCTTTCTCAGCTCTTGGGGGCCCTCGCATCGCCACAAATCTTGCGCCACACCTGTCCCAGATGGTGGGGGACAGTGTATGCATACAGTGCGATCTGGTCTTGGTACCACGGAGTCTTTTACCCTGCAAAAGTCGGGGTTGGATGGGGCTGAACACTCCTCTTTGGCTGCAATCTGTGCTCAAAACGGCACCTTTTTCGGGTGGGGGGTGGGTATGCTTGCGCGCACGCGCGCGCGCGCGCTGGTGTTTGTCAGTCTGTTTGTTTGTGTGCGCGCATGTGGCGGCGACCCTCCACTTTGCCCTGGTGCATCATAGTGCCGTATATTGTCATTATTCTTGTGGGCAACGCTGACTTTTTGTTGCGTACACTTACCAGCTTTCCTTCCGATCAAAAAGCTTTCTTAGCTCTTGGGGGGCCCTCGTGTCGCCACAAATCTTGCAGCCACACCTGTCTTAGATGGTGGGGGACAGTGTATGCATACAGTGCGATCTGGTTTTGCTACCACGGAGTCTTTTACCCTGCAAAAGTCGGGGTTGGACGGGGCCGAAAACGGCTCTTTGGCTGCCATCTGTGCTCACAACGGCACCTTTTTCAGGTGGGGGGTGGGTATGCTTGCGCGCACGCGCGCGCGCGCTGGTGTTTGTCAGTCTGTTTGTTTGTGTGCGCGCATGTGGCGGCGACCCTCCACTTTGCCCTGGTGCATCATAGTGCCGTATATTGTCATTATTCTTGTGGGCAACGCTGACTTTTTGTTGCGTACACGTACCAGCTTTCCTTCCGATCAAGTAGCTTTCTTAGCTCTTGGGGGGCCCTCGTGTCGCCACAAATCTTCCAGCCACACCTGTCCCAGATGGTGGGGGACAGTGTATGCATACAGTGCGATCTCGTCTTGCTACCACGGAGTCTTTTACCCTGCAAAAGTCGGGGTTGGACGGGGCCGAATACTCCTCTTTGGCTGCCATCTGTGCTCAAAACGGCACCTTTTTCGGGTGGGGGGTGGGTATGCTTGCGCGCGCGCACGCGCGCGCTGGTGTTTGTCAGTCTGTTTGTTTGTGTCCGCGCATGTGGCGGCGACCCTCCACTTTCCCCTGGTGCGTCATAGTGCTGTATATTGTCATTATTCTTGTGGGCAACGCTTCCTTTTTGTCGCGTACACTTACCAGCTTTCCTTCCGACCCAGTGCCTCTCTTAGCTCTTGGGGGCCCTCGTGTCGTCACAAATCTTGCGGCCACACCTGTCCCAGATTGTGGGGGACAGTGTATGCATACAGTGCGATCTGGTCTTCGTACCACGGAGTCTTTTATCCTGCAAAAGTCGGGGTTGGACGGGCTGAAGACGGTTCTTTGGTTGCCATCTGTGCTCAAAACGGCACCTTTTTCGGGTGGGGGGTGGGTATGCTTGCGTGCACGCGCGCGCGCGCTGGTGTTTGTCAGTGTGTTTGTTTGTGTGCGCGCATGTGGCGGCGACCCTCCACTTTGCCCTGGTGCATCATAGTGCTGTATATTGTCATTATTCTTGTGGGCAACGCTTGCTTTTTGTCGCGTACACTTACCAGCTTTCCTTCCGACCAAGTAGCTTTCTTAGCTCTTGGGGGCCCTCGTGTCGCCACAAATCTTGCGCCACACCTGTCCCAGATGGTGGGGGACAGTGTATGCATACAGTGCGATCTGGTCTTGGTACCACGGAGTCTTTTACCCTGCAAAAGTCGGGGTTGGACGGGGCCGGAAACGGCTCTTTGGCTGCCATCTGTGCTCAAAACGGCACCTTTTTCGGGTGGGGGGTGGGTATGCTTGCGCGCACGCGCGCGCGCGCTGGTGTTTGTCAGTGTGTTTGTTTGTGTGCGCACATGTGGCAGCGACCCTCCACTTTGCCCTGGTGCATCATAGTGCTGTACATTGTCATTATTCTTGTGGGCAACGCTTGTTTTTTGTCGCGTACACCTACCAGCTTTTATTCCGACCAAGTAGCTTTCTTAGCTCTCGGGGGCCCTCGTGTCGCCACAAATCTTGCGCCACACCTGTCCCAGATGGTGGGGAACAGTGTATGCATACAGTGCGATCTGGTCTTGGTACCAGGGAGTCTTTTACCCTGCAAAAGTCGGGGTTGGACGGGGCCGGAAACGGCTCTTTGGCTGCCATCTGTGCTCAAAACGGCACCTTTTTCGGGTGGGGGTGGGTATGCTTGCGCGCACGCACGCGCGCGCTGGTGTTTGTCAGTGTGTTTGTTTGTGTGCGCACATGTGGCAGCGACCCTCCACTTTGCCCTGGTGCATCATAGTGCTGTACATTGTCATTATTCTGTGGGCAACGCTTGTTTTTTGTCGCCTACACCTACCAGCTTTCCTTTCGACCAAGTAGCTTTCTTAGCTCTCGGTGGCCCTCGTGTCGCCACAAATCTTGCGCCACACCGGTCGCAGATGGTGGGGGACAGTGTATGCATACAGTGCGGTCTGGTCTTGGTACCAAGCAGTCTTTTACCCGGCAAAAGTCGGGGTTGGACGGGGCCGAAAACGGCTCTTTAGCTGCCATCTGTGCTCAAAACGGCACCTTTTTCGGGGGGGGGTGGGTATGCTTGCGTGCAAGCGCGCGCGCGCTGGTATTTGTCAGTGTGTTTCTTTCTGTGCGCACATGTGCCAGCGACCCTCCACTTTGCCCTGGTGCGTCATAGTGCTGCATATTGTCATTATTCTTATGGGCAACGCTTGCTTTTTGTCGCGTACACTTACCAGCTTTCCTTCCGACCAAGTGCCTTTCTTAGCTCTTAGGGGCCCTCGTGTCGCCACAAATCTTGCGGCCACACCTGTCCCAGATGGTGGGGGACAGTGTATGCATACAGTGCGATCTCGTCTTGGTACCACAGAGTCTTTTACCCTGCAAAAGTCGGGGTTGGACGGGGCTGAAAACGGCTCTTTGGTTGCCATCTGTGCTCAAAACGGCACCTTTTTCGGGTGGGGGTGGGTATGCTTGCGCGCACGCGCACGCGCGCTGGTGTTTGTCAGTGTGTTTGTTTGTGTGCGCGCATGTGGCGGCGACCCTCCACTTTGCCCTGGTGCATCATAGTGCTGTATATTGTCATTATTCTTGTGGCAACGCTTGCTTTTTGTCGCGTACACTTACCAGCTTTCCTTCCGACCAAGTAGCTTTCTTAGCTCTTGGGAGCCCTCGCGTCGCCACAAATCTTGCGCCACACCTGTCCCAGATGGTGGGGGACAGTGTATGCATACAGTGCGATCTCGTCTTGGTACCACGGAGTCTTTTACCCTGCAAAAGTCGGGGTTGGACTGGGCCGAAAACGGCTCTTTGGCTGCCATCTGTGCTCAAAACGGCACCTTTTTCGGTTGAGGGTTGGATATTCTTGTGCGCATGCACGCGCGCGCTGGTGTTTGTCAGTGTGTTTGTTTGTGTGCGCACATGTGGCGGCGACCCTCCACTTTGCCCTGGTGCGTCATAGTGCTGTACATTGTCATTATTCTTGTGGGCAACGCTTGTTTTTTTGTCGCGTACACCTACCAGCTTTCCTTCCGACCAAGTAGCTTTCTTAGCTCTCGGGGGCCCTCGTGTCGCCACAAATCTTGCGCCACACCTGTCCCAGATGGTGGGGGACAGTGTATGCATACAGTGCGGTCTGGTCTTTGTACCAGGGAGTCTTTTACCCTGCAAAAGTCGGGGTTGGACGGGCTGGAAACGGCTCTTTGGCTGCCATCTGTGCTCAAAACGGCACCTTTTTCGGGTGGGGGGTGGGTATGCTTGCGCGCACGCGCGCGCGCGCTGGTGTTTGTCAGTGTGTTTGTTTGTGTGCGCGCATGTGGCGGCGACCCTCCACTTTGCCCTGGTGCATCATAGTGCTGCACATTGTCATCATTCTTGTGGGCAACGCTTGTTTTTTGTCGCGTACACCTACCAGCTTTCCTTATGACCAAGTAGCTTTCTTAGCTCTCGGGGGCCCTCGTGTCGCCACAAATCTTGCGCTAACACCTGTCCCAGATGGTGGGGGACAGTGTATGCATACAGTGCGATCTGGTCTTGGTACCACGGAGTCTTTTACCCTGCAAAAGTCGGGGTTGGACGGGGCTCTCGGAAGGAAAGCGTGTAGGTGTACGCGACAAAAAACCAAGCGTTGCCCACAAGAATAATGACAATGTACAGCACTATGATGCACCAGGGCAAAGTGGAGGGTCGCCGCCACATGCGCGCACACAAACAAACACAAATCTTGCGCCAAACACACTGCAATTGGTTCCATTCAAGACCCGTCCACTTTCTGATGCAGTATTGAATACAAAGTTGACAGCACCTTTGTACTGCGGAATGTTCTTGACTGAAAATCCCACCCCATAGATATTAGTTTCCTAGGTTCTTTTCCATGCCAAAATAAATTGAGAATAGATAGATAGATAGATAGATAGATAGATAGATAGATAGATAGATAGATAGATAGATAGATAGATAGATAGATAGATAGATAGATAGATAGATAGATAGATAGAGATCTGTGTGTGTGTTAGATAGATAGATAGATAGATAGATAGATAGATAGATAGATAGATAGATAGATAGATAGATAGATAGATAGATAGATAGATAGATAGATAGATAGATAGATAGATAGATAGATAGATAGATAGATAGAGATCTGTGTGTGTGTGTTTCTCTGTGTGCGTGTGTGCGTGTGCGTGTGTGTGTGTGTGTGTGTGTGTGTGTGTGTGTGTGTGTGTGTGTGTGTGTGTGTGTGTGTGTGTTTGAAATCTTACAAATTTGACTGGAACCTAGCACTGTTTCATTTTCTGTCCTCATGTATAAAGCCAGTAACAGAATCAAAGCAATAGCGAAGCTTGTGATTAAAAAAAAACACTGATACTGAAATTCCCTGATTATGTATGAAAAAAATATCCTGAAACATCTTGATTATGCAGAGGTTTTTTTTCTATATTTACATCAACAAAATCACAACTACATTCACTACAATGTTTTTGGCCAAAGAATATATAGTTTTTGACAGCAAATAGCTCTCTGTAACAGATGCTACTCCATTGTGGAGAGTCTTGCTGGATTTGTCAGTAACAAAACTGATATTAACAAGAGAGGTAATGAATATTGTAATTCTATAGGAGGACAGCTGAGCTCCCCAAAGTGCGTTGTTAATTTATTTAACACTATTAAAAACAAGACAAAAATAAATGTAAAAAGGCTGGAAAGTCTCTGGACAGGTTTGTTTACTGACGATGTGTCACTTTTACGTTTGTATATACTCAGTATAACCCACGAAGACAGAACAGTTCTTCATCATGTTAATTATCCATTTTTCAGAAATTTTCCAATGTCAAAAAAGTGCTTACTTCTGGTTGCTGCAGTTCTTCCCAGGAAATGTAACGAAGTGCGTCAATCACTTGTCACAAGCGGGGTGTTTTGTGAATTTCATAAAAACCATACAGAGAAAACTGATCAAAGCTACCACTCAAAGGCAGTGTCTTTTAACAGTGTGAAATTGCCAACAAGAGAAGCTATGTCAAAGTGCACTGAAGGCCATGTAACTCACTCCTTTCTTCTGTGTGGTTTCAGTCGGTTTAGCATATGTACACAGCAAACCACGTCTCCTTGTACCTACTCTAATTTGTTACAACACGAACCTGTGTCTAGTCTACAAGAACAACATGTGCCCCCAGTTCCCACTTTTCCATGTAATGATGGTGTGACAGAACTGTCGTACACTTTGGTGTGCAACTTCATCGCTGATTGTCAGGATGAGAGTGATGAAACCTTCTGTCAGCATCCTCCATGTGTCAGACAGTTCAGATGTACTAATGGACAGTGTCTGTCTATTGCCAAGGTCTGTGATTTTATGTTTCATTGCTTGGACCAATCTGATGAACAGAACTGTGAAATAGCCATATTTCGGTGGAAACTATCACAACAAGCATCACCTCCTGCACTTTTTAACTTTGATGGTTCCAAATACTTCATTTCTAGCCAACTAAATTCTAGTGAGTCATGTCCTGACACCCATTATCGTTGTCCAGATGTTTTCAAGTCCTGTCTGCCTGTCTACACATGGTGTAATTCAATGTATGACTGCATTGACCACCAGGATGAAGAGGGGTGTGAGGAAATCACATGCTCAGGATTTTTCCGATGTAGACGTTCAAAAATATGTTTGCACAATGAGCACATTTGTGATGGCTGGTCTCATTGTCCAATGAATGATGATGAACTGACATGTGACCTAACCTGTCCTGTGAGCTGTCTATGTCAAGGTCACACATTTCTGTGTATTAAGCCTATCTCTACAGCTCTCTTCCCTCAGCTCCGCTACTTGAATGCTACACATTCTGGAATGACATTGTCAGACATCAGTAATAACACTTTGCTCATTGGTGCAATATTTGCATACTGCTCTTTACATTTCTTACCAGACATAGTCTTGGTGAACTTAAGGAGTCTTCATCTTAGTAGCAACAGAATGCGTTCTGTCAATATGACTTCCTTTCTTGGTTTTAGAAACCTGCAAGA
>CM060339.1:25209988-25219988 GCA_030674155.1 Stramonita haemastoma
TGTGTGTGTGTAAGTAAACTATCTCCACATATTATACACAAAGTATGTAAATACTACACTATTTGAGAAACAAGTATCAAATTTACCTCAAGAGGGCGAGATAACCCCATGGTTAGAGCGTTGCACTCATGATCTGAAAGCCCGGGTTTGACCCCCCACCACAGCACCCGTTCCAGGGGATTCCCCCCCCCCCCCTGGAATGAACACCAGGGACGGATAGCATAGTGGTCAGAACATTGCGCTGGCAATTTGACGACCCAGGTTCGAGTCTGGTCCTGGAGTTAACATCAGTGCTGACTCCACTCTCCCCAAAAGTCCTTCGGATGAGACTTTAAACCGAGGCTCCATGTGCGAACGCACGCAGAACATCTTGCGCACACGTAAAAAATCCTGTTCCGCTTTTCGTAAGAGTAGGCCATCGTGTGCCTGTGGGAACAGATGACAATTACAAAATTGCATACGCACGGGGACTGGATGTAAAAAAAACACAAGAGTGTTTATTCCATTATCCTCGATATAAAAGAATAAATCAAATCAAATCAAATCAAATCAGTACAAACTCCACTCCCCAAAACGCCACAGTATCAGACATTAAACTAAGGTCCAGAGTGCAGATGCCCACATAACATCTATGGTATGCCGGAGAATTTGCACAAAGCAGATCTTCCAGTCTTCTTAAGAAAGCAATTGATACTATATGCAGAATATTCCATACTCCCATATTGGTGTTGCCGGAAGAGGGTGGGGGGCTCTCTTTCAGTATAAATAGCATCCCCACTTTCTGGAAATTCCATATTATGTATTTCTTTATGGTTAGTTTCTGTTATTTTCCTCACATTTCTATTAGCTCTCTAGATTATTTCTCACCTCTCCAGTCTTGATTTCTTTCCCTTTTTTGGCAAAAATTACAGTTTCTGTTCTTACGTTATATGACTTTTTGCTTGCATTGATTTTTTTGGTTTGTATTGTTGTTCTTTTCCTTCAGGTTAGGCGGGGGGAGGGGGGGGGGGGTTCTCTGCCAGAGCTCCTAGGTTCACCAATAATGAGGTTTTGCGTATGCATCTATTTTTACCCACCATTAAGGTAGCCGCATTCTAACTTCAGAGCTTGTATTGTTTCGTTTTAGAGACTAGATTGTGGTATCGTGAACACTGGAAATGGCATTGCATGTTCATTCTGCAGTATTATTTGCGTATATGGCAGTGTTTGGTAAAATAAGCTTTCATATGGCAGCTTCCAACAAGATAGACTTTCACAGAGAAGTGTCTGGCAAGACAGGCTTCCATTTGACAGTGTGTGACAAGACAGGCTTCCATTTGGCAGTGTCTGACAGCAAATATGGTAGAGGTCAGCAATATCAGCTTTCATATGGCAGTTTCCAACAAGATAGACTTTCACAGAGAAGTGTCTGGCAAAACAGGCTTCAATTTGACAGTGTGTGACAAGACAGGCTTCCATTTGGCAGTGTCTGACAGCAAATATGGTAGAGGTCAGCAAGATCAGCTTTCATATGGCAGTGTCCACCAAGATAGGCTTTTATATAGCAGTGTGTGACAAGACAGGCTTTCATACGGCAGTGTCTGTCAAGACAGGCTTTCATACGGCAGTGTCTGTCAAGGCAGGCTTTCATATGGCAGTGTTCAACAAGATCAGCTTTCATATGGCAGTGTGTGTCAAGACAGGCTTTCATACGGCAGTGTCTGTCAAGACAGGCTTTCATATGGCAGTGTGTGTCAAGACAGGCTTTCATACGGCAGTGTTTGTCAAGACAGGCTTTCATATGGCAGTGTGTGACAAGACAGGCTTTCATATGGCAGTGTCTGACAAGACAGGCTTTCGTATGGCAGTTTCCGGTGGCACAGATTTTCATATGGCAGTGTGTGTCAAGACAGGCTTTCATATAGCAATGTCTGACAAGACAGGCTTTCATATGGCAGTGTGTGACAAGATAGGCTTTCATATGGCAATGTCTGACAAGACAGGCTTTCATATGGCAGTGTGTGGCAAGACAGGCTTTCATATGGCAGTGTCCGACAAGACAGGCTTTCATATGGCAATGTCTGACAAGACAGGCTTTCATATGGCAGTGTGTTGACAAGAGAGGCTTTCATATGGCAGTGTGTGTCAAGACAGGCTTTCATATAGCAGTGTCCGACAAGACAGGCTTTCATATAGCAGTGTCCGACAAGACAGGCTTTCATATGACAGTGTCGACAAGACAGGCTTTCATATGGCAATGTCTGACAAGACAGGCTTTCATATGGCAATGTCTGACAAGACAGGCTTTCATATGGCAATGTCTGACAAGACAGGCTTTCATATGGCAGTGTCTGAGAAGACAGGCTTTCATATGGCATGTCTGACAAGGCAGGCTTTCATATGGCATGTCTGGTAAGAAAACTTTCATATGTATGTTCCAACAAGATCAGCTTTCATATGGCAGTGTCTGATGGCACAGATTTTCATATGACAATGTCTGATGGCACAGATTTTCATATGACAGTGTCTAAGACAGCTTTCAGTGAATCTAATCCTAACATGTGTGGATGGATCTCATCACACACAATACACAATGCATCACACATTCACATACACTAACACACAAAACAACACACAGCAGCACACTCACACATACATACCACACCACACCACACACACAAACACGCACACAACACAGCACCACACACACACTTACTCAAACACAATCACACACACACACCAACAACACAACACACACACACACCACACCACACACACACCACCACCCACACCACACCACACCACACCACACCACAACCACCACACACACACACAAACACACACACACACACACCACACACACACAGATCAAATAATTCAATCCTTTAATTCCTTGTTGAACATAGAAAAATTTTAATATATAACAAAAGTGTACGAAAATATATTAACATATTTGATACAAGTTTAAGCAGTCATTGAGAAACACAAAACAAATGACAAACAAACCGCCTAAAAGATTATTTTGTAGCCTTTTCAAGGTGTGTGTGTGTGTGTGTGTGTGTGTGTGTGTGTGTGTGTGTGTTTGTGTTTGTGTGTGTATGTGTGTGTATGTGTGTGTGTGCGTGTGTGTGTGCGTGTGTGTGTATGCGTGTGTGCGTGTGTTTGTGTGTGTGTGTGTGTGTGTGTGTGTGTGTGTGTGTTCTCTTAGATAACTTCACTCAGGATTCTTTAATTAAGATCCTGAAATTTTTTTAAAATGTTGATGTAATTTCTCAAAACTACTTCCATGTTCATGTCCCCAACATCTTTCACCTATACAAAATTGCTGAAATTACCACGGCATACATACACTTCGAAGCAAACCCAAGGGTAAGTTTTTGTTTGTTTGAGTACTTGTTTTTCTTCATGTCTCTTACGATTAAAGACAAATATTGCATCCCTTAAGGAAACATACTGAATGTTTACTGAATACTACACACAAATATCAAGCAAAATCACAGCTTTTTTTTTTTTTTTTTTTTAAATTTTCCAAGATTATAAACATCACACAATTTATTTCTGCTGTGACAAAATAGCTATTTTTGTTTTTGTCGGATTTACTTTAAATTTCCATTTTTGATCCCATATTTGCTAGAAGTAATGTGCCCATTGTACCTAAGATATTGTTTAGGCCACAAGAATAACATAATTATAAATCAGCATATCAGGATGCAAGTAACCCATGTACAATATTTATGTACAATGTACAATAACCTATGCACAATATCCTATATACAATATCATGTACAATAATCTATGTACAATATTTGTTAACTCGAATGATATAGGTCAATTTCAGTCAGTTACTACTGGTAAGTGATCATTATCAATAAGAAAGTACATGAACATCACAGTTTATCAATAAGAAAATACATGAGCATCACAGAAACACGAGACTTTTTCTCCAAGATTTCAAGATTCAATTCCTTTAACCCCTCATGGAGTATATAGAATTGCACACACGTTTATCAAAAGAATAAACCTAACAGCAGTTCACTTTAACAAGATAACACCATTACCAACAGAAACTGGAAAAAAAAACGAGTGTTCAACATATAAGGAGAAACAATTGCGAAAGAAGCCATCAACAAAACAATTGAAAAACGAGACAGTTTAACAGATTTTACATCTCCTTTTTTGTATATACAATTTTAGTGGATGCCCGGGGTGGCCGAGCGGGGAAAGGCACTCGGTTGAGTAAAAAAAAAAGTTACATTTTCATCAAATTGTGGGAAATCTGACACATTTTGACAGAGAAAGAAGAACTTGTCAGAATTTACATTTCATCGGTTTACAAAAAATATCAATTTACACAAGCTGGAAAAAAGTTTACACACACATGCACGCACGGACGCGCGCGCGCGCACACATACACACACACACACACACACACATACACACACACACACACACACACACACACACACACACACACACACACACACACACACACACACACACACACACACACACACACACACACACACAAGCACACAGAGTTGTTATCATCATCATTACAATTATTATCATCAATGTCGCTGTCATCAAAACCTTCGTCATCATCATCATCATCATCATCATCATCATAATCATCATCATCATCATCATCATTTTCACAAGCACACTGTGAACAGCTTATCCCACATATCATCAAGCTAATAATGATAACTATTTACATGGCAGACATTTGTATACAGTATACTATTTACATTACTAACGTGGTTCTTCATATTTTGTTTGTTTGTGTGTTTGTTTTGTTTTGGCTTTTTATGGCACATGTTTGTTAAGATATTTCTGATCATTTGTGCAGTGCTTCTAGCGTGCGTGCATGCGTGCGTCTGTGTGCACGCACGTGTGTGTGTGCGTGCGTGCAATTAATTAATTAATTAATACATGGAATTTGTATAGCGCTATCTCTTGTAAAGACAAATCAAAGCGCTTGCATTTGACCTACAGAGCCACAGACAAAATTCCAATTGGTTGGAATTTTTTTTCTGAAGCAGTGGAAAAATTCAAGTCTAGGTGAGAGACAAATTTTTTCAAGTCAAGTCAAGTCAAAAACACATTAATCATCCGTAAAAGGCAATTACAATACTGACAGGCATATTGATACAAATCATAATCAAAGGACACAAGATAGATACATTTCATATTTGTTCAAACATTATATGCTTCCAATTATACTTTTAAATAGCTTCAAATACTATTTTTCAATGACTTACAGTGAAGAGTGGATGGATAGGTGGATAGATTGTAATACTTTCGGTGAAAGACAACTTATCGGTATATACAAGCGGGTTGATATTTGTTTTACTCATCTTTTTTTCCCTCTTTGCCGTGACTGGATTTTTGTTGTTGTTGTTTTTCTTTTATTCATAACACACCCCATCTACTTTTTCTCTTTTTTTTTCTCTCTTTTCCCGTGAAATAATAACGTACTTAATGGAAGTCACCTCTAGCTGATTCATATTTGAAATAATTTCCAACCAAACTAGAAACAAATAGGGTGAAAGAGGGTTACCCTGTCAATAGCCTCTTATTGTTAAAAAAAATGATGATACACTTTCATTCTTATAAAAACGAAACTGTTAGTTTCCTTATTGAAGGCATATAAATAATGGCTATTATCCGATTCATATCCAAATGTTGCAAAAACTGTCCATATTAAAATCAAATCCAGGAAATCAAATGTTTCCTTAAAATCCCACACACGAATGCAAACACGGGACAGGATAGTCTAGTGGTCAGAACAACGCGCTCGCAATTTGACGACCCGGGTTCGATTTCCGTTGGTGGGGATTTTTGCCCTGAAATTAACATCAGTGTTGACTCCACTCTCCCCACAAGTCCTTCGGATGAGACTTTAAACCGAGGCTCCGTGTGTGAACGCACGCAGAACATTGTGCGCACACGTTAAGTCCTGTTCGCTTTCCAAAAGAGTAGGTCGTTGTGTGCCAGTGGGAACAGATGACAAAATTTACAAAACTGCATACACACGGGGACTGGATGCAAAAAAGCACATGAGTGCTTATTCCATTTTCTTTAATAAAGGATTTTTTTTTTAATTTTAAAAGGGCAGATCTCGTTTAGGCCCAAAACTTTCCCCCAACCCATCAGACCATGAGGGGTGGTCTGGATACTAGTCTTTCGGATGAGACGATAAACCGATGTCCCATGTGTTACACATCAATATTTAGCGCACGTAAAAGAACCCACGGCAACAAGCGAGTTGTCAATGGCAAAGTTCTGTAGAAATAAGCTACTCTGATAGGGAAACAAATACATTTGCAGACAGGAAAAAAAATAATGGGTGGTGCTACTCTTGTGGCGACGCACTCTCCCCCGGGGAGAGCATCCTGAATTTGACGCAGCGAAATCTGCTGTGGCATAAAGTGATATAAAATAAATAGTAAACAAGAATTATATAGATAACTGTTACTCTCCTTGCATCAATTCATGATAGACACTGGTGGATCTTCACGTTGCAGAACGGCCTCCAATCAAGTATACACGCGGTATGTTGATAATATGAGGTCTTCTTTAGATTTAAAGAAGAACCACCATGATAAAATACATTCTGCCTCCATCATTTATACCATTCTATGTCACAGCAGATTTCTCTGCGTAAAATTCCGGCTGCCCTCCCCGGGGAGAGCGCGTCGCCACAAGTGCAGCGCCTACCCATTTTTTTCCTGTCTGCAATTGTATTTGTTTCCAGCTATGAGAGTGACCTTTCTCTACAGAAGTTTTTGCCAGGGACAACCCTCTTGTTGCCGTGGGTTCTTTTACGTGCGCTAAATATTGATGTGTAACACATGGGACATCGGTTTATCGTCTCATCCGAAAGACTAGTACCCAGACCACCCCTCATGAGTTTCAGGCCCAAACGGGATCCGAACCACCGTACACTCCGACCCGGACTTTTCGCTTTCTAGACAGGTGCGTTACCTCTAGACCACCGATCTACCACTGTTCACTGTTCAGCACCAGTCACTACTTAAGCATCAGTTCATACGGTCGCATGGGCTGTTGAAAAGAATAGCTGTAGGATTGGCTTAATAAATAGAAAACAGTGAATTTTCCACAAAAAAAAACATTTAAACTATGATGATATTATCTTGTTCAACGTTTATCTTTCCAAGTCCACAGAGTGTCCGCCTACTTGCTCATCGTTGTTGTGAAGTGGCATCCATATTATTCTCTGAAACAACAACAACAACAACAACAACAAATCAGAAGACAAAGTGAGAAAAAAAAAAACACGGATAAAAGAAGATAATTGCTATACATGATTTAAAACATAAGGACTCGTATACATGAATGACTGTAATCAAAAACCACTCTAAGTCGCGGCAGACATCTCTGCGTAAAACTTGGGCTGCTCTCTCTGAAGAGAATGCGTCGCCACAAGCACAGCGCCACCCTTTTTTTTTCTTTCATCAGAAGAGACAAAAGGAATGTTTTAATGCGTTTCATGAACATTCAGAATTGAATTTGTAGTTAAAATAATTATGTTGTTTGGTATCAGAAATCAATCTTAAAAAAAAAATAGTTTGTGCATTTAGAAAGTGAAATTTCATCTTCAAAATGGGGTGGGAGAGCATGGTGATTAGAGTGTTCAGCTCACAAGTTGACGTTACAATGTGATGGGTATGGTGTTGTTGTTGTCGTTGTTGTTATTATTATCATAATGTTGCTGTTGTTGTGCTGTTCATTTATTGTTAGTGTTGTTGCTGATGATGATACTTCTATTTTTGCTGCTGAAATTGCTGTACGGTTGTTGGTGCTATTATTGCTGTTGTTGTTTTGTGTTTTTGTCGGTGCATTGTTATAGTTGCTTCTGTGGTGGTGGTGGTGGTGGTGGTGGTGTGGTGGTGGTGGTGGTGGTGGTGGTGGTGGTGGTGGTGTCGATATTGTTGCTGGTGCTGCTGTTATAGCTGTTGTAATTGTTTATGATAATGTCGCTGACGATGATGATGAGTTTATTATAGGTCTTTTTCGTTTCGGGTTTTGTTTTGTTTTGTTTTGTTGTTGTTGTTTTTGTGCTGCAGCTATTATAGATGGCATCCTTATCGTCATCGTTGTTGTTGTTGTTGTTGCTGATATCGTCGATGTTGTTGCTATGACATTTTGTTGTTGCCAGAAGTGTTGTCATTGCTTTGTCTTTCTACCTGTGGTGGTGGCTCTTTGTTTCTCCTGGCGCTCCTTAGCCTTTCTGATTTCGTCTTGGGACACGTAGAGTGCAGGAGAAGCCACGTTGCCTGGGGCACCTGAAAAGCAAAATTTCAATCCATACCAATCCTACTCGATCCAAGCCACTCTTGATCTGATCCAATCCGATACAATCCTTGCCTAACCTATTCTTGTTCAATCCAATCCGATCCCTGTCCTATCTTGTCTTAGCCAATCCGCTCCGATCCTGTCTTATCTTGTCTTAGCCAATCTAATCCGATCCTGTCCTATCCGGTTTTATCCAATCCGATCCTGTCCTATCCTGTCTTAGCCAATCCACTCCGATCCTGTCCTATCCTGTCATAGCCAATCCAATCCGATCCTGTCCTATCCTGTTTTGGCCAATCCACTCCAATCCTGTCCTATCCTGTTTTGGCCAATCCACTCCAATCCTGTCCTATCCGGTTTTATCCAATCCGATCCTGTCCTATCCGGTTTTATCCAATCCGATCCTGTCCTATCCGGTTTTATCCAATCCGATCCTGTCCTATCCTGTCTTAGCCAATCCAATCCGATCCTGTCCTATTCTGTCTTAGCCAATCCAATCTGATCCTGTCCTATCCGGTCTTACCTAATTTAATCCGATCCGGTCCAACCTGACAAAAACAAATCGATTCAAAAATCCAAAACCATCTTTAACAATCTATGACCTTTTTTTTTTCTCTCAAGAGTATAAAAAAAAAAAGTATATGAATAATGTGCCTTGTGCCTTAGGGAAGAGGAAACCATTTGTGCCAGAAAGAAAAAAAATGACAAAAATATATTTTGACAATGCGTGCACACTGGTGTCCTGATTAGACACCTTCTCTGCAGTCGGAATGCAGCTACCTTAATGATGGGGGGCAATGAATGCCTTGTGTGCAAAGATCTCACAACTGGTGAACCTCAGAGTGCTAGCCAAGGAACAATAAAAAGGTGGTAGTAGAGAGAGAGAGAGAGAGAGAGAGAGAGAGAGAGAGAGAGAGAGAGAGAGAGAGAGAGACAGACAGACAGACAGACAGACAGACAGACAGACAGACAGACAGACAGACAGACAGACAGATAGACAGACAGAGACACAGAGACACAGAGAGAGACAGAGACTGAGGTGCACGGACGCACGCAAGACAAGCACACATGCACACGCTCACGCACACACGCTCACGTACACATACATACACAAATATGCACACACATTCACCAACCCACCCACCCACACACGTACACACACACACACACACACACACACACACACACACACACACACACACACACACACACACACACACACACACACACACACACACACACACACACACAAGTGACCATGAGAATGAATGAATTAACCTTGTTCATCGTCACACCCTACGAAGTCCTTGATGTCTGCATACAGCCGCTCCTCTTCTTCCTTCCCTCCTGTTTCTGCAACACAGAAACAAGGGCAGAAACATGTCTGTGATGAATCAGTCTCTGATGAATCAGTTGATCAGATGGTGCTTTTACGTCACGTCAACCATGAAGCTTACATCCGTCTATTTGCTTGCTTTTTTCCTTTGAAACGCGCGTGTGTGCGCCAATCAGGGATTATTATTATTATTATTATTATTATTATTATTATTATTATTATTATTATTATTATTATTATTAATAATATTATATTATTATCATCATCATTATTATTATCATTATCATCATCAGTTTTATTTTTTATTTTATTTTTATTATTATTATTATTATTATTATTATTATTATTATTATTACTGCTATTATT
>CM060339.1:25251068-25253568 GCA_030674155.1 Stramonita haemastoma
GACAATTTGGTCATAATCAAAAATATATAATTATGTAGTTTGCATTGATTTTGAGAAAGCGTTTGATTTCATATTCAAAAATTTGCTTTGACCTGTTCTGTCTAAGAATGGTATAAGTGGTAAATCATAGTCATGTATTAAAGCTATGTATGAATGTATGTAAAATGTAAAGTTAGGTGTGGTGCGGGGGCGGGATAGTTCAGTGGTCAGAGCGCTCGCTTTACCCCAGTCAAGTTAAGCAGAGTCGACCATGGTTACCGGTTGGATGGGTGACCGTTTGTGCACCTTGGCTTCAGTAGTCCCCCCAGTTCACCCAGCTGTAAATGGGTACCTGCCCTCTTTAGGGTCAGGGAAGGTACAGCAGCGAGGGAGAGGAGATGGGCGCCACCATCCATATACTGGCCCTTAGAGAAGCTGAGGTCTCTGATGCCTCGCTCCCCTACGACCACCTAGGTTACGGGACACCTTTACCTTTACCTTTTTTAAGTGTGGTGTTGCTTTGACATATGTTATTTATTTATTTTATTTATTTTATTTTATTTATTCTTTTATATCGAGGATAACAGAATAAGCAATCATATGCTTTTTTTTCATCCGGTCCCCGTGTGTATGCAGTTTTGTAAATCATGTCATCTGTTCCCACCGGCACACGATGGCCTACTCTCACGAAAAGCGGAACAGGATTTAACGTGTGCGCAAGATGTTCTGCGTGCGTTCGCACACGGGGCCTCGGTTTAAAGTCTCATCCGAAGGACTTTTGGGGAGAGTGGAGTCAGCACTGATGTTAACTCCAGGAAGAAAATTTCCTCGACCGGACTCGAACCCGGGTCTTCAAATTGCCAGCGCAATGTTCTGACCACTAGGTATCCGCCCCACTGCACGGCAGGGGTAAAGCAGGGTGATGTGTGCAGTCCAGCATTGTTTTCTTTTGTATTAACGCATTGGCAACAGAAGTAATTGATAAATAAAGGAAGACACGGGGCCACTATTCCTAGCGATGCATTTGAAGAGTTTTTTTTCTTTGCATATTTGATGACCACTATCCTGCTATCAGAGACTGCGACAGGCCCCGCGGGTTCAGATGCAAACTGTACAGTATGTTGCTGCTTTCCCTTCAGTTGAAGTTTAACATGAAGAAAAGTAATATCAACTGTATTTAAGAAAGGCGGGGTTTTGAGTGTCAGACAGAGGTCGGTTTATCATAATAATGTAATGTCCTTGGTTAATGCGTACAAGTATTAAGGTGTAGTTTTTTCCTGTCATCATAATTTCGTTTTAGCGTGTAAGTGTTTGGCTAACAGAACAATAAATGTTTTACGTATAATGGAAAGACTGCCCACACTTCACGCTTTGTCTTTAAAACTGGTTTTTAAAAGTATTAGACTCTCAAATACAGCCTTTAACACAGTATGGTTCCGAGTTGTGGGGGTCAAATTCAGCTGCAGTTTTCTGTTGATCTGTACATTTATTTGCTCCGAAAAAGTTCTCAGGGTGGATATACACACTCCTAATGAAGTCAGTAGATTTCCAATATACATAATCTCAGGTACACTCGCTACAGGTTTAAAATTTGCAAACGGGGAAATCAAGATACCTTTCCAAGCATAATTATAGAATGCTATTTGAGTTAGATAGTAAGTGTACGAAAAATTGAGTAACTCATCTACGTGATATTTTTTGCATGAAACTTTGGTCGATGTGTGGATGAGTCAAGGTGTGAAAAGTGGAAGTGCGTTTATAGGAATCTTCTGTCAACGTTTAGTTGATTGCAGATGGCAAAAGTGTAGTGAACATGTTCCAAATAGTAACAGGTTTGATTTTTATAGATTCTTTTGTAGTTCACGTGAAACGAAATCATAATTGTTTCAAATGTTGACAGGCATTTGAAAATTGTGACCACAAGGTTTTGGCTGAGAAATTTAACATCACTCTCCACATTGAGATTGTAATATCAATGATTTGATGCGCCCCCTTTGTAAAAGTATTAAAGATTATGAAGTATTATTCAGTTTTATGGGGGAACGGGATAGCCTAGTGGTCAGAACATTGCGCTCGCAATTTGACGACCCGGGTTCGATTCCCGTTCGAGGATTTTTTTCTCCTGGAGTTAACATCAGTGCTGACTCCACTCTCCCCAAAAGCCCTTCGGTTGAGACTATAAACCGAGGCCTCGTGTGCGAACGCACGCAGAACATCTTACGCATACGTTAGGCCATCGTGTGACGGTGGGAACAGATGACATTTACAAAACTGCATACACACTGGGGCTGTATGTAAAAAAAGCACATGAGTGCTTATTCCATTATCCTCGATATAAAAGAATAAATAGATAAATAATGCTGTTCACGTCGTAAGGAGCTCAGAGATAAGTTTATTTCACCTAAATATTATCAACAGCCCTACACTTGTTAAGTTAATGTTGTTGGCGTCCTCAGCAAGACATTACGACATTTGGAACTTGTATCACTTCCTTCACAAAGCCTTCATGCTGAGATCAATT
>CM060339.1:25261068-25263568 GCA_030674155.1 Stramonita haemastoma
AAAAATCTTTTTTGCTCTCTCTTTCTTCCTTGATGGGGATGGGATATTTCTTGAGTTAAAGCACTGGCTTTCCGCAAGCTAAGGTTAAATTAAATCAAAATCAAATCAAATCAAATCAAATCAAATCAAATTCTTTTACTTCGATGATAATGAATAAGCACCCATGTGCCTTTTTACATCCAGTTCCCGCCCTTATCATGGATAACATAAGCAGCATTGAGCGAGGTTACCAAGTGGGCGGGTCACAGTTTGCGCGCCTTGGCTTCAGTACAGTCCCCCCAGTTCACCCAGCTGTCAATGGGTACCTGCCCTTTTTAGGGTCAGGGAAGTTAAAGCAGCGGGGGAGAGGAGATGGGCGCCGCCCTCCATATGCTGGCCCCTAGAGAAGCTGAGGTCTCTGACATCGCGCTCCCCAATCACCACATAGGTTCTGGGAACACCTTTCTTCTTCTTCTTCTATCCCATAATCTCTTTAGACTGTAGGGGCGCCACGGAAGACCTCGCAACCAGCTCTCTCCATTTCCCTCTGTCCTCAACTTTTCTCAGGGTGTCACTCAGCCTGAGGCCCGTCCACTCTCGGATGTTGTCCTCCCATCTCTTTCTCTGCCTGCCTCTCCTTCTCCCGCCTTGCACAGTTCCTTGCAGAATCGTCTTGGCAAGCCCTGTTGATCTTTCGCCGTGCCCATACCACTTCAGTTTGCGATTTTTGACTGTGGTCAGGAGATCTTCAAAGGGCCCGATGGCTTGACCGATTGTGGTTCTCACTTCCTCGTTAGTAATGTGGTCTTTGTAACAGACATCTTTGGCATCTCTTACAAAGACCACATTACTAACGGGAACACCTTTACGTTTACTTTTATAGGCAGCCATACTGCGATTTCAGTTGATACTTTCCCTCGGCTCATGAAGTTAGTATGCTCGGGTCTTGTCATGTACAAAGACATTATTCAAGGACTTTTCAAAGGGTAACAACACATTAAAGCAGGCCTTAACAGTTTGCTTGTACGTAAAACTGACAAGATGCGAACTAGTTACGATGAACAAAAGTAATATTGTTGCATCTAAGAACAGTGAAGGGCCAGTTCAGAGAAGTGGGAAGATGGGTCTGTATTGCAACAGTTGAATTATTGTCCATTGTCCATTGATAGCATATCCGTGACAAAGATTTGTCTAATCTATGACGGACGCTATTATCGAGTGGTTAAGACTTCAATCCTATGTGCCCATAAAGTTGAGGGCTCGAATCTTGAAGGTGTCTGCAGAATTAAGTGTAGGGACTTGTACAATCTCCACGGTCAACTTCAAGTGCAGACCTACCGGTGCCCCAATTCTTTCCATGTAGATACACATGCAGAAAATCAAACATGCACGTTAAAGATCCTGTAGTTCACGTTCATGTTTGCTTGTATTTAAATCTGACAAGTTGCCAGCTACAATGAATAAAAGTAATATTGGAGCATCTCAGAACTGTGATTTCAGGTGATTCATTCCCTTGATAGGAAGGTGGCAGGATGGTTAAGACGTTCGCCTGCCAATATGTAAACCGTGATTCTCAGGGTTCGTACCCAGCCTCGCCCTTTCTTCCCAGTTTGACGAAAAAATCGAACGGAATGTCAAAGTCATTCGGATGAGACTACAAACCGAGGCCCAGTGTGCGAACGCACGCAGAACATCTTGTGCACACGTTACAACCCCGTTCCGCCTTTCGGAAGAGCAGGCCATCGTGTGCCGGTAGGAGCGGATGACAATTATTTTTTAAACAGCATGCACACAGGTGTCGTGTTTAGACGCCATCCCTGAGGAAAAATCGGCGAGTTGGAGTCCCGGGGCGGCTCGGGGCTGTATATGGCAACGTTCTGGTGGCTCCTGCGACGGTACTGGAACCATTCGTATCGGTCATTGCCTTTCTAATGGATCATTCCAGTGGCATGGAGAGGGGGGGTCTGCTGCATGGGTAACAGCTTGCCCTCCATACTTGTCCTCCGAGACTGATGGGCGCCTACTACTTCTAGTTCAGTGGGTTGTGGAAATACGAATTTTCCCAACAGGGATACCCGAAGTCGAAAAACGGCTACCTCCATGGTGGGTAAAAAGGTTAAAGTCTGTCCCGAGCCTAAGGCTCATCAGGCCGGTGCTTATCCCGGATTCTGTGGCGTTAAGCGACTGAGAGTCATAGACTCTCCCCTGGATAGGACGCCAGTCTATCGCAGGGTTAACCCCCAACACAAGGTTGGTACCCCCTTTTACACCTGGGTGGGGTGAGAAAATAGCCGTAAAGTGCCTTTTCCAAGGGCACAACGCCATAGCCGAAAGCTGGGATCGAACCCACAACCTTTAGATTACGAATCCAACGCCCTAACCACTAGACTACAGCGGCGGCTGGGTAAAAAGGTGGCACACACAAAAAAACCTCACCATTGGCGATGAAACTGGAAGAACGCAGGAATGGAAAAAAAAAATAACTGTTTTATCAAGCTTTGATTTTGGGGGTACTATTTTA
>CM060339.1:25268568-25288568 GCA_030674155.1 Stramonita haemastoma
CATGCTATCTTAGAGATTTATTAAAAAAACATAAATATCATGAAGAGTCAAAAAGATTACGAAATGCCATAAACTCACAGAAACGTCAAGACGTCAAAACGTCATGAGTGCTTATCTATTATCCTTTGCCTTGCCTCTCTCTCTCTCTCTCAACTTTCGTCAAGAGGACAAAAACACGCACATTGTGGTTTGCTGTCACACAAAAGAGCAGGTGCGCCAACTTCTTAATTTTTTTTTTTTTTTTTTAATTCTCTATCTTTCGCTTTAACACACTCTGGTGGGCTGTGGGAAAAGGCTCTTCTCTAGGGCGGTACAGCCTGGGTTGTTTTTTTTTTGTTTTTTTTTTTTTGCGACTTTATCTCCTTGGCCACACAATCTTAATCGGGTCGCTATACCTGTACGCTAAAACATGATTATCAACATTGCAAATCGAGTGGAATATTCACGCACACACTCGCAGGAAGCCTGCACACATACACACAGACACACACACACCACACACACACACACACACACACACACACACACACACACACACACACACACACACACACACACACACACTGCACATGCACACACAAATGCACAAATACACACACGCACGTACCCTCACGCATTCGGATACACTGTCATACACAAACGCATTCACACGTACACACGCGCGCGCGCGTACGCGCGCGCGCGCGCGCGCGTACACACCCAGCCGCCCCCTCACACACACACACACACACACACACACACACACACACACACACACACACACACACACACACACACACGCACGCATGCACGCACGCACCACACCCAGCCACCCCCTTACACACACACACACACCACACACACACACACACACACACACACACACACACACACACACACACACACACACCCAGCCACCCCCTTACACACACACACACGCGCGCGCGCCCACGTTCGTATGTACACATTTATACACACAGGTGTGCACATGCGTTTGTGTGTATACACATACGCACACACACACGCATGCGCACACTCATACACATATGCACACATGCACACAAAAGCACTTATGCAGACTTACATAATCGGTGCTTATAATTATTCACAACAGACACACAGATACACAGACACAGACACACAGACACAGACACAGAAACACACACACACACACACACACACACACACACACACACACACACACACACTCACGTTCCTACCTACACATTTATACACACACGCGCCCGCATGCGTTTGTGTGCATACACACACACACACACACACACACACACACACACACACACACACACACACACACACACACACACAAGCACATACACACACGCACACGCACACACACGTACACACACATGCACACAAAAGCACTTATATAGACTTACATAGACGGTGTATATAATTATTCACAACACACACACGCGCGCGCGCACGCACACAACACACACACACACACACACACACACACACACACACACACACACACACTCACACACACACCAAAGACAGTCAAGGAGAAGTTGTTGTACAACATGCTATAATATTATGCTTTATTTGCAAGCAGGAAACTTATTTCAATTTTAAAAAAAACTATAAAAAAACTTGTCAAACCAGCACGCAATGTATGTTTAATTCAACAGATTTTTTTTTTTTTTTACTACCAACGCACCAATGAAATGACACAATAGCTTTCCCACGGGCGATGCTGCTGTACTTTCCTTCTTTGCTGTATATTAGCCACCGAGCAAATTTCTGTATGAAAGGCTTTTTTTACCATACGATGCCGGATTCCCACCATTTTTTACAATGATCATACTTCAGTGAACAAACCTTTAATACTTGCTTTAACTGTTTCTTGTAACTTTGTTGGTGTAAGTTTGTGTTAACTATTTTTTTAAATATTTTAAAACCATTGTGTCTCTCAAGAAACAAAGCCCGGAGTGTCAGCTTGTTGCTCTTGTGTGTGTGTGTGTGTGTGTGTGTGTGTGTGTGTGTGTGTGTGTGTGTGTGTGTGTGTGTGTGTGTGTGTGTGTGTGTGTGTTTGTTGTGTGTGTGTGTGTGTGTGTGAGTGTGTGTGTGTGTGTGTGTGTGTGTGTGTCGGTGTGTGTGCATGCGCACATGCGTGAATGCATGCGTGAGTGCTTGCGTGCCTTGCGTGCATACGCATATCAGTGTGTGTGTGTGTGTGGTGTGCATGCATGTGCGCGCATGTTTGTGCGCTGACATGTGTGTGTGAGTGAGTGAGTGAGTGTGTGTGTGTGTGTGTGTCGCGCGCATACGCGCGTGTATATTTCTGCGGCAATACAGAGGAGAGGAGAGAGAGAGAGAGAGAGAGAGAGAGAGAGAGAGAGAGAGGGAGAGAGAGAGAGAGAGAGAGAGAGAGAGAGAGAGAGAGAGAGAGAGAGGTGTGTGTGTGTGTGTGTGTGTGTGTGTGTGTGTGTGTGTGTGTGTGTGTGTGTGTGTGTGTGTGTGTGTGTGTGTTGTGTGTGTGTGTGTGTGTGTGCACGGTGTGTGTTTCTGCAGCAATAGAGAGAGAGAGAGGGAGTGAGAGAGAGGAGAAGAGAGAGAGAAAGAGAGAGAGAGAGAGAGAGAGAGGAGAGAGAGAGAGAGAGAGAGGGTGTGTGTGTGTGTGTGTGTGTGTGTGTGTGTGTGTGTGTGTGTGTGTGTGTGTGTGTGTGTGTGTGTGTGTGTGTGTGTGTGTGTGTGTGGAGAGAGAGAGTCTGTCACAACACTGAAATAGTCACGCTTTTGATCACAACATTTTTTCAACATGATCAGAAGATTTTTTTGTATAGTATCAGAAACATCAATGAAATATATTTTTTAAAAACCCAGTCATTTGTGAGCTATTTCTGCCTGATGACACTGACAAGACATTTGTTTTCTACTGTGTGCTCGTGGTTATAAGCTGTACTGGAATTAGTAAATAAACCTTCAGCTGTAGCCAAACCACTAAAATCTGATGAAACAATGGACTGTGTACGTGCTGAATCGCCATGACTATGCAGTAGTGTTTAGAGTGAAGTGAGATACCTAGCCAACACTAATGACTGCCAGACTCTCACCCCACACCGTGTATCCCGCTGCTTCTTGCGGGCTGCAGGTGGTAGACTACTACGGTGTGTTCATCTATAGCTTCGCTGTGCCCACAAAAAAAACTCTCAGCAAAGAAAAACAGTTACTCTGCATGCAGACATGTTCAATTTTTTCTCTATATTTGTTGTTTGTAGATTAGAAATGTCTGTTCTTTTAGAGAGAGAGTTAAGAATGACTGATTTTTGTGACTGTGCTTTTCCTGTCCCTCCCCTGCTCATCTTCACCCATGTTTTGACTGCTCTCACGTCAACCAATGTAAAAGAAAGTATATGGAGTTTGGTGTCAAAAGAAAGCTTGTTTAAAGCTGATTGTAAAGAGAGCTTTGTTTGTCTTGTTTTGGACGAATCACTGTGCAAAACGATGCGTGAAATTAACCATGGTAATTTACAGCTGAACACGGCTATAGCACTAGCTGCTACTGCTGTCTTTCCTTTTGCCCGGTTTATTTATATCCACGCCCTGCTGTCATCAACTTTGAGCGGGGAACTAAAGAGACCGCTATGAGAAGCCGTGTTCGATTTGAAAGTAGAGAGCGCCGACTGAGAAGCCTGTTGTGATTGACACAGTAAGTAAACCTTTCAATAGGCATTATCAGCTTTTTTGTTGTTGTGAAAGGGAAATAACACATGGGTAAAACATCGATATATATCCGGATGTACGTATTAATCATTGGTGTCATGGCTCGCTGTTGCGTCTTCTCTCATGTCCCCCCTACGACCTTTGGGACATGGGACTGACTGACTGTCATGGCTCCATTTGAAATCATGTTCTCAGAAACTTTTAGGCTATGTTTGGTACAAAGTAATTACTTCAAAATTTCTGAGTACACAAACTAGTAAATTGAACCTTCCCGATTACATTTCACTGCTGCTAATAAAAGTTTTGTGGGGGAATTTCAATTAAAAACACTTTTTATGTCGAACTACTTTCTGTCGATCGCGAGCAAGCCGGAGTTTTAGCCTAGTCGCTCGCGCAGCCTCGTTTTCGCGTCACTCGCAGTTTCAGTGTCGGACCCCTCGGTGAATTAATCAGAGATAGGCCTTCTTTGCTGACCATAGTATAGCTGTAAATGGATGATCCAAAGTCCACATCGTTTGTGAATCTTGCTACAGTCATAGAAAGATTAAAAGTAATGAATAAAGCATGTATGAGGAAATCCGCGGAGGAAGACAAAATAAAAAGCGTAGTAAACGCCACAGCACAGGTCAAGTCAAGTCAAGTCAAGTCAAGTCAAAAACACTTTAATCATCCCTGAAGGGCAATTACAATACTGACAGGCATATTGATACAAATCATAATCAAACACACGAAGGAGCTACATTTCTTATTTGTTCAAACATTATATAACTTCAAATAAAATGTCACAAACACTCACACTCTACGCGTGCGCGCTTGCACACACGCAAACACACGCATACACACACACCAATGTTTAGATACAATGTTCTTAAAAACCATTGACTAGAAAAGACATATGATCACCATTATTTACACATTATACGCACGCGTTCGCACCCGCACATATACATGCATGCACGCACACACACACACACACACACACACACACACACACACACACACACAGCTCCCCCCTCCCCATACAATCCACACCCACCCGCCCCCACACTCACACATACACACACGCTCCCCCCCCCCCTATCCATACACACCATCCACACCCACCCGTCCCCTCCCCCCCCCCCCACACGCACATAATTGGTAGAAGACATGTGAATTTACAAGCAATTCAAAAAAAAAAATCAATAAAGCCAAAAATAAGACATACTTATTTTATGGGTACATATGCATGTATGTGCACGCCTGTATGCATTGGCTACATACATAACAATGGCAGGTAAGTAATTCAGAGAAGCTTACACACACACACACACACACACACACACACACACACACACACACACACACACACACACACACACACACAGGGCAGGATGAAAAAAAGTTGTGTAAACTTAATCTTTTACCCTCAATAAAGATCATTTTGACTTGACTTGACTTGACTTGACACACACACACACACAAAAGAGCAAACAAACAAACAAAAACAAAAACAAACAAGCTCAGTCAGTGTTATTATGAGTTTAGAACTCGGATAGCTACTGGCACAAAGGAATTCCTTTTTCTGTTTGTTTTGCTGTTGTGGCATTGAAAACGACGTCCTGAAGGCAACAATTGAAATTCTGAAAACAGAGCGTGGGAGGAATCGGCCAAAATGGTTCTTGCTTTACGTACAAGCTGCTGATTACAAAACGACCTGAGGTCTCTTTGTTCTTCTCCGATAATTTTAGAGCAGATTCTCACAATTCTCTGAAGACCATTCTTGTTCTTAATGCTAAGGTTATTGTACCAGCAAATGAAAGCAAAACTTAAAACGCTCTCTATATAAGACTTGTAGAACAAAGAAAGAATCTTTTTGTCGACAAAAAATGAGTTAAGCTTCCTCAGAAAATACACACGTTGTTGCCCCTTTTTGACAATGGCGTCAGTGTTAGCATCCCAATTTAGCTTGTGGTCAAAAACAGTTCCCAGATATTTGTATTTCAAAACGTTTTCAACTTCTTCACTATGGATGATGGTATTCTCAGAAGTGTGCTCCGATCTTCTGAAATCAATAGGAAGGTCTTTAGTTTTAGAAACATTTAGCTCCAGATAGGCCTCATCACACCAATCTACGAACTCGGTAAGGGCTGGACCATGGTCTAGGACTGATCCAGATAAGAGAGACAGAAGAGTGTAGGCTAGGTGTAGGCTAGAAAGGTGTAGGCTAAACAGACACATCAGCGGGTGCAGTGGTATAGTTATTAAACAAGCAGGTGCAGTGGTATAGTTATTAAACAAGCAGGTGCAGTGGTATAGTTATTAAACAGTCAGTTTGTTTTGTAAAATCGGAAGAAATTTTGTTTAAAATAATAGTTATTTTGATAAGCAGGTGTGTGTGTGTGTGTGTGTATTTGTGTGTGTGTGTGTGTGTGTGTGTGTGTGTGTGTGTGTGTGTGTGTGTGTGTGTGTGTGTGTGTGTGTGTGTGTGTGTGTGTAATCAAAAAGATCTTAACTGAGAGTAAAACCTAAGTTTTCACAACGGTTTTCATTTTGCCCTCACAATTTTTTTTTTTTAATGGATATAAAAAACACATCGATAAAGGATAGGAAAACAAAACAGTCTTAATCTAGATACAAATAATATAGCATAAAAAGGAAAGGAAACAGAGGAAATGTATTGCTCACAATATAACCCAAAGAAGACAGCATGATATGCTTGATTCAGACCCCAAAAAAATAGTGAAGAAAAACCAAATAACAAGGCTAGACATAACAGTTTATTAAAAAAAATAATAATAAAAGCTGAAGCCACAGAATAATCTAAAGAATAAAAGAAGTGGTCTTATGATCTATTCCTGTGTGTGTGTGTGTGTGTGTGTGTGTGTGTGTGTGTGTGTGTGTGTGTGTGTGTGTGTGTGTGTGTGTGTGTGTGTGTGCCCGCGCGCGCGTGCGTGTGTGTGTGTGCATGTGTGTGTGTATGTGTTGTGTGTGTGTGTGTTGTTTGTTTGTTTGCTTGTGTGTGTGTGTGTGTGTGTGTGTGTGTGTGTGTGTGTGTGTGTGTGTGTGTGTGTGTGTGTGTGTGTGTGTGTGTGTGTGAATGTAAGTGACACCTACATACTAACATGTTGGTCTGTTGCAAGAAATCAGGGAACACATTTGTATCAACTGCAAGACCCCAGCATCACAAAAGCCACCTTGTACAGTGACCCAGAAAGGTGCAATACTATCAACCATTGTAGTTGTCTGTTAAAAGACAACAAAGTGGCATGTGTGGGGAACTCTGTACATAAGGAATGCCGTGGCATGTACGCCAATAAAAGTTATTAATGCTAGAATTAAGGAGACCTAAGGACAAATCTTTCCTTGGAAAAGCAGAAATTTGCAGCCAAGCATTGAAAATAGAAAATGTTTGTTAGAATGATGCATACTGTGCACAACACACGAAAAGTTAAACTCTTAAAACACTATGGTGATGAAATTGCGTTTGCTCATTCCAATAACATAATTGATATCATATCACTCAGAACAACTCCAGACTGTATTTTTGAGAAGTTATACCAAGAGAAAAGAGAATCCAGTGCTAAAGATGAACAGATGTGTCTTACCAAAGCAGCAGTAACTATCATTCACAATGACATCAAGTCACTGGTTTCTGCAAGACAGCTATCCTGATGCAGACATCCTGCCAGTTACAGTTTCTGAAATCTTGATGCAAGTCACCAACAAATCTGAGGGGAATTAAAAAGTATCAGCAATTAGGCAAGGCATCATCCAGTGCACCAGGCCCAACACTATCATCACACCTGTACAGATTGGGCTTGCTGCGCAAGTGCATCAACGAACTGTTTAGTTCCCGGTTTCTAGTTAGCGTAAGTATTAAGTACTCAGGCAAGCAAACAGAGCAGTACTTGCCCGTCATATTTGGTCAGCCACAAAACAGCTCCGTGTTCAACTTGCAGATCATACTGCTTTGGTCATCAGTGGTGGTCCCCTTTTGCGTCGACTTGTCTGGCCTTGTGGAACAATATACAACCAGCTGGTGCATATGTGTAGCAACTTGGTGAACTGCATCTACAACAGGGATATTGTTGTATTTGATGGCGATTGATTGCAGTGGAACGCTAACCAAAGGTGCAGCTCATCTGAGAAGAAATGGTGGGATCACAGGACCTGTCATTGTTTTGCTGGTAGCATGGTGCTGATTGAGTCCAGAGAATGCTTTTTAGCAAATCCAGCCAACAGACTGCTCTTCATTCAACTGCTTGGTGAAGGATTGACAAAGTCTGGATTCAACACTGTATAATTGTGGTGATGCTAACTGCCTCATTGTAGGTACAGCATTAGAGAAAGCCAGAGAAGTCTGTTTTCAGACCAAAAGATCCTGCCTGTGGGAAAAAGTTAGAATCTGCATTTTTTCGAGAGCATGCATGCGTGTTCATGACACCCAACATCAGCAAAGAGCAAGTGATAGCTGCAGAAGAAAAGACCACTGCAATGATGCATGGTGGCAAGAACAAAGATTCCTTGGACAAGCTCCGATATGTGCCGTACATGCAGAAACCAGCTACTTCTGTTATCATTACACCCAAACTGCCCCCAACATCCTCAGCTGCAAAGTTCCATTCTACGAGGACCTATTTCCAGGTCCATGAATGATTGCATTTAAATTCACATAGATTCCAGTTAGAACCCCAGGACTGGGGATGGGAAATTAAACATGGAGTGATGTTTCCGACGTATAAAGATTTTGACGTAACCCCTGAAGCTCCTCTATATATTGTAAGATTTTTTTAAAAATTAATTATTGTAAGATGTCATTGTCTGACTGAATGCCGAACAGCAAGGTGTACATGCTGTAAGCATGGCTTCGTGTCTTCAGTTGCATGTGGGCAATGTAGAGGGCAAAGCTGCACACATTCAGAGTTGCTGAAGGTCCTGGACTATCCAATTAGGAAGACACACTGCACAGTTCATGCTAAGATGTTGGATATTTACATTTTGTTGAACTGCCATCTTCATGACATTGGAACTGAATCTATGAAAATCTGTAAGAGATGTTACAAGTGATTTTGTGAACCATTAATTTAATCATTGGCGAAATGGTAAAAAAAAAGGTTACTAGCACCTCTTAAATGTCGTCAAATTGAGAAGTAGAGTAGTTTTTGTTAATGAATACAAAGCTGATAGTATGTATTCAACAACAAAAAAACATAACCAAGGTGATTGCCTGTTGCCAGTAGTTTTGTATTGACTTAAAATTGTACTTCGTTTGAAGGCTTGGGTCACTAATTTTAGGGGGGTGGGTAAGCAATTAGGTTATAACGACAACAGCATATATCAAACATCATGTTCTTTGCATCATATGAATGCGTTTTTCAGTGTTTAACATTATTACACTTAAAATGACTGCATAATGTTTAAATTTTGCTGCCTACAGTAACGTTATCTGTAAACTTTTCTCAAATTTGAAAACCGGAAGTGCAATTACATTAGTTTCCCCCCAGTAAAAAGGCATTGGATTGTCAGAGTATAAAAGTTTTAAGTTTAGGAATGTAATTTACACAAGCCTGCTTCAATTAAGTGTAAAAATTCCTGACTGGACAGCAATAACAGCTTGCAAAGCAGCGCAAATGGGAAATACCGTTTCAGCTCAGCTGCACTGCACCTACTCTTTTCAAACACGAGTTACAACTTATCCCCCCACTAAATTTTTATCAACACCAGAAGGGATGGTCAAGTACACCCACCAAAACATAAAACAAGTGAAAAAAATATTGAAGCAATTACTTTGTGCCAGAGCCCTTTTTTGACAAAATTTTCCTGGACTAACAGTGCAGTTCCCCCAGTTCACCCAGCTGTCAATGGGTACCTTCCCTCTTTGGGGTCAGGGAACGTAAAGCAGTGAGGGAGAGAAGTTGGGCTCCGCATTCTACATGCTGGCCCCCTATAGAAGCTGAGGTCTCAGACGCCCCCCCCCCCCCCCCCCCCCTACCACCACACAGGTTATGGGACACCTTTACCTTTAGAGACAACGACCAATAGCTAACAGCAGGCAAGGAGGGACAGAAAGGCAATAATGAAATAACAAAAATGTACACACTCGGAGAACTAAAATAAGAAATAAACAATTACTGATGATTCTGATAAAATTAAAAAAAGACGCTAATAAGTAAGTAGCAGACGGGAAAATATTACGAGGTTAAGCATGTGAAAACACCACTCCACCACCAACTATCAACAAATAAGTCTTATAAATCAAAACTTTTTGGTAAAAGGGAAGAAGCAATTTAAACAATATCCTCATTATGAGGGGAAAAGTACTACCAATAACAAATCACATAAAACATGTGTCCTAGACTTTTTTAAAATGTATAGGCCTAACTTTTTTTTAATATAAATTGCATAATGATTCACACACACACACACACACACACACACATACATACACATACACCACACACACACACACACACACACACACACACACACACACACACAGGGGGACGGATAGCCTTGTGGTCAGAACATTGCGCTGGCAATTTGACGACCCGAGTTTGAGTCCGGTCAAGGAGATTTTTCTCCTGGAGTTAACATCAGTGCTGACTCCACTCTCCCCCAAAGTCCTTCGGATGAGACTACAAACCGAGGCCCCGTGTGCCAACGCACGCAGAACATCTTGCGCACACGTTAAATCCTGTTCCGCTTTTTGTAAGAGTAGGCCATCGTGTGCCGGTGAGAACAGATGACATTTTACAAAACTGCATACACACGGGGACTGGATGAAAAAAGTACAATAGCGCTTATCCCATTATCCTCGATATAAAAGAAAAGAAAATCAGCGCGCGCACACACACACACACACACACACACACACACACACACACACACACACACACACACACACACACACACGTCATCAATTCCAAGGGAAAAATAGATATGTCTTAAATTTTAAGTCATATTACGGAACACAAGAGGAATCTATCCCCTCTGAGAGAGAGAGTTGTTTTTGTTTTTTTAGAGAGTCATTGTAGTGTAAAGCACATAGTTTGGGATATATATATATATATATATATATATATATATATATATATATATATATATATATATATATATATATATAAAACAGAAAATATAGTGGGGAAAAAAGTACAGGTAACCAGTGTAGTGACATACACACACACACACAACACACACACACACACACACACACACACACACACACACACACACACACACACACACATATATATATATATATATATATATATATATATATATATATATATATATATATATATATATATATATATATATATATTATATATATATATATTGATTAGAGTAGTAGGCCTCCGTCAGTCTGTGTAATTAATTTTGTTCATTAATTTTGTGGCTGGTCAGTCCAATGCGGGAGGTAATTGGAAAAAAAGTCACAGGAAAAAAAGTCACAGAAAAAAAGTCACAGGAAAAAAGTCACAAGCGAGCGTGCGTGCGTGCGTGCGTGCGTGCGTGCGTGCGTGCGTGCGTGCGTGCGTGTATGCATTGTACTGCACTACACGTTTTTCTTGATGATATTGCTCTTATTTTACTTTTATTCTCTGGTCTGCGTGCGTGCATGCGTGCGTGCTTGCGTGTGTGCGTGCGTGCGTGCGTGCGTGCGTGCGTGCGTGCGTGTGTGTGTGTGTGTGTGTGTGTGTGTGTGTGCATTGTACTGCACTGCACATTTTTCTTGATGATATTGCTCTTATTTTACTTTTATTCTCTGGCCTGCGTGGGTGTGTGCGTGCGTGCGTGCGTGTGTGCGTGCGTGCGTGCGTGCGTGCGCGCGCGTGTGTGTGTGTGTGTGTGCATTGTACTGCACTGCACATTTTTCTTGATGATATTGCTCTTATTTTACTTTTATTCACTGGCCTGCGTGGGTGTGTGCGTGCGTGTGTGCGTGCGTGTGTGTGTGTGAGAGAGTGTGTGTGTGTATGCATTGTACTGCACTGCACATTTTTCTTGATGATAATGCTCTTATTTTACTTTTATTCTCTGGCGTGCGTGCGTGCGTGTGTGCGTGCGTGCGTGTGTGTGTGTTTTATAAACTGGATTTTACTTGGCTTTGTTAGACCTGGTTGTGACTTTTTTTCCTGTGACTTTTTTTCCTACCCAATTTTGTGACTTTTTCTGTGACTTTTTTTCCTGTGACTTTTTTTTCCTACAACTGGGACAACGACAGTCGTTGGTTTATTGCAAGCGAGTGTTCCTTTGCATTTGCAAAAGGCTATACAGGTGACAGACAGTTTGGTGCAGGTACACTGTGCTGTACTGCATCCAGTTTTGCAGCTGTAACTGACCAGATTGAGCACGTCATCAGGAGCTGGCAGTTGATCATCAAGTCCAGGGGCTGGGCTGAGTGTTGACTGGTGTAACCGCCATCCCTAGTCAACAGGATCCAGCTCAGGAGGAGATGGCTCCCCTGCAGCTTGCCACAGCACAGCCTGAAAGTTTGCTCGTTTGATGTGGGCCTGAAAACTTGCCATCGTTGGAGGAAGGGGACTCCATTTCGGGGAATGTGTCTCTTTCCAGCAATCCTCTTCCTGAAAAGGTTGGCTCGGACGGTGTTCAGATTGGCCCCTGACTCGTCCCCGTAGAGCAGATCAGTGAACTGTAGGCATGACTCAAGAGATTTCCTGGAAAGGTACAGACATCTTCCCAAGCTTCAGCTCTTCAGAGAATACTTCAAGCTTCTTGAGGACTGTCATCTTTCCAATTCCAGCAAAGGAAAAAACTGTGTCACAACCAGTCAGTGCATGAGCTGCCAGCAGATAAGGCATTATGGCTGCATGCTTTCTGGTAACGTCGTTGACGCTTATGACATAATGTGTGGATGTGCACGACTCGATGGTCAGAGTCATACTCTGGGACAGTCGTTTGGTCTTCATGTAGAGATGATGGGCCAAGATGACGAGTACATCGGTGCCATCAGACACAACCCTGATGTTCATCTGTCCTAATGACGATTCGTTGATGACATGAAACGCCATCAGCACATCAGCTTCATCGTGAATACAGAGGGGCTTGCTGAAGTCCAGACCCCATGTGTATAGTGTGCGGGTCTGGCCCAGTGATGACAACATCTGTTGCTGGTGGAGGCTGCATGCTGCAAAGCCGATGTACGATCATTTGTATCAGTTGTTCCTTGTTGGCTGGGACTTTCAGCATGACACTTTGCTGGGGCAGAGGAGACTCTTCGGTCAGGTTGTACACACGACTAGTCCCCTTCTGACGGACGGTTCGACAGCATGACTTTGTGTTCAGTTTGTAGTATTTGTCAAAGACAGTGTGACACTGGTGCTGACTGAACTCGTTGCAAAATGCTGGCAACTGCGGCTGTGATGAAAGTCGAGACTTTAGCTGGAGCTGCAGGCCAAAGTACTGTCCATAAAAATTGCACAGCCATCCAGGATGACAACAGTGGGAGGTTCTTGGTTGCGGACACCAGACAGAATCTGTATTTTGTTCTTCAGAGCAGCCTTGCTAGTTGTCCTCATGTCACCATTCTCGTCAAAAAGGGCTGTAGGTTGTAGAGCTAGTTCATGGGGAAACAAGTTCTCAACAGAAATGGATTCCCTGGAAGTCGCCATAATGCCAAGAACGCGTACATATATGAATTCAATGTCAATAGCTGTGTCCACTTTAGCATGTTTTGTAGTCACTTTCATGACTGCAGCCATGTTCTTCACTTTCTTTGTGAGCTTGAGGTGGAAACTGGCAGGCCATCCACCCTCAAACGCCCATTGTTCTGCAGCACCAGCCTCTACTGCCTCATGGACATTGACAGTTGGGTCATCAATGACGCGGCCAGAAAACACGTTGATGAGGCCAGTGTCAGGATGTTTGCTGGTGTCCAGGATGTCAATGCAGGTAGACAGTGTCTCTCGAATCTTTGCTCTGTCAGCAGCAACCTCCTTAATGCCTTTGTGGCGCCCTTCTTAGTGTGTGTTGACAAAACTGTCTGAACACCCCCTTCTTTGATTTCCTGGAGGTCGTTCAATAGCTGGGTCAGCGTGCTTTGTGAAAAGGCCCATATGGCAAGGGTGGATTCATTCAGAGAGAGAGAGAGAGAGAGAGAGAGTAAAATCTAAGGAAACCATTTTTAGCCTATCATCATCCTTATTGTCATCATCATTGTACGCGTGTGTGCGTGCGCGCGCGCGCGCACACACACACACACACACACACACACACACACACATTTACACACACACACACTAACTAACTAACTAAGTAACAAACTAAGTAACTAACTAACCAACTAAGTACCTACAGAAAAAAAATCTTCACGAAAATTAAAAGAACTAGTACTGCCCCTAAGACGTTTCTGTTCTTCTTCAGAGAGTTCGTCAGTCTTTCTCTCTTTTAACAGACGCTGAATATGGTCTTTGGAACAATAATTATGTGCTCATACAGTTCTTGTGACACAGTATGAACTCTGCATCTTCTGGAAGTCTTTGATGAGTCTATCATCTCGCTGCCGGCATGCCTCCTGAAAACTACTAATCCGTGTAGATTTGATCAGAGGTGGGTTCTTTCTTTGACAGAAAAGAAGTACTCCATGTCTGAAAATAAGAAAGAGAGATCACGTTAGTGTGTGTACTAAGAGTCACAGTGAGTGAGACAGTGTGTGTCTGTGTGTGTATGTGAACCAGAATGATCGCATCACGTCCTCACAAGCGTGAAGATATATTCACAAGCCTTTAGATGTAGGGTGTAGTGGCTGATTTCTTTAATATCAAAATATGCTTTGCATCCCCCCTCCAACCTCATGAATATCTCCTCCTCTCTCTCTACTCTCTCTGTCTACCCCCATCCCCCAAATGAATCATGTAGAATTCTCAAAACACTGAGCGTAGCTTTATAAAACAGCTCAAGAAACATGCAGAACATCGGGCACATGTTAAATCCTGTTCCGCTTTTCGTAAGAGTAGGCCATCGTGTGCCGATGGGAACATATGACATTTACAAAACTGCATACACACGGGGACTGCATGTAATAAAGCACAAGAGAGCTCATCCCATTATCCTCGTTATAAAAGAATAAAGTGAAAGTGCTGCATGTGTTCGTGGATCACTGGCATCGCAGATTGGTCTCTATTAACATTCCAATAGTACCACTAAACTACACTTATTTCAGTACTTATGCGTCCGGTGTTGAAGAGAGAAACACTTGTCTTTCATTTTCAGGCCATTAACACATCTTGCGACCTTTCCGTGATGGTGTATTTGATGCTCAACTCTTTGTTTTGAGTACACACAGCAGGTGTGTTACGACGACGCATCGTCTGCTAGCAGCGCATTCCATTAACAAGCGTAGCCCATATCAGTTAGGGGGAAGCAGGCCGCGCTGCGCATCTTTCCGCGCAGCCTGTAACATCTCTGCGAGAGGTACTGTTAGCGTCGGCACCCCTACGCAAATCTAGGTCGACTCATCCACCAGTTGCTCAGCCATCACTCTTGCATGAGAAGGGCTTGTGTATTTCAACTAGCAGAAAAAATTATGCCCACAAGATACAAGTTGGCCCCCGACTGATATGAAGTCTAGAGACCCCGAGGAAGCAGAATCACCAAAGAAAAAAACTTTATGATGGAAAACAAGGTTCTAGTACTTTTACATAGATTGGGTCTCGGACCATTACGTCATGTAGGCTATTGATTTTCATACGAATTACTTCCGTGTAGATGAGACAGTAGGCTACATCAACTGCTCAGCATCTTCACACAAGTAAGAATACAGTATTTTGGCATTTCTAGGTTGATAAAACTGAAAAGCAAGTAATACTTAGCACAGTAATAGTCACAAGTACTAGTCATAACAACATTTTGACGGAATTCTGACGGGCCTTGCCAAAACACTTCAGTACGGCAGGATTGTCAAGGTTCTCCATCATAGTTTCGAACTAGCTGAATGAAATGACAGCAGAGCATTCAATATTTTGTCTCCTTCTTTTTCACAAGAACACCCTGGCAACTGTCATGCGGCAGGCAGCACATCTTTTGTTACCATGCAGCTTTCTCAATGAGTTAAGATGTCAAATCTGACTTCAAATCACTCTTAAGTTCTGCTAAGGTGCAGTCTCACACAAAAGTGCTTATCCTATTATCCTCGATATAAAAGAATAAAATAAAATTTTAAAAAAAGAAATAGATAAGTGCTGACTCCACTCTCCCCAAAAGTCTTTCGGATGAGACTATATACCGAGGCCCCGGGTGCGAACGCACGCAGAACATCTTGCGCGCATGTTAAAACCCGTTCGGCTTTTCGAAGAGTAGGCCATCGTGTGCCGGTGGGAACGGATGACAAGATTTATCCACACCTGTCAAACTGGAATGTGGAGTCCCGCGGGGATCAGTTCTGGGCCCTGTTCTTTTCACTCTATACACTGCTCCATTGTCACATATAATAAACCGTCATCAAATCAACTATCATTTCTATGCCGATGACTCTCAGATTCTAAGCTGTGATACTCCTGAAAATCTGCCATCTCTCCTGATAAATATGTCCTACTGCCTTGAAGATATCCAAAACTGGATGATACAAAATAAGTTACAGTTAAATGCAGATAAAACTGAAGCCATGCTGGTAGGCACCAAACACAAACTTTCTTCCATTACTACAGCTTCAGTAGAATTCGGCAATACTTCAGTCACTCTTTCCACTGCTGTAAAGTATCTAGGGGTTGTTATCGACAACACACTATCCATGCAAAAATTCATCACCCAGACCTGCCAGTCATGCTACTATCAATTAAGACGTATTAGTGCAATTCGAAAGTACCTGTCCACTGATGCAACATCTAAACTCGTCACGTCTCTGATTCTTTCACGTCTCGACTATTGCAATTCTCTTTTGGCTGGTCTACCAGCATCATCTATCCACTCCCTTCAACGTATACAAAACTCTGCAGCTCGACTGGTCCTCAGAAAGAAAAAATCTGAGCACATTACTCCTCTCTTGCAATCTCTCCACTGGCTGCCTGTGCCACAGAGAGTAAACTATAAGATCAGTACTCTCTGTTATAAATGTCTTCACAAAACAGCACCCTCCTACCTCTGTGAATGTCTTTACCCTTACACTCCTTCTCGTTCCCTCCGCTCTGCCGCAGATACCCTGCGCTTACAAATACCTACATTCAATCAATCCACCATCGGCGGTCGTGCTTTCTCTGTTTCTGGTCCAGTGATCTGGAACGATCTCCCTCTCTCCCTCGTAAAAAGCCTACCTATGACACATTTAAATCCAGCCTCAAGACACACTTGTTTCAAAGCTAAGACTTTCCTATCCTGTTTCATCTTCTGCCCCTGCTCTCAACAGCCGAACTATCCACCACCCTGCCAAAGTGTTTAACCTCTATGTGTGTGTGTGTGTGTGTGTGTGTGTGTGTGTGTGTGTGTGTGTGTGTGTGTGTATTGACTTTGTTAAAAATCTAAATTGTTGTTGGCTGCATGTGCAAGAATTGGTTGAATGCAAGCGCTTTGATTTGTTTTTGCAAGATATAGCGCTATATAAATTCCATTTATTATTATTATTATTATTATTATTATTATTTACAAAACTGCATACACACGGGGACTGGATGTAAAAAAAAAAAGCACATGAGTTTTATTCCATTATCCTCGATATAAAAAAATAATCATAAAAAATAGATAAGAGAAGCGGAAGATGAAAAGAAGACTTTTTTAATATAAAGAATCCATATATTTTTCACTGTGCTGACAACACCGTAAAGAGTTAGGATTGATTAGAGTTTTGTAGAAACTGTTCCTCCCACACAGCTCTCACTGACAATCTCTTGCAAAGTATAAACAAAGAAATTAACTGGTCTTTTTATTTTTTATTATTTTTTTGTTGTTGTCCACTTTGAAAAAAAAAAGCAATTCATTTTTTTTTCATCATTTATCTTTCTTTTTTTGACTGGGTAAAGTTAATTTAGTATAAACTGATACCAGAAAATATTACACTTTTACACTTTGTCCGATAGAAAATAGCTAGTAGCTGTAAATAAAGAAAACAGCAAGTAACTGTAAAATTAATGAAGAAAATAGCTAGTAGCTGTAAATAAAGAAAATAGCAAGTAACTGTAAAATTAATGAAGAAAATAGCTAGTAACTGCAAATAAAGAAAATAGCAAGTAACTGTAAAATTGGAAAATAGTAATAAAGGAAATAGCTATTTTTTTTTTTAATGCTTGTCCTAATTTGCAATCACTTTTGGTGTTTTTCCATTCTCTATGTATATATATAATAATATATATATATATTATATATATATATATATATATATATTATATATATATATTATATATATCTGATAGTTTAAGATAAAAGTTTTTTTGCTTCAGTTTGCTTTTTAAAAAACAACAACAAACCCCCAAAGAAATGCATGTATTTTTTAATGTTATTTTCGGAGGGGGAGGGGGGGGGGGTATATTACTGAACAAAAGATGTTTTGTGTGTACTGTATCTTTTTTGTTGTTGTTGTCCAAAACAGAGAGATTGTCTTGAAAGCCTGAAGACGACAGATGACAACAGAAGTACACGGAAATATCTGGCTCCAAAGATGCTTGGTATGACTGTTTTTATTTCCTTCTCTCCCCCACGCTGGAATGCCGGCTAAAACGGGTCCCATCATCATGCAAAATCTCACCATTGGTGAACCTCAGAGCTCTAGCCGAGGAAAGAGGGAGGGAAAAAATATGTCCAACTCTATTTTTATTGATTTGTTTCCTCTTCTCCTCCCCCCCCCCCCCCCCCCCCTCTCTCTGTGTCTGTCTAACCAAAATATCACAATGATCCTTACACACACACACACACACACACCACACACACACTCACACACCTCTCCTCTCTCTCCTCTCTCTCTCTCTCTCTCTCTCTCTCTCTCTACACACACACACAACACACACACACACACACACACACACACAATATATATATATATATATATATATATATATATATATATATACATACATACATATATATATATATATATATATGTTATATGTATCTGGCTTGATGTGTGAATTGTTATTGTTACCCTTCTTATCTTGTTCTATTCACCACTTGTCTGTCTGAAATGGGGACATGTTGTACTCTCTTGGTTTCGTTCTATCTCGTATTGTAAGGGAATTTTCCTTTTCTCTCTCTCAAATGTGTTTTTTTTTTTTTAGATCTTTTTAACATTCAAAGAACATTATCTTTTGGTGTGTTTTTTAGTAGGTTGATTTTTTTATATATATTTTTTTTACATTGTGTAAGCTGCAATAAAGATGATTTTTGACTCACACACACACACACACACACACACACACACACACACAAACACAGAATACATACCATACATTGCTACTTAATTATAAGTAGCCTAACTAAATGATATCACCACTTACACATACTATCTATCCCTTAGTCTGGCGACTGTGGGGGCACCTCTGAAGAACTAACTTACACACATGTATAGCCTACACCTATTGTTTTTCCTTCCTTAAACCAAGGTCAATGCATCTTAAGCTGAAGTCTTTCATTCGTTTTCTTTCTTTTAAAAAAAATAAATAAATTTTAAACCAGTGTCGCACTGGACAAGACTACAACAACATTAAATTATTTCAGTCAAGGATCAAACTATTGGTCCAGGGCCTATAACTCGTGTATATATATATATATTCATCGATCTAGTCATAATTAAACAGAAGGTGTGCCTGTTACACAAAGAATATATTCCTCATTTTCTCGACCCAACTCCCATAAAAACACGTACCTCATGGGTCTAGATAAACTGTAATCAATGGTTTTGCCGCGGTGCATTTTCGAGATGAGTAACGAGCCATGCTTTCCTTTAACATTACTTTTGCAGAAGGTTGAACAAGGGTCGAAAACGTTTCATCCAACATGGCTGACTGCGTTGGCACTTTGTCAAAACCGTCGATAAACGTTTGTAGGATTGAAAGCTTTCGAACTTCGGACTGACAAAGATTTCGTGTTTAATAGCATACTAGGCCTACAGCAAGCGTTCTGGCATTTCATACTAGCTCTGTCTTGCTTAAGTACCACAGTATCCACAATCAGGCACGATGTGTCAATGAGTCGAGTCGGCTGTGGCTAGAGCGCTAAAAATAGATTTCGGGAAGACCCAATGAAAAATGCAGCTTTAAAAAAAAAAAATTCTTTTATTTTGATGGTAATGGAATAAGGACTCTTGTGCTTTTTAAAAAAAAAATTATTATTACATCCAGTCACCCTGTGTTTGCAATTTTGTCATCCATTGGCACTGGCACACAATGTATAATACTTATAACCTAAGC
>CM060339.1:25291068-25336068 GCA_030674155.1 Stramonita haemastoma
CTCCATGTTGTGTCTTCCTCTCTTTCTCTTGCCGTCTTGGGGTCCAGTACAGTGCTGTCCTTGCAATAGATTGTGTGTCTCTCCGGAGTATATGCCCAATCCATCTCCATCTTCGTTTGCTAATGATGGTGCCCATGTCAGTTTGGTTGCATTTCCTCTGTAGATCTTCATTGGAAATCTTCTCTGGCCAAAAGATTCGAAGGATTCTCCGGAGGCAGGTGGTGTGGAAGGATCTAAGTTTAGCAAGATCCGTCTCCGTCATCCTCCAACATTCAGATCCATACAGGAGTGTAGACACAACACAGCTCTGGTACAACTTCAGCTTGGTGTTTGTACGGTACTGTGGAGATCTCCAGATGTTGTTCATCTCCCTAAACATATTCCTGACCATTCCCAGTCAGCTGTGGATGTCTTCTTTGGTGCAGCCCTCAGGTCTGATGATGCTGCCTAGATAAATGAATTTGTCTGCCTGGCGTAAGTCTGTTCCATTTACTTTCACAGGGGCTGATGTTTTAACATTTAGTGTCATTGTCTCTGTCTTCTTGATGCTGATTCGTAGCCCCACCTGCCGTCCGAAGGTTTGAAGTCTGTTGATCTTGTCCTGTATATGCTGGTGTGTTTGGGATAATAGCGCCAGGTCATCTGCAAAGTCCAAGTCATCAAGAGTTGAGGTTCCATCTGATCCCTCTTGGAGTATCTTCTGTTGTCTGCCTCATGACCCAATCAATGACAAGATTGAAGAGAACGCTGACATAACACATCCTTGTCTTACACCTGTCTTGATTTCAAAGAGTGTGTCACTACGGCCTACTGACCATCTGAAGTTGTTATAGAAGCTCTTAATCAGGTTTACCAGCTTGGATGGAATGCCATAGTGTCATAGGATGTTCCAAAGGCTGTCCCTGTGAATACTGTCGAAGGCCTTTTCAAAATCAACGAAATTCACATATAGTTGCCTTTGCCACTCAGTGCACTGTTCAATGATGGTGGTACGTAGTGCGAAGATCTGATCAGTACAACTTCTTTGTTTTCTGAACCCTGCTTGTTCTTTTCTCAATGACTTGTCTACAGCATCTGACATTCTTCTGATGATGATCTTGGCCAGTATCTTGCTTCGGCACTGACAGAAGAGTGATTCCTCTCCAGTTATTGCAGTCGTTCAGGGCTCCTTTCTTGGGGATCTTGACAATTACCCCTTTGGTCCAGTCATCAGGTACTTTTTCCCCCTCCCATATGGCTGTGAACAATGGCTGAGGAATGGTCACTGCTAGCTCAGGATCGGCTTTGAACAGTTCTGCATCAAGGTTGTCCTGGCCTGGCGACTTGCCATTTTTGAGTGTCTTGATCGCAGCACATATTTCTTCTTTTGACGGACATTGACAAAGGTTTATTGTGTAAGCGAGATGCCATTCACAAGGGGACAGTGGGAGGAGGACAGGGCACAAAACACATATAATACTGAGAACTTAATACATTATAGCCCAAAAGTCATCATGGCATGGATTCCACAGCATAGTATAATTATTAGATTCTATTTTTCATAAGCTTTGGTCGGCCCTTAAAAACGAACTGGTGAGGGGGGAGGAATTTCCACAACACTGTACAAATCCAGAGTCAGCATCTTACAACAAACTGGTTTGCGACAAGGAAACCAGGTAGGTCACAATGTCTCTTCTTCCCTTTCAATCGTGGCTTGTGCAACTTTGCACCCCTAACATGCTAACACGTGATAAATTCGTGATGATCCAGGTGGCATGTTATAGTAGTAGTAGTAGTAGTAGTAGTAGAGAGAGTCAGAGCAGCAGCAGAGTCAGAGCAGCAGTAGCAGCAGCAGCAAGCAGTAGAGTAGTAGTAGTAGTAGTAGCAGCAGCAGTCAGCATCAGCGTCAGAGTAGTAGTAGTTGCTTAGTAGTAGTAGTAGCAATAGTAGTAGCAGCAGAGTAGCAGCAGTAGTAGTAGTAGTAGTAGTAGTAGTAGTAAGTAGTAGTCAGCAGCAGCAGCAGCAGTAGTAGAGAAGAGTAGAGCAGAGCTAGCTAGCTAGTAGTAGAGCTAGCAGCAGCAGTAGTAGCAGCAGCAGCAGCAGCAGCAGATAGCAGCAGCAGCAGCAGCAGCATATAGAGTAAGTAGTAGTAGTAGTAGTAGTAGTAGTAGTTGCTGTTTCACAAAACTGTGTGATGTTACTCTTCCTGCCTTCCCCTTAGCAGGGAAATGGGAGAGACAGTCAAGTGGTTGGAACCTGTGCTCGTGGTCAGACCACAACCGAGGTACCCGTTTGAGGAGATTGTTGCCCGGGAGTTAACATAAGTACAGACTCCACTGCCCTAAAAGCCCTTCGGATGAGACAATAAACCGAGCCCTGTGTGCAAACGCACTCAGAACATCTTGCACACTCGTTAGAAAAACCCATTCCGCCTTTTGGAAGAGTATGTCATTGCTTGCCAATAGGAACGGAAGACAACATTTTAAAAACCGCATGCACGCAGATGCTGTGTTAGACACCATTCCTGAAGTCGGAATGCGGCTACCTTAATGGTGAGGAGAGAGAGGGGAGGGGGAGGGGTGGTGAACGGTCCCATACGCAAAATCTCGCTTTTGGAGCTGTAGCTGAAGACCAAAACAAAAATAATAAAAACCAAAAAACTTCCTGACAGAGACAACTCCCACCCCCCACCCCTTCCCTTAAGTTCTCCTTAGCTGATTTTTTTTTTAGACTGTAACAACTGAGCAAAGGCAACTGCTACGTTACAGTTTTCTTTGGTTTTGCCTAATCCTGAAATGAATGAAGCTATGTAATATGAACACTCCTTTCCCCAAGTTAGGGACTAGCTTGAGTGTGGCTACCAATTTGGATGGGTGACTGTTTTGTGCCGTGGCTACAGTACGTCCCCCAGTTCACCCAACTGTAAATGAGATGCCTGCCCTGTTCATGGTAAAGGAAGGTAAAGCAGCGAAGGAGATGAGATGGGCGCCGCCCTTAATACGCTGGCCCCTGGAAAAGCGGAGGTGTCTAATATCTCACGCGCACCCCAATGACTGCATAGGTTATGGGAACACATTTACCTTTTACGGTTGAAACTAAAAGTAATGCATCTAGTACTAAAACCCGTTCAGTGAAATGTGGAGGCTGTGCCAAAATTGGTACTCATGGTTCTTTTTTTTTTTTTTTTTAGATTTCATTTCTGTTTGTTTTGTTTGTGTTTTGCAGTAGTATTCTGTGGTTTCCTCGTCACCAACACAGTGCTTCTGGAGGTAGGAGCGATCTGTGGCAACACCAGAGTGGGCGTGAACGAGACTCTGATTGTGTGCCCATTGAAGCTCAATGTCAACATGACCAAGCACAATGTCGTTGTGGCTCGATTTCAGGGAAATGCTCGAAAAGGTGTGTATGTGGAAGTTAAGTGTTCAGCTTAGCCAAGTGTGTTTCATTAGTGAGCTCCATTGGGCTTATTTGCTGTTGTTTGATTTATCAGAAAGCGTTTGATTTTGTTGGCGTTGTGCTTTATGGTGCAAACGTGTAATAACAAAATGTAAATAGGAATATGACATGACTTGTTCTATGTGCTACATCATATGACACGACTTGTTCTATGTGCTGCATCATATGACATGAAATGTTCTGTGTGCTGTCACAGAGTCGGTGCTCAGTTGCACGTGGACATCCCAGACCTGCCCCCACTGCATGTCATCTGTAGGTTTGGTGTTGATGGGGGACATAACCAGACACGTGATCGCCAAAGCCGACACCTCCAAACTGCAGGATGAAAGCATCTACAGATGTCAGTTAGTGCCACCCGAGTCTGAGGACCCCTATGAGGACTGTCAGGTTTTCAATACCTGCTATTTCCCAGGTATATAATTTCTTAACGCTAATCTTCTTAATCCTTCTGAACATCATTGTCGTACACGTCTGCATCTCCCGCGGGGATGCCAGGAGGGGGTGGGGGTGGTGGTGGTGGTGACAGGGTTAAATAGCATCCCCACCTTCTGGTAATTCTGTGCTTGGAATTCCCTCTTTTCTATCCCTCTCGTTGTTTCTGCCTTGTTCTTTTTCTTCCTGTCATCATCTCCTTCCTGTCTATTTTCTGCTTTCTTGGTCCACTGCCCTGCCCTTGCTTTCTGATAACATTTTTTTCCCATGCCGAAGTCGGATGCGCTGAGCCTGACTTGTCAGGCGCTTAACGGCAGCGCAACACATTTTCGCTCGTAGGACAGACAACAGTAGTTACTGTTTGGTTGTTCGACGACGAAAAAGAAGAAGCACAGGTCTATAAGTCTCTTTCGCGAAAACAAAACTGTTGTAAGGAAGATGAATCACAGTGACATCAATCATAGTAAAAGGTAAAGGTATCCCATAACCTATGTGGTCGTAGGGGAGCGAGGCGTCAGAGACCTCAGCTTCTCTAGGAGCCAGCATGTTGAGGGCAGCGCCCATCTCCTCTCCCTCGCTGCTTTACCTTCCCTGACCCTAAAGAGGGCAGGTACCCATTTACAGCTAGGTGAACTGGGGGGACTTACTGAAGCCCATCCAATTGGCAACCACGCTGGACGCTGCTTAACCTTGGCGTGGGGGGAAAGCAAGCGCTCTGACCACTGAGCTATCCCGCCCCCATCAATCCTAGTACTAGTGTGAAAATAGCTGTATGGACAGACAGCTGTGGAAGGGTTAAAGTTAGTTAAAGTCTGTCCCGAGCCTAAAGGCTCATCAGGCCGGTGCTTATCCCGGTTTCTGTGGCGTTAAGCGACTGAGAGTCATAGACTCCCCCTGGATAGGACGCCAGTCTATCGCAGGGTTAACCCCCAACACAAGGTTGGTACTATTTTACACCTGGGTGAGGTGAGAAAATAGCCGTAAAGTGCCTTTTCCAAGGGCACAACGCCATAGCCGAAAGCTGAGATCGAACCCGCAACCTTTAGATTACGAGTCCAACGCCCTAACCACTAGACTACAGCGGCGGCTTGCTGTGGTAGGGACCACCTTGTTTTTTGTCATAGACAGCTGCAGAGTTACCACACTGCTCAAAACGTTAAAAACAACATTAATAAAACAGTAAGGCCAGACACTATTTGTGAAAACTTTTTTTTTTGGAACTGTGTGCTGATCAGTTGTTATTCACTTTCACTGTCTTTACATCCTGGAGCCATTCATTCTTTTTTGGGGGGAAAAAATCCACCCTCTGTCCTGTTCCAAAAAAAAACCCACACAAAAGATTCCCAAAGTTGGAATGATTAAAGACCTGATACTATAACATGAATTGCGCTCGCAATTTGACGACTCGAGTTCGATTCCCGTTCGAGGGGATCTTTCCCTGAAGTTAGCATTAGTGCTGACTCCACTCTCCCAAAAAGACTTTCGGATGAGACTGTAAACCGAGGCCCCGTGTGCGAACGCACGCAGAACATCTTGTGCACACGTTAAATCCTGTTCCGCTTTTCGTAAGAGTAGGCCATCATGTGCTGATGGGAACAGATGACAATATTTACACAACTGCATACACACGGGGACTGGATGGGAAAAAAGCACATGAGTGCTTATTCTATTATCCTCGATATAAAAGAACGAACTAATAAATAAATTTAAAAAACATCCATAGTTATGAGAAGTGTTGAGCTCGCATTGTTCTTCAGTACCACCTTCCCCCAGTCAAAGGGGTCTTTGGCCTTTACCAGTTTGCTTACAAGCAAAACAAAAGTACAGAATAATGTTATTTTTATTTGTTTATTTTTCTTTTATATCGAGGATAATGGAATAAGCACTTACATGCTTATATATATATATATATATATAATATATATATATATATATATATATATATATATATATATATATATATATATATATATATACATACATCCAGACCCTGTGTGTGTGAAGCTTTGTAAAATATTGTCATCTCTTCCCACCATCGCACAATGGCCTACTCTTTCGAAAAGCTGAACAGGATTTAACGTGTGCGCACGACGTTCAGCGTGCGTTCTCACACGGGGCCTCGGTTTATAGTCTCATCCGAGTGATGATGCAACCCCAACACTGAAAACATCATCCTTCCACCGACCATCAACAAAATATATCGTTTAAATCATAACAAAATCATAATATTTTAGCAAAGGGGGAGGAAGAAACTTAACCAATATCGTCCTAATGGGGGGGGGGGGAGGGGAGGGGGGGAAGACTACTTCTAGCAAATTACATAAATAAAACATAATGTCCCAGATTTAAGAAAATCAAGCGTCACATTTAAAGACAAACAATGGCATAATCATTCACACACACACACACACACACACACACACACACACACACACACACACACCACTCACATACAACACACACACACACACACACACACACACACACACACACACACACAACACACACACACCACACACACTCACTCACACACACACACACACACACACACACACACACACACACACACACACACACACACACACACACACACACACCTTGCTTACTTACTTACTTGCTTACTTACTTGCTTACTTACTTACTTACTTACTTACTTACTTACTTACTTACTTACTTACTTACTTGCTTGCTTACTTACTTACTTACTTACTTACTTACTTACTTACTTACTTACTTACTTACATGTGCGCGCTCGTCATCAATAGGCTTCATGCTAAGAATAACATATTCCTTAAATCTTAAGTGCAATTATGTATAAGGGGAAATAAGCGGAATTCATGGCTGAGAGAGAGACGCTTTAACGCTTTACGCTTTAACAATTTATTGTCATTGCCCAACTAGGCCTTTTGACAAGGGAGGTAACTCAAATGTAAACAATAAACAAAAAGTAAAATACGTAATCAGTACAAATCTGTTTAACAAAAAGAAAGGATTCACCCACTTGTAACAAACTAATCATAACGTTGGCGTCTATACAATTACGAATCACCTAGTACATACAAAGAAAAAAAGGAAAAAGGAAACTGAAATGCAATAACAAACGACAACTTTCGAATCGACCATCCATTCAAATTACATATGATAGATATCAACCTTTTTGAAATCTGCTTACTCGAGAATACATTGCTCTTTAAAGTGACTATATCAATTCGTATTAACACAATTGGTGGTGACATTGCTTTGTCTTAATTTTTGTGCTTCTGCAATAAACTTAGCAACAGATTTAATCACATATTCATTTTCAGATGACAGAATAGAAATAACATCTTGAATTTCTGCTGATTGTATACTTAGAAAATTATGTTTATTACGTATTATTTCATATGCTTTACATTGGAACAGAAAATGGACTTCATCATCAACATTATGACCACATAATGGACATGGTAACTGTATGGATGTCTCAGTCTGGAACCATCTTTTGTTAGCATTGAAACCCAATGTTCTTAACCTAAATCGAGCATAATTAATCCTGTGCCATTTATCAGTGATTACTTTAAGATATTTTTCCGTCTGAAAGACGGATTTGAAAGAAAAGAACCAGCTATATTTATTTTTACTTTCCATATCTGAGTGCCAGTTTTGTTTAAAAGAGCAAATGAGCCTATCTTTAAATTCCGAAAGAAACTGACACTCATTACCAACTTCCTGAGACATCCACACAATCCCAAAGCCATGTTCCGACAAAACTCTTTTAACCTGATAAGCCCAGTTCTCTTTACCCAATTCCATCTGCATAATCAACATTTCATATGACTGCCTGCACAAACGTGTTTGTGGAAGTTTCAACAGTTTTAACCAATATTTAATACATTTTACAAAAGTTCTTACATATAAAGGATATCTTCCTGTCTCTCCATAAAGCACAGTGTTAGATGAGTGAATTGGTACATTTAAAAAACGTTTCATGGCAAATGTGTGAACTTTTTCCATTTGTGTATTTACATTAAATCCCCATATTTCTGAAGCATATGTAAGCAAAGGTTCTATTTGTGTGTCGAATAATTTCCAGAAAAGGGAACAGTCTATCGTATTAAGCTTTCGTAATGTTTTTAAAAATTTCTATAACACCTTTTTTCCCCTTCCTACAAGATTCTTCCCATGCAAAATTTAGACTTAGCCTTGTTGAAAATATCATCCCTAAATATTTATAACTATTGACTATTTTAACTTCAGCATTTCCATAAAACCATTTTTCACGAACTGATAAATGTCCACCCATTCTAAAAACAATAATATTTGTTTTATCCATATTTACTGATAAATCAAAACGATCTGCCTCCTGTTTTAAGACATTTAACTGATTTTGTAAACCGATAACTGTCTCAGACAAAAGAATAATATCATCAGCAAAAAGTAATAGAAATACCTCAATTGCTCCAGGAATTATTTGAATGCCATGTTTTCCCTTTTTTGATAGCTCAATAGCTAGTTCATTTATAAAAAATGAAAACATTTGTGGGCTTAAAATACAACCCTGCTTCACTCCCTTGGGGCATTCAAAAAAATTGGAATATTTGTTCCCTGCACGCACACACGCTAAAACTGAATCATAAATAGCTCTAAGGGCAAAATAAAGTTTACCATTTACACCGTTTTTTCGTAGTACATTCCACAATATATTTCTATTTACAGAATCGAAGGCTTTTCTAAAGTCCACAAAAGCCACGTATAATTTTTTACTGGAAAGCAAATGTTTTTGAACAAGAGAGTATAAAGTAAATATATGATCCACAGTGCTGTATTTTGCTCTAAAGCCCGCTTGCTCTTCAATTAATTTTTCTTCGTTATCTGCCCATTCAGTTAATCTTTTATTCAAAATGTAAGTATAAAGTTTACTTAATATACTAGTGAGAGCTACTCCACGATAATTATCAGGGTTATTAATATCTCCTTTTTTATGAATTGGGATTATTACGGACTTGGCCCACTCTAAAGGGAAAGCACCTCTTTCAAACAAATGATTAAATAGCTGAACAAGAAAATTAATAACTGTGGAGTTAGTGTACTTGAGCATTTCTCCAATTATTTGATCAGGACCAGCACTTTTCCCTGTTTTTAAATGTTTAATAGCATCAAAAATCTCATTATGAGTTATCGGATTGTTAAATAATGGTTCAAATATTTCATCTTCCTGTAGTACATCTACATTCTCTCGTGTTTCCGAACAATTAAAGTCATTAAAAACATTCAAAAAGTGATCATACCATTGTTGAATAGTTATATCATTGTATATTAGTGACTTACGGTTAACGGATCTGATAACTGACCAGAATGTTTTGGAGTCCTTAGAAAAATCTTTAAGTTTCTCTAATCTCTTTTCGTTAAAATCTCTTTCTTTTGTTTTTCTTAAATGGATGTATTCTTTTCTAGCAGTAGCGTACATTTGTCTTTTTTCTGTTTTATCCTGATTTGTTTTACAACATTGAAATCTTTTTAATAATCTCTTAACGTCTTGTTTTTTTCGTTCACATTCAGTATCAAACCAATCATTACATTTTTTTCTACCTTTTCTAATTGTTCTAACCATACATGCAGCAGCCCCACATAATGCTTTAACACACTGATCTAAACTGTCATTTATATCTGTGTTCAATAGTTGGGTAGCTACTTCTATGCTTTCTTGAAATTCTGCACTATTAAGCTCTTGTTTATATACTTCTACAAAATCTTCTGACCATATGATTTTTTCTACACTGTCCTGCTCTCTGCTCTCCATACTAGTGCATTCATTATTTACTTTCCATGTTGACTCGACCGGGAGGTGCCATGAATAAATACACTCTCCAATACACATATCAAAACATGATAATATTTCACTAGGGACAAGAAAATAATCAATCACACTGCATCCATTAGGAGACACAAAGGTATACTCCCCCTCCCTATCCCCCTCACAACAACCATTCAGAATCCCCATGTCAAACATAAAGCATAAATTTAACAAAGACCTGCCAAAATTGTTCATAGTGTCATCTTTAGAAGCACGCACACACAGTTCATCATTCATTCCATCATACTCAACATCATCCAAATAATTTGACATCACTTCAAGGTCAGCTTGTTCTTGACCTGTCCTGGCATTCAAGTCTCCTACAATCAAGAAATGAAAATCATCTTTTTGAAAACACTGCAATAAGGCTTCCTCTAATAATATAATACCATCCTTAATTGGTTTTTCATTGTAAATAGGGCCACCTTCTGGCACCACATAACAGGCTATCAAAATAACATCTTTATCTAAATTAAAAATACATTTGTTTACTTTAACAACAACAGTGTTTTCACACTCTATTTTAATTTCTTCAACATAATTTTCTAAAGACTTCCTCACTAATAACAACACTCCTCCAGAATTCCTTCCATGATGAGAAAGTTTTTGAGCAGGGACATGAAACTTTAGATAATCAAGAAAAACACCACTGTAATCGAAATTAGAGTCAAGAAAAGTTTCTGTGAGGCAAACAAAATCGAACTTATTTACATAGTTTATAAACGATATATCTTTTAATTTACTGTACAAATTTTCAACATTATAATTCAAAAATGTCCATTGACTTGGATGGCCGGGCCTGTCCTAGCTCTTTCTCAAGCTGCTAGGACGCTGACTCCTGCGACAGTTTATGTTGTCACTGGCAGCTTTGCCGCGAGCAGACGACTTGCGCGACGGGTTACGCAGGAAATCCCGCATCCCCGTCTGCTGGTAGGAGAGAGGCCCGTCACGTGCAGCACGCCCCTCACCGTCAGCAGGACACGCCACGTCACAGCGGGGGGAATCCCCGCCAACCGGCGCTGAGCTGTGGCGTTCGTCTCGGCGTTCGTCTCGTGGAGTCGCCCCGTGGTTGCTACGGTAACGCCCGCTCGGATTCCCTTCGGTGACGTCACGCCTGTAGTGGTCCCGTGCTGTCCGTGTCCCAGAGCGAGAGGAGGAGGGAGAAGGGGGCCCGCCGCTCGTAGTCTTCTGTCGGTTGCCAGGCGTGGGGCCACCCTCTGACGTCACACCCCCTCTGCCGGTGAGGAAAGGGGAAACCCCTTGTTGACTGGCCTGTGAGGAGGGGACGGGGGTGGAGGACTGCTGTGCACCCCCACTCTCCACCACCTCTGCATAGGATCGGGGGTCTGGAAGGCTGGGCCCGATCACCATCTGCCCCCTGTGGAAGTAGGCCCTCTTCCCCTCCCTGCGTGCTGCAGCCACCATCTGCGCCTGTGCCCTGGTCAAGTCGTTGGCCACCCTGACACCTTTCTCTTGCAGCTTCTGCCTCAGGTCTTTGCCAGTCAGAATGTTCATTTTGTCTCTCCACCTGCTGAACTTGGCTATCATAGGCCTGGGCTGTCCATCACGTGCCTGTCCTGTTCGGTGTGCCCGAGCTATGTCGTCCAGTGACCAAGACTTATGGTCATCCACATTATTCAGCACATCCACGATTGACTGAGCACAGGAGTCATGGGTCTCTCTGGCAGTTTTTTGAGGTATTCCAAACAACCGTAGGTTATCTCTTCTTGAGAAGTCTTCCAGTCTGTCAGCGTCTGTTTTAAGCTGTTCAATTTCTGTCTTCAGATCGCTGATGGTCTCATTCAGTTGTTGCACCTCTTCTCTGTCTTCATTTCTTTCCTCGAAGAGCTGATGTATGTCTTCTGTAATGTCTGTGATTGTCCCCTTTAACTCTCTTTGGTCTTTTTCCAGTCTGTCACATCTTAGGTTTATCTCCTCACACTGTTGTTTTACTTGCAGAAGTTCGTTCTTTATTTCCCCTAAATCGTTCCTAATGACACTTGTTTGTTCTGAGAACTGCTGCTGAATGTTTTGCATCACTAAGTTCATCAGATCGCTGACATCAGTTGGTGTATTCTGTACTGTATCTGTTTTGTCTTTTACGTCATTCTGTCCATCCGTATTTGGCCCTGGGTTGGTTTCTATGTCCCCGCTTAGCAACAGCCTGCGTAGGGAGAAGGCAGCGTGCTGCACACAACAGGCCACAAGAATCACGTGCACGTGCAATCCCGACTGACAGGCTGGCCCACTGTCACTGTCACACACATCTGTCATCACCTGCCACTCTGTCCCTCTTGAAACTGTACTCCATACAAGGCAAGCACAGTCGAAAGGCACAAATTTGTCCAAATTCCGGAGGAAACAGTTGATCAAAAAAATCAGCATGGCACAGCACACAAAGCCTACCACGACATCAGCTGTTGATAGGTGTGTCACCGTGTCAGTGTTTTTGCTCACCTGTGCAGCGTTTGTTGACATTTTTTTATGGGAGCCTGACACACGCTGACATTTTGCAGCAAACACCCCAATTGCAGCCCTCCACATCACCAAGTCCACCATTTTGAGATAGTTTTATGCACTGGTATTTCTTATTAATTTGCAGCACAAGTAACAGGTCGGAAGAATCCTTTGAGACGTTGTGGCACACACAGTTTAACGCCGCGTCTCACATGCACTGCCGCCTCGACGCCATGTTTTATCGTCCCCCCCGCTGAGAAGAGAGAGAGAGAGAGAGAGAGAGAGAGAGAGAGAGAGAGAGAGAGAGAGAGAGAGAGAGAGAGAGAGAGATTATTTATTTATTTATTTATCTATTTATTTATTCTTTTATATCGAGGATAATGGAATAAGCACTCCTGTGCTTTTTTTCATCCAGTCTCCGTGTGTATGCAGTTTTGTAAGTGTCACCTGTTCCCACCGGCACGCGATGGCCTACTCTTACGAAAAGTGGAACATGATTTAACGTGTGCGCAAGGTGTTATGCGTGCGTTCGCACACGGGGCCTCGGTTTAAAATCTCATCCGAAGGACTTTTGGGGAGAATGGAGTCAGCACTGATGTTAACTCCAGGGGAAAATCCTCCTGGAAGAGAGAGAGAGAGAGAGAGAGAGAGATAGAGAGAGACTCTGTGTGTGTGTGTGTGTGTGTGTGTGTGTGTGTGTGTGTGTGTGTGTGTGTGTGTGTGTGTGTGTGTGACGGAGCATTGTCAGCTTTTAAGATCAAGTGTTACTTTTTAAGCTGTATTGCCTGATAGTACGCGCTGTGTATTTTCAAAAATTACCAGTCATAATTCCTCAATTTGGGGGCTTTGAAGTATATATTTTTAGTCAAGAGTGGTAATCGTACTATGAAATAAGAATCCTTTGAACTGTACATTACATATTGGGCTGTTGAATGTTACTGAAGTACAAACTGAATGTTTCAATTTCAGTTCACGATGTCACAACAACTGATCCGCCGAAAATTACTTCTCCAACAAAAGGTGACCTGAAATGTAAGTAGTGCAGAAACATACAATTGCTTCTTTGGTGCTGGTATGTTCTCATTATACGTGGAGTTTTTTTCCCCTCCTGAATTACATCAAGTAAACTGTAAAGTACAATTATGTGAGGTTCATCCACACATAATGTCATTGTATACATGTGTGACTGATAGTCGCAACATTTTAAAAAATAATTGTAGATAAGAATAGACTGTGATGTGTGGTAGTTAAAGTAAACTACCTTTCAGGTAGATGATTAAAATCTAGTTAAACCATTCGCAGATGTAACTGTAAAGAGTCTTATGACAAAACGTGTCAGAACCAAATGCATTTCTATTTCTACATTTTAACATCATGCAGTAGGCCTTTTGTTGTAGCAATCTAAGGGTGTCTTAAGGTTAAGGTAAAGGTAAAGGTGTCCCATAACCTAGGCGGTCGTAGGGGATCGAGGCATCAGAGACCTCAGCTTCTCTAGGGGCCTGCATATTGAGGGCTGCACCCATCTCCTCTCCCTCACTGCTTTACCTTCCCTGACCCTAAAGAGGGCAGGTACCCATTTACAGCTGGGTGAACTGGGGGGACTGTACTGAAGCCAAGGCGCGTACCATCACCCATCCAACTGGTAACCACGCTCGACGCTGCTTAACTTGACTGGGGAAAAGGAGTGCTCTGACCACTTAGCTATCCCGCCCCCTAAGGGTGTCTTAGTTTCTCAAAATTGTTTTCCTTATCCTCTTTCGCCACTCTTGTCCAAGCTGATTCTAATTCTTTTCTTTTTTTAATTAATGACCCTTTTAACAAAAAAAAACTGTGAACATTAAACACACAGCATTGTTCAATATTTCAATAGGACTAAGGCTTCAGGGTTTTTTTTTTTATTTACCTCCTTATAATGACAGTTAATAAAGATAACCGTTATTTTTATCTTCTCGTGTCAATTATTGCAAAAGTGCTTCCGTTTAATGTCATAGCATGCACCTAATACACATTCAACACCTTTCTGTTAGTAAACTCACAGCAAAGAAATCAACAAATTATTTAAAATAATGAGTTAATTTGTGATGCGATATCTACAAAAACTTCGGTACTTTCGTATTATCGTAGTGCCATCTCCAATGATACTAGTAGTTATCACCATAAACATTACATACTCTCTATAGCAGCATCGTCACATCATCCTCACCGTCACTGATCATCATGCAATAAAAGAAAACGGTCTCTGATTTGGTGGCTCAGGTTGCTCTAGCTTCATGGTGACCTCAGGTCTGGCTGTGTCAAACCCTTTGGGGTTGGAGGTTCACGGCAGCGGGTGGTTGGAGAGACATGGTGGCTTCCACCCAGGGTGGGCATCTCAACCAGTCCTGTTTCACGACTGATCCATTACAGTTGTCATCAGGGGGGGTTCGTATGTGACGCCCTGCGTATGTTAGCTCAGAACAGGCACCACTGAACACCACCAAAGTGACCCAGCAACAGTGCAGGGCACCTCTGGCTGGTGGCTCTGTGGCGGCCTGATATTGATGAGTTCCCTGTGGACTTCCAAGCCTGAGGATGAGACATAGCGAATCTGGGAATGGCTGTGGTGGCGAGATTGAAATGAGCGGCATGGGAACAGTAGGACAGGTATGAAACATGACACAAAACAAAAAAGCATAGCTTGCTAACAGCAAACGTCCCACCCGTTGCCTGCATTTGATTTGAAGACATCAGAATGATAAAAATCAAAGTCGCTGAAATTGTATGCCCACCTCTTCTTAAAAGACGTGGTGGAATGTTTGACTACCTTAATTACTTTGATCGGTTATTAATAGTATTGTAAATTTGCAAGCTCAAAACTGTCAGCCACATCAATAATTGGGCATTCTGGCTAAATTGTCTTTCCTTTGTCAAAAGACCATCGAAGCCCATGACAGTGACCTTGAGGGTTCGGTATGATGCTCACACACACACACACACACACACACACACACACACACACACACACACACACACACACACACACACACACACACACACACACACACAACCTACACTTAACACAGCGCACACGCGCAACATAATGTGCGCGAAGATGACAGTTATAAAAAAAAACAACTTAAATCAACATTTTGAAACCTTGCTTCCATTTGTCAAGGAGACGGTTTGTTTATTTCTCTGCCTTGTTTGTTGTTTACAGGCCCAGATGCATGTTCTTGCCATGGAGATGCAATTTTGACACTGACTATCCTGAACTTCATCTATCTCTTGGTGATGACCATCGTGTTTATTGTCTGGTACAGCTTTCTATCATTATTTTTTCTGAATGTATGTTTGTCGAGTCTTGCTCTCTATCCCGCCGCACCCGGCCCCTCTGTCTCTGTCTGTCCTCTGTCTGTCTGTCTGTCTGTCTGTCTGTCTGTCTGTCTGTCTGTCTGTCTCTCTCTCTCTCTCTCTCTCTCTCTCTCTCTCTCTCTCTCTCTCTCTCTCTCTCTCTCTCTCTCTCTCTCTCTCTCCTGGAGAGAGAGAGAGAGAGATTTGATTTGATTTATTCTTTTATACCGAGGATAATGGGATAAGCACTCTTGTGCTTTTTTACATCCAGTCCCCGTGTGTATGCGGTTTTGTAAATGTCATCTGTTCCCACCGGCACACGATGGCCTACTCTTACGGAAAGCGGAACAGGATTTAACGTGTGCGCAAGATGTTCTGCGTGCGTTCGCACACGGGGCCTCGGTTTAAAGTCTCATCCGAAGGACTTGTGGGGAGAGCTCTCTCTCTCTCTCTCTCTCTCTCTCTCTCTCTCTCTCTCTCTCTCTCTCTCTCTCTCTCTCTCTCTCTCTCTCTCTCTCTCTCTCTCTCTCTCTCTCTCCCCTCTGAGGTCTTAAGTACACGTGAAAACCTGTGGGCTTTTTTTTCTTTTGGAAGAGCAGACCATTGCAAGCTTGTGGGAACGGATGATAAAACATTTAGAAAATGCAATGCACACTGGTATTGTGTCTAGACATCATCTTCAAAGTCAGAATGACGCTGTCATATTGATGGACAGAACGGTCACATACGCACTATCTCACGATTGGCGAAGCTCAGAGCTCCAGCCAAGAACAAACAAAAAGAATGTTAAAAAAAAAAAAAGAATACCATCAGCTTCAGTTTGAACGTTATTCAAAAATAAAAGCTTGGTCTTGATTAGTTGGAGGATGCGAGCCGTCCGTTTGAGAGGGAACGTGATCTATTCTGAACCGTTGGGTTGAACGTGACATCCCAGGCGCCTCTAGAGACGTACTCTTAGTAGTAGCCAACGATCTGGTTGGGGGTGTTTTGCTCTGAAAGTTCTGGCCTTTGTGGTCTGGGAGCCATGTAGGCTACGTTATCCCTACACAATGGAAAATAAATACATAGTTTTTCTCCTTTTTGTGTGCAGGAAGACAGTGGGCCAAAAACGTCAGGGGACACGTCCACAACCAGAGAAGGCTGAAGCGGTTATTACGCCTTTGACAAGCCGTAACCTGCAGATAATGTGACATAGCACTGGACATGTCAGGCAATAAAGTAAGGAAAACATCATTCATACCAGCATGTAGGAAAATCATAAGGACATACTAGACAACTGTAGCAGTGGGTATTTTATTGGGGTAGATTCCTCGCTTAATTAGAGGTTACGGGTTCAAAACACATAACAAGCATAGGGTTTGTTTGGAGTGGGTTTTTTTGTTTTTTTTTCAAACTTCTTACCTTGAGAGAGTTAACTATAGGCTCGTGGAAATGACAGACCAGACGTTAGAGTAGTATCCAATTTGTGGATGCGATTTTGAGAGGGTTGCTCGATTTATTTGAGCAACACTGCAGGTGTCTGTATTGCTCAGACCTGGTGGATGCCAGAATATATCATGATTTTCTAGAAGCGTTGAGTACAGCCCCGTCCCCTAGTATCAAAGCAGATCCATATCATTAGCAGCTTCATTGCACCATCTTCATCAGCACTGATCACCATGCAATAAATGGGATTGTTTTTGTGCGGGGGGGGGGGGGGGGGGATGTTGTTGGGGTTTTGTTGTTGTTGTTGTTGTTGTTGTTTGGGGGGGGTGTTTGTTGCCTAGATTTTTTTTTGGGGGGGGGGATTTTTTTTAAATTGTGTTCTTCTTTCCCTTTATTACGTTAAACAAATTTAATCACTTTTTTAAAGTTTTTATTTAACAACAACAACGTTACATTGTCTGCCGTGAAGCCTTCTGCCCAACAAAATAACAGAACGTTTCATTTTCTGCTGTGAAGCTTGACAGCAGCACAATAGAACGTTGCATTTTCTAATGTCAATCCTACCATGAGGGGACCTTGTGAACTGCCAGCACAATTCCTGCACATGTAGACAGTAGAGATGGACCACACACTGGGTGATATAAATTTTAAAAATCCTATCTACACATCCATAGACATTTATGATAATGGCTAAATCCTCGCGTGCTGAAATCATAGGGGGGGGAAAGGAGATAGTTTTAGTTTGTACAGGCACCTCTGGTCAGATGCATACTGTTACCTGCTCTTGTTTTCTCAGTTTCGTGTTGATGAGGCCATGTCTGGCCTCTGAGATTCAAGCAAAGGCCAACAGGTGTTCCACCTTCCCTTGCTTGTGTCAGCACTTTTATCGTCGGGTAATGTTTGGGTTATTAACGCTATCAAACCTCCATCAGGAACTACGCCTCCTTACACAAAACAAACATGCAACGCAGCAATGGATCCCTGCCCTATATGGCATACCTGGCAACGAACAGGCTGATGAACTTGTAAAACATGGTACACAGAGAGAACGATCTGAACACAGCCTCACCATCTATGAAACAAAACAAAACAATCATCAAATCAATGGCCCCACCCAGAGTACAAAAGGACGACTACCACTATCTCAGATGAGAAGAAGAGGTCATAATTCTAAGATTCCGCACTGGACACAACAGGCTAAATCACCACATCTCCACAAAGCTGAAACTTGCTCCTATTCCCCTGTGTACCTGCGGTAAAGAAAACCAGACAGGCGAGCACATCCTTCAGAGATGCACGCTATTCAGTGACCTGATGAAGAAAGTGAGGCCAACGGAGATAATCCTGCAAACCAAGCTGTAGGGCCCACGAGAGGAGATGGAAAGGACATGCCATTATTTTTTCCCCAGACACATCTGACAGTGTAAAGCTAATGACAGAAGAGAAGAGATTAATGTTATTCAGCCAAGACTGACTATTTGGCTGAGTGCACATCTTATGACCCCCTTCTGCCTCCTTTTAAAGGAACACCCAAACAAGGCACAAAGGTCCTCTTGTTATTTTCTTCCCTATGTAAATGATTGTAGTTCTTTTCCCCCGAAAAGATTTTTCAGCATATTTTCTTCCCTTCTTATCTTTTTGATGTCAAATCCACAAAAACATCATTTTATCCTGGTTGAAACCAGAGACACTTCTTAATTAAATATGAAAAATGTCTGGCTGACAGGCACCACAAAGGTGACAAAACTTCAGTCACCGCCAGGGCTGCTGAAGAGGGCTCATCCTGAAGCCGAAACTAGAGTCAGGTCTGTCTGGTGAAAGGTATGGGCCACTCACAATCCTGTTTCAAAATATGCAGTCCTGAACAGAGTTTTATTTTCTATGATCTTTTTTTGAGTGATGGATTTTTGTTGTTATGATGAAAAGATTGAAATTGGCTACTTGCACTTGCCATCCACTACCATCAACTCAATGTGAGTATCATTAAACTCTCTCTCTCTCTCTCTCTCTCTCTCCTCTCTCCTCTCCTCTCTCTCTCTCTCTCTCTCTCTCTCTCTCTCTCCTCTCTCTCTCTCTTTCTTCTTCTCGTCTCAATTATCTCTCTCTTCTTCTCTCTCTCATCTCTCTTATCTTCATCTCTCTTTCCTCCTCTTTTGATTTTTCTGCAGTCTAGTAGTGTGAAATCTATCCATGCTTCATTTTTTCACTGCCTAGTATGTGTGAAATTTATCCATGCTGTCATTTTGCATTACACTCACACCCTTGCCCCCCTCACTGGGTATTGTGGTCCAAGGCCAAGGTACCATATCATCTCTTTCCTCTTCTCTCTCTCTCTCTCTCTCTCTCTCTCTCTCTCTCTCCTCTCTCTCTCTCTCTCTCTCCTCTCTCTCTCTCTCTCTCTCTCTCTCTCTCTCATCTCTCTCTCTCTTCTCTCTCTCTCTCCTCTCCTGAACTTCCTGCTATCACATTATCTCTGTTTTTCATTTTCTAGTTTTATGTATCCACAATAGAACATTTACCACTTGAGTCAGGAAGAAATGTAGGATTTTTTTGTTGTTGTTGAATATGTTGTATGTTATTGTATTGATGATTGTTATTATATCATAAACTTGTGTAAAATGCTAATCTGATATATAATTTAAATATCAATATGGTGCATGTATCATAATTTGGATTTTTTGCTTGGATCATTATAATACTGTTTTTATTGCCAGTTTGCGTACACAGGCATGTTTAAATATACTGGATTTTTTTTATCCAGCCCTTACCTACGATAATAGAATTGAACTGTAAGCAAGAGCTTAAATTCTATTATCGTAGGCAAGGGCTGGATAAAAAAAAAAAAACCACCAACAACAGTATATGCATGCCTGTGTATGTAAACTGGCAGTAAAAACAGTATTGTTATCACTTTTCTTTTCTTTTTTTACCTTACACTATCTATATACGTTTTCGCTTATACTTTGAAACTTAATCAGGCTGGTGTTTGTGAGTGTGTATAATCATAAAAATGTAACCATTTACCTGTATGTGGTGTCCTTCACCGCTATTTAATCAGTTACATATATATATATATATCCCTGTTGATTAGGTGAAGAACTGCATCCCTAATAGTTAAAGTCTGTCCCGAGCCTAAGGTTCATCAGGCCGGTGCTTATCCCGGTTTCTGTGGCGTTAAGCGACTGAGAGTCATAGACTCCCCCCTGGATAGGACGCCAGTCTATCGCAGGGTTAACCCCCAACACAAGGTTGGTACCCCTTTTACACCTGGGTGGGGTGAGAAAATAGCCGTAAAGTGCCTTTTCCAAGAGCACAACGCCATAGCCGAAAGCTGGGATCAAACCCGCAACCTTTAGATTACGAGTCCAACGCCCTAACCACTAGACTACAGCGGCGGCTCATCCCTAATAGGCTCCAAGTCAAACCCTTTTTGATCTCTATCAGCTTGGCTCCAAGTCAAACCCTTTTTGATCTCTATCAGCTTGGCTCCAAGTCAAACCCTTTTTGATCTCTATCAGCTTGGCTCCAAGTCAAACCCTTTTTGATCTCTATCAGCTTGGCTCCAAGTCAAACCCTTTTTGATCTCTATCAGCTTGGCTCCAAGTCAAACCCTTTTTGATCTCTATCAGCTTGGCTCCAAGTCAAACCCTTTTTGATCTCTATCAGCTTGGCTCCAAGTCAAACCCTTTTTGATCTCCATCAGCTTCTCTGACATCAGCCCTATCTCAACCCATGAAATTACTTGAATTTTTTTTATTATTATTATCATTATTCTTTTATATCAAGGATAATGGGATAAGCACTCTTGTGCTTTTTTTTTTTTTTTTTTTTTTTACACCCGGTCCCCGTATGTATGCAGTTTTGTAAATGTCATCTGTTCCCACCGGCACACGATGGCCTACTCTTACGAAAAGCGGAACAGGATTTAACGTGTGCGCAAGATGTTCTGCGTGCGTTCACACACTGGTATCAGTTTTATAGTCTCATCCGAATGACTTTTGGGGAGAGAGGAGTCAGCACTGATGTTAACTCCAGGAGAAAAATCACTTCGAGCGGGAATCGAACCCGGTTGTCAAATTACGAGCGCAATGTTCTGACCACTAGGCTATCCTGCCCCGTATTGTGTGGAGTAGTATCCAAATGGACTGACCAATGGCTGGTGCGCACATGTTGATCTCCCTTTGCATTCTTCAAAAACCAAAAATTCTCTTTGTTTGTTAATTATGCAGCACGTAATCATTTCAGTCACTTTTTTTTGTCTTCCCATTAAAAACAAAAATCATTCCCTTTTGATAACTACTTTGATGATTATGCTACATGTATTTGAATTTATTCTTGTGAATATGATGGACTTTCTCCTTTGCCCAGACAAGCAGTAGAAGCCGAGGGGGGGGGGGGGGGGGCAGGGGGGGAGGGGGGGCACTTCCTGATCTCGAGACCGTAGACATCAGCTATGTTGTAGGAGTAGGAAGTATGCAATTGCCCTTTAGACTACCGACTTTTCCCTACAGGAGTGTAGACATGGAATCTATCTTGGTGAGTCTGAAAGGACGTGGCCTAGATCTTCCAGCTTTCATTTTGGTTGATCACCAGGTAATCAGCAGTTGGGACTGAATGAACACTGGGTTCCATTTTGCTCCCATGCTGGGGTTTGTTCTTTTGTCTCCACTGCAGAGATGCCTGTGGAGACTTTCATTCTTTTGTTTTATTTTTTTTATATCGTGGATAATGGAATAAGCACTCATGTGCTTTCTTTCCATCCAGTCCCCGTGTGTAAGCAGTTTTGTAAATATTGTCATCTGTTCCCACTGGCACACAATGGCCTACTCTTACGAAAAGCGGAACAGGATCTAACGTGTGCGCAAGATGTTCGCACCCGGAGCCTCGGTTTATAGTTTCATCCGAAAGACTTTTGGGGAGAGTGGAGTCAGCACTGATGTTAAAAATTAACTCCAGGGGAAAAATCTCCTCGAACGGGAATCGAACTCGGGTGGTCAAATTTACCAGCCAATGTTCTGACCACTAGGCTACCCCTCCCTTGTTTCAGCTAGCTGCATTGATGCCATTTTCTTTATTTTTTTCCTAGTGCCCAGTCTTTTTTTGCTTTCATGCTGTTTCTTGATTCTAGTTTTCGCACCATTGGTGAAGAAAGCGTCACTATTATTATTATTATTATTATTATTATTATTATTATTATTATTATTATTATTATTATTGTTGTTGTTGTTGTTGTTGTTATCATCATTATTATTATTATTATTATTATTATTATTATTATTATTATTATTATTATTATTATTATTAGCGTTTGCAGGTCCCAGACGTTTGAAATGCTTGACAAGGTTTCGGGTATTTGACTATTTGGATGCTTTGGGCTTCTTCTTTTTTTTTCCCGCCCTTTTATTGCTATGTGATTGGCTTTTGTATTGTGTCATTCCCTTTTGATCTTGCCCTGCAGTTATTATTCTATTTTTACGTGATCGATCTGCTTATGCAAATGTTATCCTTTGTTGAGTAAGGTAGATCTGATTCTAATCCAATCCAATGATGTTGCTTAGAGCCCCGCCCACCGCACACAGGCACACAGGCCATATCGGGGCTGACACCTCGTCACATTTTAAAACTCGTATTGACTAAAGTAGAACTGAATATGCAGATGTTAGCAATTGTAGAGTTAGGTAGATCTGATTATGCAGATGTTAGCATTTGTTGAGTTTGGTAGATCTGATTATGCAGATGTTAGCATTTTTACTGAGTTAAGTAGATCTGTAAGTTTACAGGTGAAAAGATGGGTTAATATTTATATAAACCTTGTCTTTCCCTGATCACGAAGATGTCATCATTTGTTTAGCTATATAAAGAAAAACAATACAGGTAGAGAGATAGGCTGATAAAAAATTATATATATATATATAGATATATATATAGATATATAGATATATATATATATATATATATATATATTGTGACGCTCCACCACATGAGACGGAATGCACCTGAGGTCAATTTTAAGTTATTGACATGTTATTAATGTGCAATAAAGTGGCTATCAAATACAAAAAACAGATTGAAAATCGGACAATTCTGTGCAACATTGAAATTGAAATGATAGACTGCACGATGGGACAAAATGAGAAACAGGCAAGTTTATTTTAGTAACAGGTTGTAAGAATGAGTGCTTTGGTATTTTCAAAACACATTTAAAAGCAAAAGAAATAAAAATTATGCCTTGATATTTCATTATAAGGTAAATAAACAGATCTAGTTTAATAATCAATCAAACTCTCAAAATCAACAACTTGACTCCCACCTGCCTTTAAAGGCTCCTAGCGCAAAATTGGGTAATGTGCTAAGCGACTCATTTCGTAGTGGAGCGCCACACACACACACACACACACACACACACACACACATATATATATATATATATATATTAGCGATAGATGACGTCACCAGTTTATTTGTTGGTAACTGCTGCTCTTGTTGTTCCAAGCAAGGCCAGGAAAGGCAAAGCAAAGTTCATTTCAAATGCCACTGAGAGGCAGGCTACACGGAAGGCAATGTGCCCTGAACAAACTGAATCTAGCGGTCCCTGTCCCTGTTCAGCCCATGGCCTTCATGCTTCTGCAGTATGGTTGTGTCGCCTGGGACTATAAAAGTTAAATCAACTTATCCATAGGAAATGGTAGGGGGAAAACGGTCGCATACGCAAAATCTAGCCGTCAATGTCATAAGCAGCAATGATGACATCCTTCTATTAGTAATTTTAAAAAATAACTATGTAAACATCATTTCCGTTACTGTCATCAACAGTTATGATGACATCCTTCTGTCGATAACAAAATAATGTAAACAACATTTCCGTCAATGTCATCAACAGTTATGATGACATCCTTCTGTCGATAACAAAATAATGTAAACAGCATTTCCGTCAATGTCATTAGCAGTAATGATGACCTCCTTCTGTCAATAACAAAATTAATGTAATGTAAACAGCGTTTCCGTCAATGTCATTAGCAGTAATGATGACATCCTTCTGTCACTGACAGACGTAATTACTGTTTCTGTTTATGTCATAAGATGTTACTATCAAAGGCAGCATTGATGCCATGCTTCTTTCAATGGCAAATGTGATTACTATTTCCGCTAATGGCATAAGCAATGTTGATGAAATCGTTCTTTCAATGGCAAATATGATTAGCCCACTACTTCCGTTAATGGCATAAGAAGTATTAATGACATCCCTATGTCAGAAACAACACTGGCAGCTTTTTTTTACGACTTTCTTTGTTTAATATGTGTGGGGCTGAGCTGACGGCTTTGTGATAGAACGAAATGAACTTGCTTGTTTAAAAAAAAGAAGGTAAAGGTGTCCCATTACCTACGTGGTATAGGGGAGCGAAGTGTCAGAGACCTCAGCTTCTTTAGGGGCCAGCATATTGAAGGCGGCGCCCATCACTTTTGCCTTACCTTCCCTGACCCAAAAGAGGGCAGGTACCCATTTACAGCTGGGTGAACTGGGGGACTGTACGGAAGCCGGGGCGCACGAATGGTCACCCATCCAAGAGGTAACTGCGCTCAACACCGCTTAACCTTAGCTTGGGGAGAGCGAGTGCACTGACCACTGAGCTATCCTGCCTCCCCTTGCCTGTAAAGTGATTGATACATAAGCCTTTTAACCTTTTACCATGGTTTTCTGCGCAAATTTGGACGCCAATTTCATCTTGTTTCTATATATATCTATGTGGTTTGTTGTTGTTGCTGTTGAGGGTACTGTTCTCAATATTTTTTTTATAGAGGCATTATGCATTTGATTTATTTTTTAAACAGCGTTATTCAGTTCACCAAGCAAGGGATATGATCTGAGGAAATAATTTACATGTCTCTGTAAACCAGGACTGTGTTCACTTTACGAAATAGATAGAGGTTTATCACTCTGTATCTTCTGTATTTTCACAGACAAAAAAGGAAATGTATCCAGAACTGTTACTGTGTTTTTGTTCTTTTATTTTGTAGACATTTATGTCATCTGCTTAGTCGCTGTATGGCCATTTAAGATGTGTTTAAGTACTTTGATTTGATTGAAGATTTGGTTGATATATTTGATTGCTTGGTATTACAACCTGAGTGGTAAAACATCTTTTTAAAAAAAACAAAACATTTACCAGACTGTGCCATAAATGAGATTCATAACATTAAAAAAAAATTGTCTGTTTTGTTTTTCACTGGTGTTCAAAATCCAGTCTGTCCAGGAGAACGTGGTGTTTTTGGTTGGTGGTAGCTGTGGTGGGATTTTGTTGCTGTTGTTGGCTTTTTTCTTATGTGTTCAGATTTTGAGTTTTAAGTATGGTAAGATATGGGAATGTTTGAAAAGAAAACTGTGCAGTGCTGCTACACATCATGAATATCTGATGTTGAATCCTAGAGGTAACACTGCTTAAACTTAGCTTGGGGAGAGTAAGGGCACTAAGTGTTCCCACGAGTTCTGTCACATACCGTGTGGGAAATTTCCGTTACCCCGCTTTGATTTTAAATGTAGGTGTATCTTAAGTGCTTTTATGCATTCTATCACATTCTTGATCCAAGTTTAATTATTCGCCTTCTTTGTCGGTGTTGAAGAACCTGAAGTACTCCTGTGCATTCTGTCACATTGTGGGTGCAATTTCAGTTGTACGCTCTAATTTTACATAAATGTACCTTAAGTGTTCTGATGCATTCTTTCACAGTCTGGCTTCAGTTTCCATTATCTGCTCTGATTTTAAATGGAGAAATACTTCAAACGTTCCTATGCATTCTATTTCATTAGGCGCAATTTCGATTACTTGCTCTGATCTTAAATGTAGATGTATATAAGATGTTCCTATGCTTTCTATCACATTATGGGTGCTGTTTCAGTTCTATTAACATTCTGAGCGTAATTTCAATTATTCGCTCCGATTCCAAATACATCAGTACCTTAGGTGTTCCTATGCAACAGAACACATTATAAGGGCAGCTTCAGTTCAAAAACATTCTGTGTGTAATTTCAATTATCCACTCTGATTTCAAACTATACATGCACCTTAAGTGTTTCTATGCATTCTATAACATTCTGTGTGTAATTTCAATTATCCACTCTGATTTCAAACTATACATGCACCTTAAGTGTTTCTATGCATTCTATAACATTCTGTGTGTAATTTCAGTTATCTATTCCGATTTCAAACTATACATGCATCTTAAGTGTTTCTATCCATTCTATAACATTCTGTGTGTAATTTCAGTTATCTATTCCGATTTCAAACTATACATGCATCTTAAGTGTTTCTATCCATTCTATAACATTCTGTGTGTTATTTCAGTTATCTATTCCGATTTCAAACTATACATGCATCTTAAGTGTTTCTATCCATTCTATAACATTCTGTGTGTTATTTCAATTATCTACTCTGATTTCAAACTATAGAACCACCTTTTGTGTTTCTATGCATTAATGCATACTGGGTTCAATTTTAGTTCATTCTGATTTCTAATGCAGTTTCACTTTAAAAGTTCCTTTACATTCTAGCACATCTATCTTTCACATCACATCTATGGGTGCAATCTTAATCATCTGCTCTGATATCATATGGAGAAGTGCTTTAATTGTTCCTATGCAATCCACCCCAATATATACATGTTCAATTTCAATAATCCGCGATTATTCTAAATATAGAAGTGCTTTAATTGTTCCTATGCATCCCATCCCAATATAATTATATGCAATTTCAATAATCCGCGATAATTTTAAATATAGAAGTACTTTAATTGTTCCTATGCATTCTATCCCAATAATATATGTGCAATTTCAATAATCCGCGATGATTCTAAATATAGAATTACACTAATTGTTTCAAATGCATTCTATCACATTTTGGGTGCAGTTTTGTTTTTTGTTTTTTACTTTATTTCATTATTTGCTTACTATTGTCTTTTGCATCAAATAAACTTGTATCAAAAGTATTTGTCTTTGAATCACGTGGACTGAATGTCTTTGAACGATTAGACTTTGATTCTTTACCGATGCTGACATAATGAATCCAATTTTGTTTCGGGGAAGAATATTACGATCGATCTCCCAGGTCAATTCAAAGCACAGTCCTACCAGTACCTCGATTCCACTGTGTGTATACACCAGCAGAAGATCATGCATGAGTACGTTACAGATCTCATCATTCGTGTCAGCGTTCAATGGGTTAAGGAAACACGTGCATACCCAGCATGCACCTTTTCCTGGAGAGGATTGGGCTCCGCCAGGTTCATCTTGCACAAGAGACAGCCTGAAAAAATCAATGCAGTGCAGTGCCCCAACATATCCTTGAGGAGTTGAGGGAGAAAGAAATTGACGCAAAAAACGAACTGGTCAATTTGAAAAGATTTGCCAGGATCAACAGTTTGGGGGCTTGTTTTATTTTTTATTCATTTATTTATTTTTATCTGGAAAGTAATGGAATAAGCACTCATGTGCTTTTTTACATCCAGTCCCCGTGTGTATGCAGTTGGTTTTTAAAAAATCTTTTTAATCTTGCAATCTTTTCCCACTGACACACATTGGCCTACTCTTACCAAAAGCGGAACAGGATTTAACGTGTGCGCAAGATGTTCTCGTGCGTTCGCACTCGTGGCCTCTGTTTATAGTTTATGTTTATGTAAATGAGCGTGAAGTTGGACCTGTTAAAAAAATATATAGGTCTATACTAATTTGGACCTGTTAAAAAAAATCGTACCAGTTTAGAGATTACCGCAGAGTTTGTTTTAACTACAGGGCTGTATATATATATACAACCATCCAGCCATCCAGCCATCCACCCCTACACACACACACACACACACACACACACACACACACACACACACACACACACACACACACACACACACACACAACCTCACCTCTCTCTCTCTCTCTCACACACACACACACACACACACACACACACACACACACACACACACACACACACACACACACACACTGTAGCTAATAAGAAACGATTGTTTTTTTCATTCCTCGGCCATAGCTCCGAGGTTCACCATGAGTGAGATTTTGGGTGTATGCGACCCATCATTAAGGTAGCTGCATTTCAGCTGCGGGGATGGTGTCCGAACATGACACCATTGCACATGCCTTTCCACGATTCTGTCATCCGTTCCTACCAGCACATAACAGCCTACTCTTCCGTTAGGCAGAACGGGTATGGTGTCTAAATACTACACCTCTGTGCATGAAATTTTATCAATTTTATCATCCGTTCCTACCTGTCTATCTATCTATCTCTCTATCTATCTATCTATCTATCTATCTATCTATCTATCTATCTGTCTGTCTGTCTGTCTGTCTGTCGGTCGGTCGGTCGGTCGGTCTATCTATCTATCTATCTATCTATCTATCTATCTATCTACTATCTATCTATCTATCTATCTATCTATCTATCTATCTATCTATCTATCCCGTTGTCGGCCGACCGTGGGGGCACCCCCAAAGACTTGACAACCAGTTCCCTCCATTCTATTCCACTTTCTGTCCTGCCTTTCTCAAAATGTTGAGTTCTTTCTAGGCCTGTCCATTCGCTGATGTTGTCCTCCCATCCGTTCCTACCGGCAAGAAATGACCTGCCCTTTCAAACGTTTATTAAAGGTGGAACAGGTTGGTAACGTGCGTGAGAGATGTTTTTCGTGTGCTCCGGATCGTACACGGGACTTCGGCTTATAGTTCCCCCTGATGGACTTTAAGAGGAGTGGAGTCAGTACTAATGTTAACTCTCTCTGTGGTGGATTGGTGGTCTAGAGGTAACGCGCCTGCCTAGAAAGCGAAATGTCCGGGTCGGAAGTGTGCGGTGGTTTGAACCCCGTTTGGACCCAAAACTTTTTAACCCAGCCATTATACCACGAGTGGTGGTCTGGGTGCAATGTCTTTCGGATGAGACGATTAACCGAGATCCCGTGTGTTACACATAATTATCTATAATTATCACTTCGAGTGAACAGACGTTAAATTAAAGAAAAGAAAATCTAGCGCACGTAAAAGAACCCACGGCAACAAGAGTTTTGTCCCTGGCAAAAGTTTATGGAAAGAAGCCACTCTGATAGGAAAACAAATAGTTACAGACTCACTCACTCACTCACTCAGTCCCATGTCCCAAAGGACGTAGGGGGGACATGAGAGAAGACGCAACGGAGATCTTTTTCCATGCTTCACGATCCTGTGTGGCTAGTAGGAGGCGTTGCAGGGGTTGGGCAGTCCAGTCTTTGATGTTGTCAACCCATGATTTCTTTTGGCGGCCTCTTCTTCTCTTGCCCTCGACTGTTCCTTGCAAGATGGTTTTTGCTAGGGTGTTGTGTCTTGTGGTGTGACCAAACCACATCAGCTTTCTCCTCTTTATGGTGGAGAGCAAAGGCTCTTGGGGGCCCACACGCTTTTTGATTTCTTCTTTCACATAGTTATTGGTCTTGTGTTCTTTGTATGATATTTTGAGGAGTCTTCTGTGGCACTTGTTCTCGAATGCTTGGATTCTTCTCTCTAACTCTGCTGTCAGAGTCCATGATTCACAGCCATATAGGAGGATAGATATCACGAGGGATTTGTAGAGGTGGTATTTGGTGCAGAAGCTGATGTTGTTGCTTCTGATGATCCTCTGGAGTCTGACTAGAGCAGATGTTGCTGTTGCAATGCGAGCTTCCACCTCATTGTTTGATGTGCCATCTTTTGTTAGGATGGAGCCTAAGTATTTGAATTGGCTCACCTCTTCCAATATTTCTCCATTCATCTTTATTTCCGTGCTGTCATTACTCGCGCTGTTGACCATGATCTTCGATTTCTCTGTACTGACCTCCATGCCGTATGCGCTCGCTCGATCTGTTAGACTGTCTGTGAGGATTTGCAGTTCTTGTTTGCTGCTGCCCATGAGGTCAATGTCATCTGCAAATCTGAGGTTGCAAAGGGGTCTTCCACCAATGGAGATGGAAGTGTGGTGGTTTTGCAGTGTCTCTGTCATGATGTTTTCGAGGAAGAGGTTGAAGAGTACAGGTGAGAGAAGGCAGCCCTGGCGGACTCCAACCGTGGTCTTTACAGACAGGAAACAGACAGGAAAAGAAAAAAAAAAATAGGTGGCGTTGCTCTTGTGGCGACGTGCTCTCCCCGGGGAGAGCAGCCCGAAATTTCACGCCGAGAAATCTGCCATGACATAAAGTGGTATAAAATGAAAACAAAATGAAACTCCAGGGTAAGACTCCATAATACAGGTGCCTTTTGCGAAGGCTCAATCCCAGGCACGATCACGAGCGCTGTGTTCTAACCACTAGGCTATCTCCTCCCCTACCCCTCTCTCTTTTTCTGTTTTGTTCCCTTATGAGAGGGACTTTTTTCTTCATAATTTTGCCAGGGACAACGTTTTTGTTGCCGTGGGTTCTTTTAGGTTCGCCGAATGTGTTGCACACGGAACTTAGGTCTATCGCGTCATCCAAAAGACTAGCACCCAGACCATCACTCGAGGTCTAGTGGATGGGGGAAAACTTGGGATCAAATGGGGATCAAATCCCTGCTGGCAGGTGCGTTATGTCTCGACCGCCTAACCAGTTAATGTGTATGCGAGCGTGCGTGCGTGCATACCTACGTTCGAGTGCACGTGTGTGTGTGTGTGTGTGTGTGTGTGTGTGTGTGTGTGTGTGTGTGTGTGTGTGTGTGTGTGAGAGAGAGAGAGAGAGAGAGAGAGAGAGAGAGAGAGAGAGAGAGAGAGAGAGAGAGAGAGAGAGAGAGAGAGAGAGAGAGCAAATTAATCTCTTTATTGAGGGTAAGGAACAAGCATCCATCAGGGCTTTATATTTTTAAAACCAGCCCTCAGTCAAGGAAAATCAATGATTAAAGAAATTTAAAATAAAATTAATACAGATCTGAAAGAGAATCAGTATTGCAGCAATATCTGCAAGAGAGAAAGGGGGGAGGAGGAGGGGGAGGAGGGGGAGGAGGAGAGACAGACAGACAGACAGACAGACAGAGTGTGTGTGTGTGTGTGTGTGCGAGGAGAGAGAGAGAGAGAGAGAGAGAGAGAGAGAGAGAGAGAGAGAGATGCTTGCTTCTTCAATCAGCCAGAGTCCATAATGAAAAGAGAGACAGACAGGCAGACAAAAACAGAGAGAGCCATGAACTCCATCCAGCCTGGCAAGAAATAAGTGATCACGGTCATAGCACCTAGATCTAACTGCTGTAAGCCAAGTCTGTTTTCTTGCCCCTGCTTCACGTGAAAAAGGACCGTGTCTTCTTCACACACACACACAGAGCTGCTGAGCATCGTTTGTGTGTTAACCTCCTGGGTCAGGCTTACATATACACACTTGCCCTGCTGTTCATGGGACTGACACACACAGTCATTGACACAGTGCTCTCTGGGTGGGTTGCTGGTCACAGACTAACTTGACTGTGCAGGTGCAGTGTCGCCACTTTCTGGGTAGTTTTGACCACAAGCTACAGGTAACTGTTGGATTTTGTTGGTTGTTGTTTTATCAGGATGCTATTTTTTTTTTTTTAAATTATAAATCGGGATTTTGTTGCATGTTAACAAGTGCAAACAAATTTGAAAGCAAAAAGGTTACAAAATTGAGGGGGGAGGGAGGGAGGGGGGGGGGGGGGGTAGGAGGCGGGTGAGGTTAGGGGTTGTTTATTGGTGGTTTTTGTTGGTGTTTTTTTTAGGGGGGGAGGGGGGCGGGGGGGGGGGGGGTGTCAATCTTCAACAAGAGCCTCAGAGTTCGTCAATGGTGAGATTTTGGGTATATGACCGTTTCTGCCCACATTTCAGTTAGCTGCATTCCAGATGTCAAAACCTGATACGAGTGTGCCATGTACAATAGCCTACTCGTCCAAAAGGTGGAACAGGTGTTAAGGTGTGCCCAAGACGTTCTGTCCCATCGCACACTGACCCTCACTTTAAAAATCTCAACCCGAGGGCCTTCTCCAAAGGAGTGTAGTCGGTACTGATAACTCCAGGAATAAATCCCACGAACAGGGGGAGGGAGGGGGAACCCAGGCTATCAGATCCCATACTTAACACTAATGTTTAGGCTAATGCCCCCCCTTCCACCATGTACTCAGGGTTTCAAAAATGGCTTGGATTATTATGGTGGGGCAGGATTTCGGCGCGCTTCCCCCGCACTTGTAACATGACTTCTACAAGAACTCTTTTAGGGGTTAGGCCTAATGGGGTAGTATTGCATTGTAAGTCTTCAGGCAGTGTCTTAGACAAGCTTAATCTGGTGAAACCCCTCCCTTCCCATGCCAGGCTATCCCTGCCACCGGCCATAGCATTCTCTTCTCAATAAGTGGATAGGCTTTCAACATGAGTGCTTAATTATCCCCCAATCCTACGGGCACATGGACTAATAGCCTGCTATAAAAGGTGGAACAGGATTTAACATGTGTGCAAGATGCTGTGTGTGCGTTCACATGATTTATGGAACCTGGGTTTTCTAATCTAAAGGACTTTCAGGGGTATGGGGTCTGTACTGATGTTAGATATTTGGAGGGGAAAATCCCTTTGACTCTGTGATGGCTGAAACCCAGGCCTGCAGATATCGAATTCAAGGCTCTAACCACAAGGCCATCTCTTTCCTCCCTACCCCCCCCCCCCCTTCCTTCTCTGACCCCCACCAAATGTGTGTTCAATCCTTCTGTCGAGTGACATCACGAGAAAATCCACATTTATTTTGACACAGTGTATTTTTTCTTAACTCGAAAAAGTGTATCTTTTCTTAACTCGACATTTTTGCATTTCTGGGGAGCGTCCTTTATTTTTGGTGAAGAAAAGGTGGGGGGGGGGAGGGGGGGGGAGGTAAATGTCAGGTGAGGTCCCAGTAACCAAACTTCAGGAAGATTACGCTACGATCTAGCGTCTTTTTTTTTTCTTTTTTTTTCTATTTTTCGCTTATTGTTTTTGGATTTATTGTTTGGTCTGTTTGTTTTGATTTTTTGTTATTAATTTGGTTGTTTTGTTTTGTCTTATTTATGATGTTTTGTTGCTTTTTTGTTTTGTTTTTGGGCTGGGTTTTGTGGGGGCGGGGGGGGGGGGGGGGGGGGGCAAGCGTGCTAGAGGCAAAATTCTAGCATGTTAACCTCCTTGCTGATTGGGCAAACATAAAGCAAGCTGATTAGTCAAACATAGGACTAGCTGATTGGTCAAACATAGAGGGAATTTATAGCAGAGGCATAGGTCTAGCCTAAAGCAGTGGTAAGCCTAGGTGAGTGCGAATTGGGGTTCACTTTGCATGCAACTGGACTGTGACAAATCTCTGTAACCTAATGCTCGTTTGCTCCTCTCTGCTGTCATCTGGCAAAGTCCGACTAAAATGAAGACAGTATGTATCTTGCACACACTTTCATACTATTCAATGGTAGATAATTGTTTTTGTGTTGGTTTTTATTTCGTGCGGGTTCTTAATTTACATGCTAATGTTATTTTCCAGTGCCTGGTTCCAAGTACCAAAATTTGTCATAAGATGGAATAAATGTTGCGTTGTAGGCCTAATTGCAGATTTTTTTGTTTCTGGTGCAAAACTCTTGGTCACGGCTAATATTAAGAATATTAATAAATTTGAATGTCCAAGAGGTTTGTTCTTTTATAGCATTGTCATTAAAACTAAACATTACATCATGAGCGCAAACACACTTCACACACACACACACACACACATCACACGTACGATTGTCGCGACATTGACCTAGGCCAAAGATACTCAACGAGTATCTTTGACCTAGGCCTACCTCGAGTGAGCGATAGGTCTAGTCTACTGTGAAGTGAATGTCGCGATAGGCCTAGCCTATCTGGCCAAGGCCTAAGGCTATGTCGTATTGAAGGGTGAACCTTTGGCGGATAGGCTAGCTTATCGTTCTTGAATGCGAAAACAAAAGACTTGGCTTTGTAATCATGGCTGCTACCGTGAATGTTCAATGCCGACCTTACAATTTCACCCGCCAACACTGTTGTCAGTGTTGTTTCACATTTCCTGCAGGTATGAATTAGTCTGCTACTATTGTACTAATCGTCTAGAAATTGTAAAATCATTTGTGTTGCTATCTGTTCAGTTCTGAACTACTTTTACTTTCAGTTTCATTCTACGTGGATTGTTCATTTTCTTAAAAAAAAAAATTGTTATCGAGGATAATGGGATAAGCACTCTTGTGCTTTTTTACATCCAGTCCTCGTGTGTATGCAGTTTTGTAATTGTCTTCTGTCCCCATCGGCACACAATGGCCTTCTCTTACGAAAAGCGGAACAGGATTTAACGTGTGTGCAAGATGTTCTGCGTGCGTTCACACAGGGGGCCTCGGTTTAAAGTCTCATCGGAAGGACTTTTGGGGAGAGTGGAGTCAGCACTGATATTAACTCCAGTAGAAAAATCTCCTCGAAATCGAACCCTGGTCGTCAAATTGGGAGCGCAATGTTCTGACCACTAGGCTATCCCACCGGGTTCAATATCAAATCAATAATGAAAATATGCATGACAAAATAAAAAATAAAAAAGCCCATATGAAGATATCTGACCATTTGTCTTTTGTTTTTCTCTCTGTTAAATCACCAGTGGCAGTGTGATGATGTTGTAGTGTATATATATATATATATATATATATATTATATATATATATATATATATTTTATATGTATATATATATTAATAAAAAATGTTGTAATAGTAAAGAGTTATAGTACCATGTACACCAGTGAAACTGAAAGGATTTTAATGTGATGCATATAAATAATATATTCTTAATTTTATTTATATATACACTCCTAAAATACTTGCATACTAATTACTATGCACACATGCATGCCTGCTCGCACGCACATGCATACACATGCACATGCACTCACTCAACGGGGGACGGGATAGCCTAGTGGTCAGAACATTGCGTTCGCAATTTACAACCCGGGTTCGATTCCCGTTCAAGGGGATTTTAACATCAGTGCTGACTCCACTCTCCACAAAAGTTCTTTGGATGAGACTGTAAACCGAGGCCCTGTGTGTGAACGCACGCAGAATGCACATGTGAAATCCTGTTCTGCTTTTCGTAAGAGTAGGCCATTGTGTGCTGGTGGCAACAGATAAGATTTACAAAACTGCAATCACACAGGGACTGGATGTAAAAAAGCATGTGAGTGCTTATTCCATTATCTTCGATACAAAAGAATAAATAAGAGTGAATAAAGTATACAAACGCACACAGATTGGAAATTGAGACGGTATGCAATAAAAACCATAAAGTAGATTACACACAAATACTGATATTCAAGGCTGTGTGCTCATCTTAAAGCTAATCGAACTTTTCATGCTTACAGGGGAAAGCGCCAGAGAGACGGCAAACACAATCTCCAGCCTCTGGACAAAAGAACCAAAGCCACCCTGCATATCAACAACGGGTCCTGCTTTGCTGAGGCTACCCCCACCTACCTTCGGATGACCTTTGACTTCACCCTGACATGGAAGCAGCAGACCTCCTCCCCACCACCCACCCTGAAACACAAAAACAGAAAAATGCTCACACACAAAAAAACCAAACACAGAACAAACAACAAACCCCCCAGAAGCCGGTGCCAAGGTACAACAATGCCTCAGGAAAAGGTGGCAGGAAACAACCTGGGAGACGGACGTCAGTCACTCACTCTAAAGAGACCCTGTACTGGCAGAATCAGACGAGAGCTTGAGTATGGATGACAGCATGGAGCGCTACTCCCAAGCCCAGCTTTGGTTCTAGTATCAGCACAGTGCAGAATCAGGCATTAGGTCTGCATCGTCTCAGAGGCCAAGCAGTATTACATTAAACAAAGGAACACAGCAACATCCACCTACATCAGGCCACATCCTTGTTACCTACCTGCAGATGAACGGGAGCAGATCTTTATACATATTCAGGCTCAGGACAGATCACACCTAGTATCTGGATCACCATAAACTGCGTGATATTCTGCATAGGCTTACAGAGCAGTGCCCATGCAAGACTGGCAGCCAGATAACAGAACTCTTATTGCAGTCCCGCTCACCAGCACTAGTACTACACGAGATGCCCCAAAAATCATGAGGACAGACCCCCATCACCCCAGTGGCCAAGAAGCTCTCCAGCAAATTGGAGGACCTGCATCGAACTGCTGCCTTCATTGCTGAGACTGAGAGCTCTGTCCATCTGAACATCGATGCAAAAGAAAACCAGGAACGCTGCAGCTGCAAGACTAGGCGTGCTGACAAACTTCTTGCTGCTGTGGGTGTTTTTGCCTCTGTGATGGGGGCATGCCACTTCAGCAGCCATCTACCTGTGAGTATTATGACTATTTGAACAACTTTGTAGACACTCAAATTATGATATTGATATACAATGTCTGAATTTGTCTTGTTAAAGTAGGCATACTTGCTGGCAGCAGGCAAGCAATATATATATGCATGCACACACACATGCACGCACTGATGCTAGTGACAGCCTTACCAGAGGAATTGTCAGATCTTTTACTTTGATAATGGCTGAGATGTCATCAGACACATGGGTGTTTAAAAATAAATGATGAGATTTTTAGTGTACGTGACCGTTTTTACCCACCATCAAGGTAGCTGTATTTAAAGTGGATAATGTCTAATCACACACCAGTGGACATGCCTTTTTTAAAAAAATCGTCATCCGCTCCAGCCGGCATGCAATGGCATACTTTTGAAAAATGAAATGGCTTTTCATTTGTGCACAAGATGTTCTGTGTGCATTCACATGGAGGCCTTGGATTATATTGTCTGGTGCCAAGGATTTTGGAGGGAACTGGAGTCAGCACTGATGTTAACTCTTGGAGAAAAATCCCCTCAAAAGGATGGTTTGGTGGTAGATCAAATTGAGGTTGTCAGACTGCGATCTCGATGCTCTAACCACTGTGCCCCTGACTTGTATAAGACTCAGAGACAACAAAGTAAGGTCCCTTGTAATGTATATTATAACATCTTTTAGCCCTGTAAAAGAACCCTGGCAACAAGTGTCATTCCTGGTAATTTTTTTGTAAACACACACGACAGACAAGACAGACAAGACAGACAGACAGACACACCACACACACACACACACACACACACACACACACACACACCACACACACACACACACACACACACACACACACACACACACCACATATATACATATGCTTATTTAAATGAGATCAGACTTGTATTTCATGCTTTTTTGTTGTTGTTTGTTTTACTTTGTTTTCAGATGATACTTCACTGCACAAACCTTCGACTGTCTCCTTACAAACACCAGAAACATGTGGTGATTTTCATCTTGTTAGGCCCGTGTTGTTAATAAAAGGGTAGGGAATGGAAATTCTTACAGCAAAGTCCTGAAGGGTTTTGTTTTCTTTTTTTGGGGGGGATCTGGGACTTGAACATAATTATTGAACCTTAGTCTTCAGAATAGGGATATCATGTTGTCCCATGTTTTTTGTGAAGGGACTTAGGTTACACCTGCACATTGCTCTCAAGCTCGCATCACCAGGGGGACGGGATAGCCTAGTGGTCAGAACATTATGCTCGCAATTTGACGACCCAGGTTTGATTCCCGGTCGAGGAGATTTTTCTCCTGGAGTTAACATCAGTGCTGACTCCACTCTCCCCAAAAGTCGTTCGGATGAGACTTTAAACCGAGGTCCCGTGTGTGAACGCACACAGAACATCTTGCGCACATGTTAAAACCTGTTCTGCTTTTCGTAAGAGTAGGCCATCGTGTGCTGGTGGGAACAGATGACATTTACAAAACTGCATACACATGGGGACTGAATGTAAAAAAAGCACAGGATTGCTTATCCCATTATCCTCGATATAAATGAATAATGAATAAATAAATAATCAGATTTTGCCTTGGAAGTTCTCGTCTGGGTATGCTGTGTTGTTTTGCTGTCCTTATCTGGTTTTGTTGTCCTCATCTGGCTTTGCTGTTCTTCTCTGGTTCACCTATTCTTGTCTGGTTTAGCTGTTCTTGACTGGTCTTGCTGTCGTTATCTGGTTTTGCTGTCTTTTGTTATTTGAATTTTCCGTTGTTTTTTTTTTTTTTTTTGCTGTCATCTAGTTTTGCTTCTTTTGTCATTTGAATTTCCCGTCTTTTTTTTTTTGGGGGGGGGGGGGGGGGTCACTGAGCGCCACACTTCAGATTGCATCCATGATCCTTGCTGAGGTTAGAATAAATTGGAATATAAACCAAAAAATTTATTAATAATAAAATAAAGATTTTGAAAATAAAACGCAAATAAAATGAAAAATAAAGTAAAACAAAATAAAAACAAAAGAAGATGAAATAAAATAGGATAAAATAAAATGTAAATTTATCCTAAAACAGTAGAATGAAAAAATGATGAATAAAACATAGCAAAGAATAAAATAGAAAAAATAATAAACCAAAAACCAAAATAAACATAAAAAACTAAAATGAACTAAAATAGGGACAAAACCTTGGCAAGAGATCAAAGGACAGTGGTCTGGGTGATGGTGATCCTTGTGTCCAAAATTTTTTCGGCTACAGAGGCATAGGTTGGGTCAGGAGGGTTGTGTCTCTGTTACCTCTCTCATTTTTCATCATTGCTGCAGGTTTTTCTTTTGCAGTTAATATTGTCATCCTTCACATATTTTTTATCATCTCTGTAAGGTTTTTCTTTTGCAGTTTTATTGTGTCCCTCACATACTTTTTTTTGTCTCCTGTAGTTTTTTTTTGCATTTTATTGTCATCTTCACATTTTTTTTAGTCATCTTCTGTAAGTTTTTTCTTTTGCAGTTTTATTGTCATCCCTTCACATTTTTTTGGTGTTATCTCTAAGTTTTCTTTTGCAGTTTTATTGTATCCTTCACATATTTTTTTTAGTCATTCCTGTAAGGTTTTTCTTTTGCAGTTTTATTGTCATCCCTTCACATTTTTTTGGTTATCTCTAAGTTTTTCTTTGCAGTTTTTTTGTCATCCTAATATTTTTTTTAGTCATCTCCTGTAAGGTTTTTTTCTTTTGCAGTTTTATTGTCATCCCTTCACATTTTTTTTTTGTTATCTCTAAGTTTTTCTTTGCAGTTTTATTGTCATCCTTCACATATTTTTTTTGTCATCTTCTGTAAGGTTTTTTTCTTTTGCAGTTTTATTGTATCTTACATTTTTTTTTTAGTCATCTCTGGAAGGTTTTTCCTTTTGCAGTTTTATTGTCATCCTTCACATTTTTTTTGGTCGTCTCCTGTAAGTTTTTCTTTTGCAGTTTTGTCATCCTTCATTTTTTTTTAGTCATTCTGTAAGGTTTTCTTTTGCTGTTTTTTGTCATCCCTTCACATTTTTTTTATCATCTCTGTAGTTTTTTTCTTTTACAGTTTATGTCATCCTTCACATATTATATTTTTTGTCATCTCTGTAAGGTTTTTTTTGCAGTTTTAATGTATCCTTACATTTTTTTTTTTTGTCGTCTCTGTAAGTTTTTCTTTTGCAGTTTTAGTGCATCCTTCAAATTTTTCTTTTTTTAGTCATCTGTGGATTTTCTTGTAGAGATCTTGAGGCTGTGATCATGAGGGATTGTGATCTGTCACTTCTTCACATTTTTCTCATCTCTGTAGGTTTTTCTTGTTTTCTTTATTTTTTATTTTTTTATTTTTCATTTCTTTGAGGTAATGGAATAAGCATTCATGTGTTTTGAACAAGCATTCATTTTTTTTACATCTAGTCCCCGTGTGTATGCAGTTTTGTAAATTTGTCATCTGGTCCCACCGGTACACAATGGCCTACTTTTATGAAAAGCGGAACAGGATTTAACATGTGCGCAAGGTGTTCTGTGTGCATTTGCACATGGGCCTCGGGTTTAAAGTCTCACCCGAAGGACTTTGGGGGGAGTGGAGTCAGCACTGATGTTAACTCCAGGAAAAAAATATCCCCGAACAGGAATCAAACCGGGTCGTCAAATTGCAAGCGCAATGTTCTGACCACTAGGCTATCCCGTCCGTAGATAGTGGTGATGAGGGATTGTGACTGTCACCTGTTGAAGGCTGTTCACATTTTCCAGTCATCTCCTGTAGGTTTTTGTTTCCTTTCTTCCTTTTTTCCTACGCGGGTCCTAACCTGGTGAATCACCATGTGGATCATCTGGGAGTGGCCTGGTCAGGAGGGGGGTGAGTCACCATCTGAGGAATGCCCACACCAAGGCCTTGTATACATGTGTAAGTATATTTTTAAAAAACTGTACAGGTAACATTGGAACGATTTGATTTGCATAAGTCAGGCATCGGTTTATACATCTGTCTTTTGTAGAAGTTCACATTGTTTTTAAACGGGAGTCATGTCAGTTTTTACTTGTAAAAAGGCTGTGATGTTTGGTGGCTGCAGTCCCGGCAACATCCAGTTCTGGAATGGGGAGTATCAGGACTGGGTTTTAAATATTTTACAAGTACCTCTTTGTTTTGTTTTGACCAAAAAAAGTCAAATTGTTTCACAGTCCGTTATATATATTTGAATTGGACTTAACTGACTACATTCAAATTTGACTTAATCGAAATTGTGGGAAAAGTTGGGTTAAGAGGCACTGTGAAGTAAATATGTCCCAAGTGATAAAGTTGGATCGTTTATGTATATACCTGTGCCACTAGAACCGCAAGGGTTTTTCAGTGTGACTGATGCTGACTTCACCGTTTTCACTTCAGGCCCTCTGACACTGAGGGTGGGATCAAGTGCTGGTGACCTGACAGGGGTGATGCTGCAACCATCGCGACCTGCCTTTTCTGAAAGAGAGGAGGTAAAGTATTTTGTGTCATTAATTGCTTCCAAATGTAAGTGTGTGTTCAATTTCTTTTAACGTCTTCACAAATTGTGATATTAGACGGAAATGTGGGAGAGAGAGACAAAGACAAAGAAAGACAGAGGGGGAAGGGTGTGTGAATGTCAGGGGAAGAGGGTGTAGTTGGTAATGTATGGAAGATGGAATTTCAGGGGATCAATAGGGCCTACATGTGGATTGATAAAAAAACAACCCCTTAACGTTACTTACCTAATAAATAAGTGTGTGTATGTGTGTGTGTGTGTGTGTGTGTGTGTGTGTGTGTGTGTGTGTGTGTGTGTGTGTGTGTGTTATCATTTAGCTCGTTTCTGCCCATCTTCTTTTCTCAAGGCCTATATAATATTGTGTGTTGGCTGAACTTTGTCTTTTATCTCATCACTCTTCTCTGCCTACCCATCACAGGCATGGAAATTTAAGGCAAACTAAATCAAAGATTGCCATGAGATCAAAACATTAGGTGGGGGGGTTGCTACATTTCAGTTGTGATTTTTGTATTGTATAACTTTGTGTGTGATGACATAGCAACGGCTTGCATCATCTTTATAAAATCTTGAACAGGGCCCCGTACTCTGCAGTCTCTATCACAATAGGCACTAGCATCAGGCTTGAGAGATACAGGCACCTGCAGTGTTAGTGTGATTTCAGCAAAAACATTTGTGTGCCAGATCTTACCATTGACCCCGAACCTGATTCACTGCACATAGTTGGCTGGGCTTTAAATAAATAAATAAATAAATAAATAAATAAATGAATAAGGAAATAAATAAATAAATAAATAAATAAATAAATAAATAAATAAGACACCACCACCAAAGAAAAATCTGTACCTCTTGTTGGATCCGAACCCAAGTCTTACAAAGTAGGGGGTTCACAGTGTTACCTGCTTTGCCGTGGCAGCGGGTAGATTTTGATGATTCATTTTTGTGTAGATTTATCTTTAGAGTTGTAAAATCGCTTGCTGGTCTTTTTTTCTCCTATTTTAAAGTGTGTGCTTTATTTTTGTATAATTTAACCAGGTACCACATAAGCTGGAGCAGTGGGGAGTCAAGTCCAGTGCCATGTCACAGGATTGGGGGTTGGGGGGGGGGGGGGGGGGGGCTGATACTACAGCTGAAGTCCACAGACGAAGTCCACAGACCTGTCTGCATGCCATGGAATCCAGAGCTTGGCGCTCTTCAGGACACATCACAGGTAAACAAAAATATTAATAATAATTATAATAATAAAAACAACAATAATAATGATAATAATAATAATAATGATAATAATAATAATGATAACAATAATAATAGTAACAATCTCAATTGCAACCAAACACTTAAGGGTTTAGCCTCAATGAAACTGTTTAGGGCCTTCCTTGATAGTGATAAAAAGTGTCTGAAATGCTATGGTCACAACTATGAGATTATAGATTTTTTAAAAATTGTGTGTTAGAGCTCCGAGATTCACCAGTAGCGAGATTTTTACAAAACCTGACCATTTGCTTACCATTAAGGTAGCTGCATTCCAACTTATGGAATGGTGTTTGAACACACAGTGTGCTTGCATTTAAAAAAAAATTTCATCACCTGTTGCTACCGGCATGTAGAAACCTACTCTTCCAGAAGATGGAACAGGTTCTCATGTGTGTGCGCAAGATGTTCTGCGTGCATTCATATACGGGACCGCTATTCGTTTTCGCATCCGATGGACTTTCAGGAGAGTGGAGTCAGTGCTGATGTTAGCTCCAGGGGAAAAATCTTGAATTTGTGTCTCAGTTCTGACTGGAACCTGCACCACCATCAGATTACCAGCTGAATGCTCTGACCACTAGGCTATCTCCATACTGCACGCCCCTGCTGATCTCATTTGAAAGCAGTTTGGGTTGGGGGGGGGTTTCTCCTGAAATACATTATGTAGAGTCTTCATTGCGAGTGAAAAAAAAAGTTGACTTAAAAATAATTATGGTCACAGAATAAAAGATGTTGAAGAAAATCTTCTTGACAGGCGTGAGTGCCAGTATGAACGTAGCCTATGAGATTTTTTTTTTTCTGTAGAAAAATGCCTGTTAAAAATGAAATATTGTGAAATTTAGTAGAAAACTGTAGTCTTATGAAAACACCCTTAAGGTTGATAAAACTACACACTTGCACACAAAAACACTAACATATACACACACATGCGCACACTCTCTCTCTCTCTCTCTCTCTCTCTCTCTCTCTCTCTCTCTCTCTCTCTCTCTCTCTCTCTCTCTCTCTCTCTCTCTCTCTCTCTCTCTCTCTCTCTCTCTCACACACACACACACACACACACACACACACACACACACACACACACACACACACACACACACACACACACACACACACACACACACTCTTACTTCGCTTGCGCGCACACACAACTCCCACACGCATGACCACACATCCACACCACACCACACTTCGGCGCAGTAGTTAACATTGAAAATAATCATAAAAGATAGATACCAAAGTCCTTACATTTTTATTGCTTCTCTCTGTAGGATATCGCCACAGTGGCAGACCAACAAGCCCAGTGCTCAGAGCAGACACACTTAACACATCGTGGACCACTCCAGTCGAGGATCACACACACACACAAAGTCCGCAAAGAAAGAGGACCTTACAGTCCAGGACAATACCTACATTTGGCAGGAAGAACATTCCATGTGATCGAGGACAATGACGACAGCTGCATTCATCGAAGACAACGACAACGACACTTGCATTCATCAAGGACGATGACGACAGCTGCATTCATCGAAGACGACAGCTGCATTCATCGAAGACGACAGCTGCATTCATTGAGGACAACGATGACCGCTGCATTCATCGAGGACAACAACGACAGCTGCATTCATTGAGGATGGTGACGACAGCTGCATTCATTGAGGATGGTGACGACAGCTGCATTCATTGAGGATGGTGACAACAGCTGCATTCATCGAGGACAACGACAGCTGCATTCATTGAGGATGGTGACGACAGCTGCATTCATTGAGGATGGTGATGACAGCTGCATTCATTGAGGATGGTGATGACAGCTGCATTCATTGAGGATGGTGACGACAGCTGTATTCATTGAGGATGGTGACGACAGCTGCATTCATTGAGGATGGTGACGACAGCTGCATTCATTGAGGACAACAACGACAGCTGCATTCATTGAGGATGGCGATGACAGCTGCATTCATTGAGGACAACAACGACAGCTGCATTCATTGAGGATGGTGATGACAGCTGCATTCATTGAGGATGGTGACGACAGCTGCATTCATTGAGGATGGTGACGACAGCTGCATTCATCAAAGACAATGACGACAGCTGCATTCATTGAGGATGGTGACGACAGCTGCATTCATTGAGGACAATGACACCTGCATTCATTGAGGACAATGACGACGACACTTGCATTCATCAAGGACAGTGACACCTGCATTCATCGAGGACAATGACACCTGCATTCATCAAGGACAATGACACCTGCATTCATCGAGGACAATGACACTTGCATTCATCGAGGACAACGACACCTGCATTCATCGAGGACGACTCCTGCATTCATCGAGGACGATGCCTGCATTTATCGAGGACAATGACACCTGCATTCATCGAGAACACCTGCATTCATCGAGAACACCTGCATTCATAGAGAACACCCGCATTCATCGAGGACGATGACAAGAGCATGTGAAATGCATCTTCCGGTGACCGTTTCCCTCAAAAAAGTATCACCGTACAGGTTGAATATGTGTGATTGCATGTAACACTGAAGCACACACTATAGCTGTAATAAACACAGGCGAATGTAATGGGCTGTAGTGGTTCTTAGAGCACATGCATCAGGGCAGTTACTGCTACTCTGGAGGTTAGGCACTAATGAGGAAACCTGAAAGCATTTTCTCTTGGTGGTTGTTTTTGCCTGTGAAGAGATGTGTAAAGTAACCAGTTACCCCCTTCCCCTTCCAGCCCCCCCCCCTCCCCTCCTCCATGCCCTGTCCCCCCCCCCCCAAAAAAAAAATGTACAATAAAAAAAAAAAAAAGATTATTACAAAAATGTTGAAAGATGGTGTTTTACAATCTGTATAGAGGTGAGGCAAAATAAACTACACTAAAAATGAAATGGTACAATGCTTTTTTCAAATGATGGAAGAAGTAGCTGGATAGTGATAGAGGTTTCTGTTGTTGTTTTTTTTCTACATGTATATTTTTACATTTTGAAGGTTGCTTTTTTAGTTAATGAATTACCATAGTGGGTATCCTCAGCACA
>CM060339.1:25341068-25346068 GCA_030674155.1 Stramonita haemastoma
TATTAAAGATAATGCATATACACTATATCTTTATACAATAGAATTTGGGTGACTTTTTTTTTCTTTTAAATTGAAATAAATATTATTTGAAAATAAAAATCTGCGATGAATTCTGTATGATTTTAATGAGGTATGAAAATCATGCATATTCAATTTATTGAATTACTACCATTTTTGTGTTAACATTTTTGCTGGTTTTTTTTTTTTGTTGTTGATTTTTTGTTGTTGTTTTTTTGGGGGGGTTGTTTTGTTCTGTTCAGGTTTTTGAATGACATGAATTGCTGAAAAAGACTATGATATTGGTGTGAGTGGTTATGATGATGTTTTTTTCAATGTCCATTACACTGACATTTTTGGAGTTTTTTTCAAGTCTTTATAATTTTTGTTTACTACGAAAACGTTAAGGTTGATGTCACAGTGTTTCTTTATTTGTATGAAATGTTTATTTTCATTACAAAAATCAGCAATCACCTTTGAAAATTTTTAAATGTCTTTCAAACGTTGTGTCGGTAAATCAGATGAAAATTTGTCAGATGAAAATAAGTCGGGACCTCTGATGTTGACAGCAATGTTATTTTGTGTAGGTGACATTTAAAAAAAAAAATTCTGTGCACTGATCTTTGATTGCCAGATCATTGAAGATTGATTTAAGACAGACATCTTAACGAAAAAGTTGAAATGAAAGATTAATGCTGTAAAAACTTGTAAGTGCAGTAGAGTGCAGATTGCTTAGCAGAATAAATGGGGAGGGGGTGGGGGAGCTGAATAAACTGTTGGAGATAGTTTTTATGAAGTGGAGGGATGGGTTGTGTTGATGTTTTTTCAGATGGACGGTGTTAGGTATTAGGAGTTGGTTTTGAACTTGAAGTGAAAGTTACTGGAGCCAGTGAAACTGAATGAGGTGACAGCCCTGATAATGGCTTTTGTGGTCGGCAGGTCTATAAACAATATGGAATGGAGAGATGTTTTTTCAGGATCGAAGTGTATGGACCATTAAATAAGATATATATATTTATTTATTTATTTTTTAATTTATTCTTTTACATCAAGGATAATGGAATAAGCACTCATGTGCTTTTTTACATCCAGTCCCCATGTGTATGCAGTTTTGTAAAGTGTTATCTGTTCCCACCGGCATGCAATGGCCTACTTGTACGAAAAGGCGAAACAGGATTTAAAGTGTATACATGTATGTATGTTTCAGGAATTAATTCTCATCCTGGCTGGAGGGAGTAGGTTTTTGAAAGACGGTTGAGGTTTTGTGGAGGGTAGTAGGGTTTTGCATTTGACATATTTCTCCTCACAAAATAAGTCCTTACCATTGAAAACAATCTGTGTATGAGTGCTTGTGAGTCTAAAAACTTTGTGCAACCAAATTTTCTAGTTTGCTGTACTAGTGTATTGCTTTACTCAGCTTTTTCTTGTGTGTGTGAGGGTGTGTGTGTGTCTGTGAAATTGGTTGTTTGAGAAAATATTTGTTGTAATGCGTTATAAGTTTTGTTTTTGGATGTTTCGTTTTTTCAAATGGGTAACGCACTTTATGTAAATAATGGGTGTAGACCAGTGCTAAATGATTTATGATGATAGTAGTAGTAGTGTCAGTGTGTGTGTGTGTGTGTGTGTGTGTGTGTGTGTGTGTGTGTGTGTGTGTGTGTGTGTGAGGGGAGGTTGAAAGGGAGTAAGTGTTAGAACGAATTTCTCTAAGTTTCATAGAACCGAGTCTATAGGCTAATCTACTCTTAGTAGGTCATTCCTGATTGCTCTGTTGTGTACTGAAATAACACAAATTAGATTTAAAGACTGCAGTTTTGTATTTGTAAGCAAGAAATATCTTCCAACTTGACCAAACGTGAGAGTTTACAATTTTTCAGCAAGTTAGGGTATGCATGTGCACAGACTCATGCACGTGTGTGTGTGGTGTGTGTGTGTGCGTTTGTATGTGTGTCTGTATGTGTGTGTGTGTTTATTTATTTATTTAATTTTTTTAATTCTTTTATAGTGTGTGTGTGTGTGTGTGTGTTGTGTGTGTGTGTGTGTGTGTGTGTTAAAAAAAGGGGGGGGGGGAGGCAGTGAGGAGGAGAGAAGGTTTTAGTAAGAGGTATTTGAGGGGAAGACAGGTGTAGGAGAATGGTAGGATACATGTTTTTAGATCACAAGGGATTAAAAAAAAAATTAGAGGACTGGCTTGTCAATTTATTTCCCTCACAATTTAGTTTTGGCATAATCCTTTTTTCAAAAATTCTGAAATGGTTTATTTTGGGTTTAAAATCCTTTTTTTTTCAAATCTCAAGATGGATACAACTTGTTCAAAACTACCCTAAGGCTTGAAATCTCTCTTTTGATAACCAAACTGGAAACTCGTGATTAAAAATTCCAAACTCTGAAATTCAGTTATAACCTTACTTGATGATAGGACTGGTAATTTGTCAATTAAAAAAAGAGCTATGCCACTGTTTGTTAAGCTACACACCATAGTGTCTATGTGCTCTTTTGTGTCCACATGCATTCTAACATACAGACAGACCAGCCAACTGGCTGACAACCTTTACCTGCATGCTAAGTGTTAACACTAACACTAACCCTAACACCTGACGTTAACTCTATCCCTGGCCCCTCATGTGGACACAAAAGGCAGGTGGATAACAGATGGTGCATTCTGACACAGTGGCTAAACTTTTTTCTTGGGGGTTGGGGGTGGTGGTAGAATTGTAGGGAAAGAGATGTTAAGAGGGGGGGGGGGGGGGGGGGGGTTAGGATGTTTGTATTATGTGGGGATAAGTATGATGATTATGTGTGTGTGTGTGTGTGTGCATGCGTGCGTGTGAGTTGGAGAGGGGGGGAGGATGTTTGTATTATGTGGGGATAAGTATGATGATTGAGTGTGTGTGTACTCTGTGTGTGTGTGAGTTGGGGTGTGTGTGTGTAGTGTGTGTGTGTGTGTGTGTGTGTGTGTGTGTGTGTGTGTGTGTGTGTGTGTGTGTGTGTGTGTGTGTGTGTGTGTGTGTGTGTGAGAGAGGAAACCAGGCAGGCAGTCATCTGTGCAATGAAATTCAAGAAGCGTGGGAGGTGCAATGAAGAAAAATGTTAAACTGAAATAGGCGGTGCTGGGTACTGAAATAGACTGAGGAATCATAGGGATGAGGGAGTATAGAAGAAGAGGGGGGTGGGTGGGTAAGGGTCTTGGGGGGCTGGTGTGGTGGTGGTGATGCATTAGAGGCAAGTTTTGAAAAAGAGAGGTAAAAACGTGCAAGCCATCGCAAATGAAAAGGGACTGTGTGTGTGTGTTGTGTCTGTGGTGTGGTGTGTGTGGTGTGGTGTGTGTGTGTGTGTGTTATTTCATTATTTATTTTTCTTTTAATTGGAGGATAATGGAATTTAAGCACTCATGTGCTTTTTTACATCAGGTCTCCATGTGTATGCAGTTTTGCAAATTTTGTCATCTGTTCCCACCGGTACACAATAGCCTACTCTTATGAAAAGCGGAATTGGTTTTAATGTGTGTGCAAGTGTGTGTGTGTGTGTTGTGTGTGTGTGTGTGTGTGTGTGTGTGTGTGTGTGTGTGTGTTGTGTGTGTAGGCATACCCGTCACATCCAAGTAAGGGGAAGAGATTGATTTGTACTGCAGAACAATCTATGGAATGGCATACCAGTGGTATAAAATTACCAATATAGTTTGTGCTGAATTAAACTAGCACAAAAGTTTGTAGTTGCTGCTTGTGCATGCATACTTTTTTTTTTCAAAGCGGTAAATGCATTTGCTGAATTGAAAACTGCTCTCTGAATTTGAAAGGGGTGTGTGTGCAGAGGGGGGGTGGGGGGGGGGGAGTGTTTAAAAGTGGTAGAAGAAAGATCAAAGGGGTTTGGTGTTGAGGGGGAAAGGGGCGATGCTTGGGGCAGAGAGAATGAGATGGGACTTTGTGTGTGTGGTGTGTGTGTGTGTGTGTGTGTGTGTGTGTGTGTGTGTGTGTGTGTGTGTGTGTGTGTGTGTTTACATTCACATGAGTTGTGCATACATTTTTGTTCAATCATTGTTGAGATGGGGTGTCTTTTTTTTTTTTTTTTAAAGGGGAGGTATTTGTTCTTTCTTTTTCTTCTTTTTTTCTTTTGGAGGGTTACGTTATTTTGTATTGGTTCAGACCAAATCTTGGGTAAAAGTGACCCGACCTTGTGCCTTTTGATGTTGGCAGGAATGTTGATACTTTGTATAATAGTGTGTACATAATGTGTGTCAGAGGGCTTGAGTTTTTTTTTCCTCTTGGTTTTCTTCTAATGACATCAAATGTCATTTTTGGCAGGAATATTGTCAGACTGTGTCAGTGGCAAATCTGTGTACTGATTTTTCACTGGTTGGCAGATCATTGCAGATTTTACACCCACACAACTTAAGAAATGTCTGTATGAAAGGTTAATGCTGTATAGTATTTATTTTTAGTTGCTTGATTTGATGGGGGGGGGGGGTGATTGAGAGTGATTGAATTGATACTTGAAGAAAGTCCATTAAATGGAGTGAGGTGAAGGGGGGCGTGGAGGGGTGGCAGAAAAAGGACCAGTGTGTATGTAGTAATAACTTAAAAAATTGTCTGGAGTGAGTTGTGGGTATTTGAGGGGGAGGGGTGGTGTTTGTTTTTTTTGGGGGGGGGGTTGTTTGTTGTTTTTTTTGGGGGGTGGAGGGTTCAGTGTTTTGTCCTTTTATTTTGGTGAGGGTTCGTGGAGGGAAACAAATGTTAGTGTTGCTTTAACTGGATTTTTTTTTTATTGATAAAAAATATCACTCACAAAATGTCGGCTTACTTGTATAGGCTTTTTTTATTCCTCCTGTAACTTGGGTCTTAGAATTAACTTATTATGTGAATTTTGTGTTTGAAATGTTTATCTAAATAATTCATATTGGTCTTGAATGAATTAATTAACGATTCCTTTTGTGTGTGTGTGTGTGTGTGTGTGTGTGTGTGTGTGTGTGTGTGTGTGTGTGTGTGTGTGTGTGTGAGTGTGTGTGTGTG
>CM060339.1:25351068-25388568 GCA_030674155.1 Stramonita haemastoma
GATTAGTAAGACTTTTTACGCTCGCAGTCTCGTCTGAGTTTGAATTTGATTCATATCTTTTTTATTGCCATTATTTTGGGTTGTGTTTACACATTATTTTGATATAAAGACAATGTGCTAAACAGTATTTTAAAAAAAAAATTAAGTGAGTTTCATCTCATCTTGTTGCTTCATTAATTTCTACAATTGTAACATTTTTGGGGTGGCCGAGGTGCTGAGGTGGGAGAGCTTGCGGGAGCGTGGGACCTCCGACTTTCTGGCGTCTGGCTACAGTCCTGATATCGAAGCAATCTGGAAAGGACTATAATCTGACTGAAACAACAAAAAAATTTTTATTTAATTTCTGGTCACTTATGGTTTGAGTTTGTCCAGTACTTTAACCTTATGTGCCAGTGGGCTACACGGGAAGTACTAGAAGAACCATAATTATCATAAACCCTTTCGTGTTGCGTTCTTTGCCAAGTTCTTTCTGCCAGTCCTTGCATCTTCCTCCCTCAGAAATTTAGAGAGTAAGGGAGAAAATACTGACCGGTCTTTCAAATTGGTTGTAGGAAAAAAAGTCACAGGAAAAAAAGTCACAAAATTGGGTAGGAAAAAAAGTCACAGGAAAAAAAGTCACAATCAGGTCAAACAAAGCCAAGTAAAATCCAGTTTACGAAACACACACACACACATGCACGCACGCTGGCAGGCCAGAGAATAAAAGTAAAATAAGAGCAATATCATCTACAAAATGTGCAGTGCAGTACAATGCATATACACACACACACACTTACACACACACACACACACACGCACACGCATGCACGCACACACGCACGCACGCATGCAGGCCAGAGAATAAAAGTAAAGTAAGAGCAATATCATCAAGAAAAATGTGCAGTGCAGGACAATGCATACACACACACTCACACACACACGCACGCACACACGCACGCACGCTGGCACGCAGGCCAGAGAATAAAAGTAAAATAAGAGCAATATCATCAAGAAAAATGTGCTGTGCAGTACAATGCATACACACACACACGCACGCACGCACGCACGCTCGCGCGCTTGTGACTTTTTTTCCTGTGACTTTTTCTATGACTTTTTTTTCTGTGACTTTTTTTTCCAATTACCTTTCAAATTGGAGAGGAGATATGCCATTTGATACGTGGGTACCAATAGTTAAAGTTAAAGTCTGTCCCGAGCCTAAGGCTCATCAGGCCGGTGCTTATCCTGGTTTCTGTGGTGTTAAGCGACTGAGAGTCATAGACTCCCCCCTGGATAGGACGCCAGTCTATCGCAGGGTTGACCCCCAACACAAGGTTGGTACCCCTTTTACACCTGGGTGGGGTGCGACGTGGCTAGCGATACTCTTCCTTAATCATCATTATCAGAGAGGGAAAACACACTGGCTGTGATATCTGTAGGGCGTGGCATTACCTTTTATCAGGTCGATATGTCGTAGGCTATTCCTGTTTGTCAACACACACACACACACACACGCACGCACGCACACACACACACACACACACACACGCACGCACACATACACACACACACACACACACACATGCTTGGGTTTGTGAGATAGCTCAGGAGTCAGAGCACTCGCTTTCCCCAAGCTGAGGTAAAGCAGCATCAAGCCTGGTTACCAAGAGGGTGGGTGACAGTTTTCACGCCTTGGCTTCACTACAGTCCCCCAGTTCACCCAGCTGTAAATAGGTGCCTGCCCTCTTTAGGGACAGAGAAGGTAAAGCAGGGAGGGAGAGGAGATAGACACCACCCTCAACGTACTGGCCCCTAGAGAAGCTGAGGTCTCTGAGGCCTCGCTCCCCAACGACTGCATGGGTTATGGGACACCAAATGTTACCTTTTTACCTTTTACAAGTATTTAAATCAAGTCAAAAACACTTAAATCTTAAATCATCCCATGAAGGGCAATTACAATACTGACAGGCACATTGATAACGAATCATCATACCAAAAGACACACAAGAAAGCTCACTCACTCACTCAGTCCCATGTCCCAAAGGACGTAGGGGGGACATGAGAGAAGACGCAACGGAGATCTTTTTCCATGCTTCACGATCCTGTGTGGCTAGTAGGAGGCGTTGCAGGGGTTGGGCAGTCCAGTCTTTGATGTTGTCAACCCATGATTTCTTTTGGCGGCCTCTTCTTCTTTTGCCCTCGACTGTTCCTTGCAAGATGGTTTTTGCTAGGGTGTTGTGTCTTGTGGTGTGACCAAACCACATCAGCTTTCTCCTCTTTATGGTGGAGAGCAAAGGCTCTTGGGGGCCCACACGCTTTTTGATTTCCTCTTTCACATAGTTATTGGTCTTGTGTTCTTTGTATGATATTTTGAGGAGTCTTCTGTGGCACTTGTTCTCGAATGCTTGGATTCTTCTCTCTAACTCTGCTGTCAGAGTCCATGATTCACAGCCATATAGGAGGATAGATATTACGAGGGATTTGTAGAGGTGGTATTTGGTGCAGAAGCTGATGTTGTTGCTTCTGATGATCCTCTGGAGTCTGACTAGAGCAGATGTTGCTGTTGCAATGCGAGCTTTCACCTCATTGTTTGATGTGCCATCTTTTGTTAGGATGGAGCCTAAGTATTTGAATTGGCTCACCTCTTCCAATATTTCTCCATTCATCTTTATTTCCGTGCTGTCATTACTCGCGCTGTTGACCATGATCTTCGATTTCTCTGTACTGACCTCCATGCCGTATGCGCTCGCTCGGTCTGTTAGACTGTCTGTGAGGATTTGCAGTTCTTGTTTGCTGCTGCCCATGAGGTCAATGTCATCTGCAAATCTGAGGTTGCAAAGGGGTCTTCCACCAATGGAGATGGAAGTGTGGTGGTTTTGCAGTGTCTCTGTCATGATGTTTTCGAGGAAGAGGTTGAAGAGTACAGGTGAGAGAAGGCAGCCCTGGCGGACTCCAACCGTGGTCTTGAAGAACTCGCCCACGTGGTTGTTCATGAAAACTGCACTTCTTGCATTCTCGTACAGAGCGTTGATGACTTCAATTAGGCAGTTGTCAATGTTGAAGTGCCTGAGTACTTGCCAGAGGCCGTCATGCCATACCCTGTCAAAGGCCTTTTTGAAGTCTATAAAATTGTGGTACAAATCTTTTTGGTGTTGGAGATGCTTCTCTATCAGAATTCTCAGGTTGAAAATTTGTTCCATTGTGCTGCGTTTTGGTCTAAAGCCCGCTTGTTCTTCTGCCAGGAGTTTTTCTGCTTGGTTTTTCAGTCTGTTGAGGACTACCTGCAGCATGATCTTGCTAGGATGGCTTATGAGACTGATGGTTCTGTAGTTCTGGCATTGCTTGAGGTTTCCTTTCTTTGGCAGGGGTATTACAAGAGACTGTGTCCATTCTTTTGGCCATTCTTTGGTGTCGTGGATCTTCTGACAAAGGTCTGTGAATCGCCTTGCTGTTTCATTCCCTCCATTTTTTATGAGTTCAGCTGGGATGTTATCGATTCCAGGGGACTTCCCCTTCTTCAATTGCTTAATAGCTGTGTCTACTTCACACCTTAGTATTGGTGGGTCTTTATCTTGGTGTTCAGGGGGTTTGTTGGAAACTATGTTGGTATCTGGGCGTAGTGGGTAGTTATACAATCCCTCACAGTATTCTGTCCAGCGCTGAAGGATGGCATTGTTTTCCGTTAAAAGATTTCCTTCTTTGTCTTCAATAACAGAGGCTTTAGGCTGTGTGGTTTTCGTTAGTGCTTTCAGAGTGTTGTAAGCTGTTTTGCTGTTTCCCTTGGCCATTCCATCTTCGATGTTGTTGCATTGTTCTTCTATCCTGGGAGAAACAAATGACTGGGAGAAACAAATGACTGGGAGAAACAAATGACAGAGGACAGCGGCTGCTGGAATTCGCAAAGAAGCACAAACTAACTCTGGCTAACACACTCCACCCTCACAAGCCATCTAGAACATCAACCTGGCACTCACCAAATGGTCTGATTCATAATCAAATTGACTACATTCTGTCACCCCAAAGATTCAAATCCAGCATAAACAAGGCAAATACAAGAACATTCCCAGGAGCTGACATTGGCAGTGACCACGACCTTGTACTTACCACCATCAGGCTGAAACTGAAAGCAAAACAACAGCCAAAAAGCCCACGCATAAGATTCGACCTGGAAAAACTCAAAGACCCAACAGTGGTTGAGATCTTCCAAGCCAACATTGGAGGAAAGTTCGCCGCACTCACAGCCACTGACAATGATGCGAACACATTAGCCAACAACATCAAAGAAGTGCTAACGACAGCAGCAGAAGAAACATTAGGCAGAAGCAGAACAAAGAAACAACCCTGGGTGACAAATGAGGTTCTTGACCTCTGCGACAAAAGAAGAGAACTTAAGAAGCAAAAGTTCACAAGTCAAGAAGCCAACAACAAGTACATGGATAGCCACAGAGAAGTGAGGAAAAAGATGAGAGAAGCCAAAGAAGCGTGGATAGAAGAACAATGCAAGAAAGCTACCTTTCATAATAAATGGTTTAAACATTCCAAGAGAACTTTCAAGCGAAATATCACACAAACACTTCTGTCGTTATTGAGGAAAAAGTAGTGGAGGAAAAACAAGTGCAGGTATAAACTTCTCAATCATTTTGAAAATGACTTGCCAAAGATTTTATATATATTATTTATATATATATATATATATATATATATATTATATATATATATATATATATTATAATATATATATATATATATATATATATATTGAAATAAAAAATGACTTCTAGGGAATAATGTCTTTCAGTGGCAGCATTGTAGACATTTTTGAGTAAGAACCACACTTCTGTCGCGTATAATTGCGCGTTCTGTGTGTTTGTGTTCACACAGGCAGAGGTACAACAGCTACACTGCATCTGCTGCTTCTGACCATCCTCACACTTGTGACCCATGCAGCAGATGACCAGTGTAATGGTCAGAGGTCAACATTGGGGCAGGAAGAGGTGGCTGTCGTGTGTCCAGTCAGAGAGGACATCCACAACACCAAACACAGTGTTGTGTTCAGGCATTTTAATGGCACCGATTCTCACCCAGGTATTGCTTAGTATATCACTGTGTTGAGTGGGATAGCTAGATTATTACAACACTATAGCTGGATTATTGTAACACTATAGCTGGATTATTGTAACACTATAGCTAGATTATTATAACACTATAGCTAGAATATTATAACACTATGCTAAGTGGGACAGCTAGATTATTATAACACTATAGCTAGACTATTATAACACTATGCTAAGTGGGATAGCTAGATTATTATAACACTATAGCTAGAATGTTACAACACTATAGCTAGATTATTACAACACTATAGCTGGATTATTGTAACACTATAGCTGGATTATTGTAACACTATAGCTAGATTATTATAACACTATAGCTAGAATATTATAACACTATGCTAAGTGGGATAGCTAGATTATTATAACACTATAGCTAGAATGTTACAACACTATAGCTAGATTATTACAACACTATAGCTAGATTATTACAACACTATGGCTAGATTATTATAACACTATAGCTAGAATGTTACAACACTATAGCTAGATTATTATAACACTACAGCTAGAATATTACAACACTATAGCTAGATTATTACAACACTATAGCTAGAATATTACAACACTATAGCTAGAATATTACAACACTATAGCTAGATTATTATAACACTATAGCTAGATTATTATAACACTATAGCTAGAATATTATAACACTATGCTAAGTGGGACAGCTAGATTATTATAACACTATAGCTAGATTATTACAACACTATAGCTAGAATATTACAACACTATAGCTAGATTATTATAACACTATAGCTAGATTATTATAACACTATAGCTAGAATATTATAACACTATGCTAAGTGGGACAGCTAGATTATTATAACACTATAGCTAGATTATTATAACACTATAGCTAGAATATTACAATATAGCTAGAATATTGCCGCCGCGGTAGTCGAGTGGTTAGGGCGTTGGACTCTTAATCTAAAGGTTGCGGGTTCGATCCCAGCTTTCGGCTATGGCGTTGTGCCCTTGGAAAAGGCACTTTACGGCTATTTTCTCACCCCACCCAGGTATAAAAGGGGTACCAACCTTGTGTTGGGGGGTTAACCCTGCGATAGACTGGCATCCTATCCAGGGGGGAGTCTATGACTCTCAGTCGCTTAGCGCCACAGAAACCGGGATAAGCACCGGCCTGATGAGCCTTAGGCTCGGGACAGACTTTAACTTTTTTAATAGCTAGAATATTACAACACTATAGCTAGAATATTACAACACTATAGCTAGAATATTACAACACTATAGCTAGAATATTACAACACTATAGCTAGATTATTACAACACTATGGCTAGAATGTTACAACACTATAGCTAGATTATTACAACACTATAGCTAGATTATTACAACACTATAGCTAGAATGTTACAACACTATAGCTAGATTGTTACAACACTATTGCTAGATTATTACAACACTATAGCTAGATTATTATAACACTATGCGAAGTGGGATAGCTCAGTGGTCAGACCACCCGCTTTCCCCAAATCAAGTTAAGCCGCGTCGAGCGTGGTTACCAGTTGGATGGGTGACCGTTTGCGCGCCTTGGCTTCAGTACAGTCCCACCCCTCCCCCCCAGTTCACTCAGCTGTCAATAGGTACCTGCCCTCCTTAGGGTCAGGGAAGGTAAAGTAGCGAGGGAGAGGAGATGGGTGCCACCCTCAATATGCTGGCCCCCTAGAGAAGCTGAGGTCTTTGACGCCTCGCACCCATACGACCATCTAGGATATGGGACACCTTTACCTTTACCTTTTATACTAAATCAAGATGAAACGTGGGGGTTGTAAGTTGACCCCAAATTGTTGATGTCATTGTTGTTAAAGCACAGGATCCTGCCGCACAAACGGGAGAGTGGCGTTCACAGAAGACATCATATATTTTATTTATTAAACCAACTGTTGAAGCTGACAGTCATTGAGGTGTTACCATTTGAATACTTGATGCTTGGGTTGTTGTCCAGAGCGGTAAAATGTCCATTATTATTATTATTATTATTATTATTATTATTATTATTATTATTAATATCTTTATTATTATTATTATCTTTATTATTATTATCATCATCATCATTATTATTACTCCACAAACAGCTGAAGTGTGGTGAAGAAAAGATCCACACCGCAGCAAATGAAAAGAGAGCCAAGCGGAAGGCATGTACTCCAGCCACCTCAACAAGCCACATCTGCATCAGATGCAACAGAGACTGCCACTCCCGCATCGGACTGACCAGCCACAGCCGGCGTTGTCGCTGAACAAATGACCTGTCTTTTGGCGCGAATTCCATAGTCGACACCGACTGACGGAGGCCTACTACTTACTATATCATTGTTATTATTGTTGTTGTTGTTGTTTTTGTTCACATTATTATCAATATCATTATCAATATTATTATTATTGTTGTTGTTTTTGTTCTTTATTTATTTTGAGGATAATGGAATAAGCACTTGTGCTTTTTTTTTTTTTTTACATCCAATCCCCATGTGTATGCAGTTTTGTAAATTTTGTCATCCGTTCCCACCGGCACACAATGGCCTACTCTTCCGAAAATCAGAACAGGTTTTAACGTGTGCGCAAGATGTTCAGCGTGCATTCGCACACGGAACCTTGGTTTATAGTCTCATTCCTAAGGACTTTTGGGGTTAGTGGAGTCGGCACTGCTGTTAACTCCAGAGGAAAAATTCTCTTGAACGAGATTCGAACTTGGTTAGCAGATGACCATGTACCATTGAACGAGTTGTTAACCAGAATGGTAAAATGTCCATGATTTATCTAGTACTCCTTTTTTTTCTCTCCCTTTTTTTTTATTTTTTTTTTTATTTTTTTTTTTTTTACAGTGGATGTGTTTGCTTGTGACTGGATAAGTAAGCAGAACCACTTTGACTGCATTACCAAGTACGGGTTTGAGCTCGTGGCGATATACAAAGACCGTGTGGTGGTCAAAGTGGCCAGAGACAAGCTGTGGACCACGGGGTCCTACCGATGTCAGTTGGCGCCCGCCCATATCGATGAGGTCCACACTAACTGCAGTATCTGCTTCCCAGGTAAGAAGTAAAAGTCAAGGTAAAGGGGTGTACCTGTAACCTATGTGGTCGTAAGGGGGGTGAGGTATCATTCAGAGATCTCAGCTTTTCTGTAGGGGCCAGCATATTGAGGGCGGCGCCCATCTTCTTCTCTCCCTCGCTACTTTCTTTACCTTCCCGGATAATGGAATAAGCACTCGTGTGCTTTTTTTCATCCAGTCCCCGTGTGTATCCAGTTGTGTAAATGTTGTCATCTGTTCCCACCGGCACACAATGGCCTACTCTTACGAAAAGCGGAACAGGATTTAACGTGTGCACAAGATGATCTGCATGCGTTCGCACACGGGGCCTCGGTTTAAAGTCTCATCCTGAAAGACGTTTGGGAAGAGCGGAGTCAGCACTGATGTTAACGCTAGGAGAAAAATCCCCTCAAACGGGAATCCAAATCGAACTCAAATTGCACAGCGCAGTTGACTAGGGGCGGGCCAGCTCCTACCCAGAGTTTGCTATCACTGTCAGGCTGCTGTCACAAATCAACCCAGGTTCGAATCCTCACACCCCTTCACCACCCCACTTACACCTCTCCTGACCGCCAGGGTGAAGGACTAGCGCCCTGGACACGGAGGGAGAGGTGTGGTTTTAAGGGGACTGACGGGAGGTCCTTTACCTCCACACCATTTTTTTTTCCACCCTCCCCACTTTAGTTTTTTTTTTATTGTTATCCACAACCCTGAGCGCAGGCTAGCGTGCGCATGGGAATTTAAATGTATTATGTCCATGTGTAGCGATGCGTAAAACTCCCTGTGTGGCCGCGTACGAGGTGCCCGTACGTGGCGGGGTTTTCCGCCAAAACCGGGGTGAGAGCTCACCTGAGTTCAGGTGATAGCAGGCATATATTGCCTGTCATGATGCCACCCCGGCGACACCTTGTGCTCGGTAGCCAAGGTGCAGAGACAGAACTCCTTGCCGACGCAGGAGTGGTGGTGCCGCGATCGGCACAAGACGATGTTATCCACATGAGCTGTCTGAGGTATGTAGCATGTGGCAGAAATCAAATTTTTTATTTGGTTTAGACACTCGGAAGTGTCCAACATTTTTTCAGGTGCATGCAACTTATTTGTTTGAATTATTTACTCATTCCGCCGACTTGAGTGAGTGGGTGTTGCACCGGGGTTTCGAACCCACGACTTCACCACTTTATGTTTTGGTTCCAATAGTTTCTTCTCTCGAACTCTGCCTTGGTGGGGGAAGAGAGAAGATAGGTTTTCCGAACACGCAGATTCCATTTGGTTCCAAGACTTTATTTTCAGTACTTCATTCTTTTGTTTCTTTTTATGATTCTGGGGTTTTCGGGCGGTCGCGGTGGATTGAAACTGGAGGGGACCGCAGGTTCACCGGCGTCGTCTGATTGAAGCACTACCCCAGTAATCCGTCCTGTTCCTCTGACTGTATGGATATACGTGGGCAGTCAGAGGTTATGTCGTGTTTATTTGTATGTCTGTGTGACAGCTTATTTGAACTTACAGTTGTAACCTCATGGAGGAGTTTTGATGGAGATTGTATCAGTTGTTAAGGTGGGGGAAGGCAAGGGATGGAGGGGGGTTGACACTCATTATGTGACTAAATACTAATTCCTGCCACAGCTTGTTGTTTGTGTGTGGGCAGGCGGCAGCAGGGGCTGTTTGTGTTTTGGGCAGACAGGACTGGATGTCGGGTGGGACAGACCTCGGGTCTGGACAGCGTGTCGGGCAGAACACCGCACCCGGCGTTCCAGCAGACCTCTCCGGGCCATCGTAGCAGAGAGGATGACGAGTGGAGTGGGGACTTTTCACAGCATGCTGCGAGCCTGAGCTGGACTCTGACATCCAACGCGTCCAGCGTCTCAACGTCAGCACTGTGACATTTTCAGAAGTTGAGTGTCCCCCCACGTTTCCTCCATGTTTCCCGTCCTGATGCCTTTTCCCCTACTGTGAACAGTCTGTGAGAGAGTGTGTGTGAGAGAGTATTATTTTCATTTATTTCTTTTTCTTGTTTATATATATTTGTGTAGGGGATTAGGGGTGTTAGGAAGGGCGGAGGGGGGGAAAAGGGGCATGTTAGCTTAGAATTGTTTTAAGTGTGTATGAAAGTAAAATAAAGCGTCTTGTTTGTAAATGTTTATTTTTGCCTTTTGAGTTGTGTTTTGGGAGATTGCTGTGACTGCCATCCCTTTTCCGGACGAATTTTTAACAAGCTAGTTACAGCAGAAGATCTAACCTCGTCCTTTTTGGACGCTGGGGATTTTGTGTTGTGACAGCTGCCATGGGGCCATGCGCCGCACAGGACCCTGCACTGCTGCTGGGTCACTCCAGCTGTGTTCATTAAAGCCTGTTCTGAGCTGACACATAACTATGCAGGACGCTGCCAGCTGCTGCTGGGTCACTGAAGTTGTGTTCATTAAAGCCTGTTCTGAGCTGACACATAACTATGCAGGACGCTGCCAGATGCTGGGCCAGTATTGATGAAAGTAATAGAGAACAGGATAGCTCAGCGGTCAGAGCGCTCGCTTTCCCCCAGCCAAGTTAAAGCAGCGTCGAGCGTGGTTACCAGTTGGATGGGTGACCGTTTGCGCGCCTTGGCGACAGTACAGTTCCCCCACCCCACCCCCCACCCCCAGTTCACCCAGCTGTAAATGGATACCTGCCCTCTTTAGGGTCAGGGAAGGTAAAGCAGTGAGGGAGATGAGACGGGCGCCGCCCTTAACATGCTGGCCCCTGAGGTCTCTGATGCCTCGCTCCCCTATGACCACCACCTAGGTTGTGGGACACCTACCTCGTTGTGTTAAGTCACGGAACTAGCCACCCAGAGTGGTGACCACCACAATGCCCCCCCCCTCCAGTGACCTTCTCCTGCAAACCTCCAAGCCTGAAGTGCTTTTGACACTGACTCACCCCAGGCACAGACATGTATGGAAAACTGGATCCAAGATCACCATGAGACCACAGTATCTGTTAGTTAAAGTCTGTCCCGAGCCTAAGGCTCATCAGGCCGGTGCTTATCTAGGTTCCTGTGGCGTTAAGCGACTGAGAGTTATAGACTCCCCCCTGGATAGGACGCCAGTCTATTGCAGGGTTAACCCCCAACACAAGGTTGGTACCCCTTTTACACCTGGGTAGGGTGAGAAAATAGCCGTAAAGTGCCTTTTCAAGGGCACAACGCCATAGCCGAAAGCTGGGATCGAACCCGCAACCTTTAGATTACGAGTCCAACGCCCTAACCACTAGACTACAGTGGCGGTTAGAGTATCTGTAGCCACCAGTAATATTCAGAGACCTTTTTTCTCTGTGACTGCATGATGATCAGTGACGATGGGGGTGATGAAGGGATGCTGCTGTGGAAGTTAAAGTGCATGTGCTTTCAGACTTCTTGACAAAGGTGTACTCTACACTTCCTGCTATTGCTTATCCCTGTGCCAACAAGGCCCAAGAGATACAGACACCTGCAGTGCTGGTCAAGTAATTTGAACAGCACTCTCAAAATTGCGTCCGTAAAGTGGATGAAGCTCGACAGTGTGGTCCCAGTCTTCCCAATAAGTCCATAGCAAACTCTGGGTAGGAGCCGGCCTGAGTTCAAAACATCCATATGACTCTTATGGAATTCGAACTCATGATCTTCCAGTCCATAACCCAAGGTGCTAGCCACTGTGCCATGGCGTCTGGTGCATTTTGTACAAATTTATCTCAGTGGTAGAAAAAGAGATAAAATTTTGTAAATATTCATTTATATCGAATGATATTGAACTATTTTGGGGTGTGTGTGTGTGTGTGTGTGTGTGTGTGTGTGTGTGTGTGTGTGTGTGTGTGTGTGTGTGCGCGCGCGCACGCGCGCATATTGTGCGTGTTTATTTGTGCATGTTTTGTGCACGCATGTGTGCATGCATGTGTGTGTCTATGGAACAAATATGTTGTGATTTCACATGATCTTTCTCGGCTGTTGCAGATAAACCAAAAGCTTCTGCTGTACTGGAATCTACATCACCAGAAGTCGAGGAAAAGTTGCATGGATGGTATGTGAAGACTGTAGTCAGAGGCTTCACAGAGGTATAGACAGACATGTGTGCATGCGTCCGCCCATGCTCCCACAAATGACACATGCATGCATTTCTGCGTGCACGCACATGCACACATACACACACACACATGTGTGCACACAAACGTATGCGCGCTCATGCATGCACTCTCTCTCTCTCTCTGTCTCTCTCTCTGTCTCTGTCTCTCTCTCTCTCTCTCTCTCTCTCTCTCTCTCTCTCTCTCTCTCTCTCTCTCTCTCTCTCTCTCTCTCTCTCTCTAGGTCTATAATTACTTAATTCACCTCAAACAATCAAGGACACGAGGTCTCGATGGAATAGACAGCAGAATTTTGAAACTGTCAGCTCCAGTTATCACAGACACCCTAACATATATATATAACCAATGTCTTGAAAAGAACTATTTCCCCAATGCCCTCAAAACTGCTAAAGTAATCCCCATCCACAAATCTGGTGACACTTCAGATCCCTCAAATTATAGGCCAATCTCTATTATATCCCTCCTTTCAAAACCCCTGGAAAAACATATAAATAAACACTTAGTCCATCACATAGACACTAACAACCTACTTCACCCTAATCAATCAGGATTCAGACAAAATTACTCGTGTCATACTGCACTGACTAGTCTCATAGACAATTGGCTATCACACATCAATGAAAACAAATTTTGTGGAGTATTATTTGTAGATTTCAAAAAAGCATTTGATACAATTGACCACACACTTCTCATCAGAAAGCTAGAACTGTACAATCTATCATCAAATAGTCTAGAACTACTCTCTTCTTATCTTAAAAACAGACAACAGTGTGTCTCAACAACTACATCCACATCCAATCTAAAACCCATTCATTATGGAGTACCACAGGGATCTATACTAGGACCTATTCTCTTTTCCTTATACATAAATGACCTTCCTCTACTTATCAAATCTAGATGTGAACTATTTGCAGATGATACAACCATACATACAAGCCAAAACGACATTGACTCTCTTGCAACCATATTACAACAAAGCTGTACTGATCTTGTCAAATGGACAGAACTGAACCATATGTCTATTCACCCCCAAAAAACAAAATGCATGCTTATCACCACCAGACAAAAGCGACAAAATTTACCTCATAAACAGTTTCCAATCCAAATAAGAAAGGAAGCAATCGAACAAACCTCTCATCACAAAGTTCTAGGAGTAACAATCGATGAAAATCTCAGCTGGTTCTACCACATTTCTCATCTATGCAAATATCTGCCCCAAAGAGTATACCAATTGACTAAAATATAACATTTCCTTGACTATAATTCAAGGAAATTATTCTTCCAAGCTTACATACAATCCTCAATAGACTATGCCTCAACCCTATGGGATTTTCTGCCAGTGCAAACACTGTGAAACCGTTACTAAGTCTGTATAAACGTGCTCTCAAACTTATCCTTCTGAAGAAAACAACCTTACTTGAAGTGGATTATACTCAGTTAAATATTCTCCCCCTACAACAAAGACTAAAATATAACAAAGACATATTGATGTTTAAGATAATGGCAGGAGCTGTCCCCACGTCCTTAAGAGATAAGTTCCCAATGAATCATTCCAGAAATACTGAAAAGCCAAGTGTCCCAATCCCAAGAATAGACTTGTTTAAATCTAGTTTACTATACTCAGGCCCTGTGCTGTGGAACTCCCTTCCCGATTCAATTAAAGAGCACCAATCATTGACTACCTTCAAAAATCACCTTCTAATCCACTTGATGCACCAAAAATAATAAACCAATTATATCCCCTCTCCTTCTCCCCCTTCTCTTTCTCCCTCCCTGTGTGTGTGTGTGTGTGTGTGTGTGTGTGTGTGTGTGTGTGTGTGTGTGTGTGTGTGTGTGTGTGTGTGTGTGTGTGTGTGTGTGTGTGAGAGTTGGGTTTTTTGTTGTTGTTGCTGTTTTTTCTCCCCTTTTATCAAAACTATTTTGATGATAGATGGTGGTGGATTGATGTTTTCAGTCATTTAACCTCATCGTATTCTCATGTTGCTCTTTGATTATTGCGCCCTCTTTTCTTTTCTTTTCTTTTTTTTTCTGTTTGTTTGTTTGTTTGTTTGTTTGTTTGTTTGTTTTGTTTTGTTTGTTTGGTTTTTTTTTGTTTTGTTGCTTTGTTTTCTTTTTGTTTGTTTATTTGGTGTGTTTTTTTCTTCTTCAAATCAAAATCATCATTGATTCTTACTTCATATTTTTGTTTCTGAATGAGTGCATTTTTTATAACATTACCTTAATATTGTATTTCTGTCTTGTTCCTTACCTGTTTTTGTTGTGCTTCTCCCCTTTTATCAAAACTTATGTTTTATGGGACTATTTTGATGATAGATGGTGGTGGATTGATGTTTTCAGTCATTTAACCTCATCGTATTCTCATGTTTGCTCCTTAATTATTGCGCCCCCTTTTTTTTCTTTTTTTTTCTTTTTTTTGTTGTTGTTGCTGTTCTGTTTGCTTATTTGTTTTGTGTGTGTGTGTGTGTGTGTGTGTGTGTGTGTGTGTGTGTGTGTGTGTGTGTGTGTGTGTGTGTGTGTGTGTGTGTTTCAAATCAAAATCATCATTGATTCTTACTTCATATTTTTGTTTCAGAATGAGTGCCTTTTTGTAACATTACCTCAATATTGTATCTCTGTCTTATTCCTTACCTGTTGTTGTTGTTCTTTCTCCCCTTTTATCAAAATCTTATGTTTTATGGGACTTATTTTGATGATAGATGGTGGTGGATTGATGTTTTCAGTCATTTAACCTCATCATATTCTCATGTTTGCTCTTTAATTATTGCGCTTTTTTTGTTTTGTTTTGTTTTTTCTTTGTTTTGTTTTTGTTTGTTTTCCTTTATTCAAATCAAAATTATCATTGATTCTTACTTCTTATTTTCGTTTCTGAATGAGTGACTTTTATAACATTACCTTAATATTGTATCTCTGTGTTATTTCTTGCCTGTTGTTTGATACTTGGTATGGTTCCTTACTTTTGGTATTTGGATCATTATAATTGTTGTTGTGTAGTTGTGGCTATTATTATTTTTTTTTATCTTAATGTTATCCTGAAAAGGGCGGGGACTGGATGTAAAAAAAGCACATGAGTGCTTATCTACTATCCTCGAATAACAGAATTTTGCCCTTGCCTTGCCTTGCCTTCTCTCTCTCTCTCTCTCTCTCTCTCTCTCTCTCTCTCTCTCTCTCTCTCTCTCTCTCTCTCTCTCTCTCTCTCTCTCTCTCTCTCTCACCTCCTCTCTCTACTCTCTCACACACATACACAAGATTCAAGATTCAATATTTAATTCGCCTTTGACCCCTCTTGGGGCATGGAGGATTTCAGTAAACAAAATCAACTGAACATATACATAAATTTGCATTAACAAAATATGTTTACAAGACAAAATTTCACAGAAATAGAAATATAGTCAACTTTTTCATCAGTGTCATGCAACCTTACTCTTAACTAGAAATTTGCTAAGTTTAAGTATGTTTGTCAGAAGAGAACAAATTACAAAATGTGAACATGGATCTTGGATAGAGATATTTCTGAGGTAGGACATTCTTCTGAAGCTCAGAAAACTTTGGACATTCCACTATAAAGTGAAAACTCATCTCCTATGGCTTTCATGTTACATTGTTTACAAAAACGATTTTCAAGTTGAATGCTGTTAACTCGTCCTGTTTCAATCAGCAAAGAATGGTTAATACACCTGAATCTATATGATGAAATCATATTATTATATGACAACTCACTAATGTACTTTTCCCTCTTAAACATTTTTTTGTAACTGCGATAAAATATACATTTATGACTTCTTTGCAGCTCTTCTGACCACGACTTTACAAAATTATCCTTTAAAGCCTTACTGACATTGCTACATAAACTATCTTTGTTTACAAAATTCTGTGTTTCCCACACACAGTCAAACCATGTTTCAATTAACATTTTGTGAATTTTCTAGATCCACTCTGAACAATTCACTTTTTTCATATATATACAAATTATACAATACATGATACAATTTTGATGAAAATTTGTCAGAATTATCAGCAATAAGAGCAGACCAAAATCTGATTAACCTTGCACCAATCAGAACAGACAGGGGTATATTCCGTTTCACCATACATCAGATTAGTCATTGTGCCCCTTTTAAGTCTGAAGAGGTGTTTCAAAAACTGAAGTTGTAATTTTTCAAGAATAACAATATTTTCATGACCCCAGATTTCACAGCCTTAATACAATACTGGAACAACCATTGTTTGATAAAGATCAAGAACAACATCAACAGGTATATTCTGATTTCTGCTCATCTGCATCAAAGAAAATATTGCTTTTTGTGCCTGCTCATATATTGTTTTCTTACCTGTGCAAACTTTACCGTTTTGACTAGAAATTATTCCTAGGTATTTATAAGAATCAACAATGCTGATATATTATTACCAAATCTGAATTGTACTTTCTGGCTTTGCTTAGCATTGAATATCATTATTTTTGTATTATCAATGTTAACATCCAATTTGCACTCCTGGCAGTATCTACAAAAAGTGTTAAGAGCTTTCTGGAGATTGTCTGCAGAGTTTGCTAGTAAAGGTGTGTCATCTGCGTACAAAAGAACTAACAACTTAAGATAATTATATAGTTCAACATCAGCTACTTCAATATTCAAATATTCACAATTATTTTTAATGGGACAACTTTCTAGGTCATTAAGATATAATGTAAAGAGAACATGAGATAAATCTTCTCTGACACCCATACAACAGCGGAAGTAGTCAGACTTTTCCCCATAAAGAAAATTACAGGACTTGGTTCTATCATACATGTTAACAATGACTCGCAAAACTTTTCCTTCAATTCCATGCAGAAATAATTTTTACAGATGCTTCAAAACTTTTTGTTTAACACTTACCATAGAAAAATGAGTAAGAGTATTGGAATACTTATAACTTAAATTAATGAATTTATAGAGAGTTCATTATCAACTCGAAAACCATAACTGAAGTGTTTACTGCATTCTAAATCAGTATAGCAGACAGTGTTTCTCACATTGGAGTGGGGGGGGGGGGGGGGATCCTGAATTGGACAATGTTTGGATGAAACAAAAGTAAATGATACATCAAAGGAATGTGCTATGCCACGCACTTTGTGCGCACATGTCATGTTTTTGGACAGAGGCTGTTCTTAAGTGGATAGACCATTTACCTTCCATTCCCGTGGATTCTTGAAGTCGTGGGTTCAAATCTTGGCAGCAGTGCCCGATGAAATGAGGGTAAGGATTTGTATAATCTCCCAGGCCAACTTAAAGTGCAGACCTGCCAGTTCCTGAATTCCCCTTGGGTGTAATATACACACACGCAGAATGTCAAATATGCTCATGAAAGATCTCCTAATTCTTGTAAGTCTTTAACAGATTACAGAAAGAAGAAACATACCCAGCATGCACTCCACCTGCAGAGGGATGGGCTCCGCCAGGTTCAACTTGCCCAAGAGGGACAGCTTGAGAAATTCAGCATCATGCTCCCAATGACATCTCAGGCAGTTGAGAGAGAGAGAGAGAGAGAGAGAGAGAGAGAGAGAGAGAGAGAGAGAGAGAGAGAGAGAGAGAGAGAGAGAGAGAGAGAGAGAGAGAGACGTATTTTTTCTTTGTTTCATGTACTTGGAAAACTACAAGATGGAGATTTGTCATTTTTCTTCAAGCTTCCAGCCAGGGAGAGGAGATGGGCACCGCCTTCAGAGTGCTGGCACTCCTAAAAAAGCTGGGTCTCTTTGACGCCTTGCTTTCCAACCTCGGCATAGGCTATGGGGACACCTTTTGTACGTTTTTACTTCTTTGAGCACACAGCTGTCAGTTTCCACCACTTTCGACTCCTCTCAAGCTTCTAATTAATTAATCCGTCCCATCCCAGCCCAGTTGGGGGCAAGCTGGTACTATTTATAGCAGGAACTGACTACACTTGGGACTAGGTAAAAAGAGGGGGCACACTAACTACAGCACTCAGGACTGAGTGGTGTTGGACTTGTGCGCTGTGAGCAGTGTCTTTGGAGTGGTGATGAGGGCTTTAGTCCCATAGTTATTTTCTGGAACAGTCGGATCCCAGTGTGGTCTTAAGACTCTGGAGAGGATATTGTGGAGACACCTGTATCCCTTCAGAAGCTCGAAGATGTCCACAGCTTTTTTTGTTTTTGTTTTGCTTTTTTTGTAGGGAGGAGGGTGGGTGGGTGGTTTTTTTTTTGTCTCATACAGCTTGAACCCTGAGTTCCCCCCTAATGGTGAGTGTTCTTTTGCGTATGTGACTGTTTATCCGCCATTAAGGTAGCCGCATTCCAACTTTAGGTATGATATCTGAACACGACAGTACCAGTATGTATGCACATTTTTAGAAAACAAATTATCATCTATTCCTAACAGACGCACAATGGCGCCTGGTGGTCTTCGGAAAGGTGGAGCCAGTTCTTAGCATGTGCACAAGATGTTCTGCCTGTGTCTGCACACAGGACCTCGGTTCAAAGTCCCATCCAGAAAACTTCAGTGGAGTGATACTGATATCCATTCCAGAGGAAAAATCCCCTGGGGGTTCGAACTAAAGCCGTCAGATGGTAAGTAGAATGCTCGACCATTAGGCCATCCTGCTACCCCCACCCCCACCCCTACCACCACACGCTTGAGAGGTGTGTCTTTCTACATAAGCTTCTGGGCAGAAGTGGGTGTCATCTATCATGCCTTCCTTGTGGACACTGAAGAACTTGCATCCCCCAACCCCCTCCTACTCTTCTTCTTGGGTGCTTTTTTCTGATATTTGAATGAGTCAGTAGGTGACCTTTCGTCAACCATATTGATTTTATGTCAATTTAATGGATAAATTATGAAACATGATTTTTACAGTTACCCCCCCCCCCCTCCCGTCACCAAGATGTGAAAAATGAGTCGAGGCCAGAGTGAAAAGATTATATCATTTATTTTGTTGGTCGAAAAGTATTTGCGAATTGAAGAAAGAAATAAAATTATGCCCTTTTTTTTTGGGGGGGGGGGGAGGGGGTGCTTTTTTCTGTATTACGAGCCAGTCAGGTGAGTTTGGTACATGCATGAACATTCTTTTTTGTGCAAGTTTAATGCTTGAAGTTACGGAAACTGTGTACTTCTACCCCCCCCCCCCCCCCCCCCCCCCCCCTTCCGCTCACCAAAAGTGAAAAATGATCGATGTTGCCAAGGGAAAAAATGTATGTCATTTACTTTTGTTTGGTTTCGAAAAGTATTTGCGAATTGCAAGACAGAAAATAACTGGACAAAACTGTCAACATTACTTGCTCTTTTCCCCCTTTAAACGTATGTGAACACTGTCTGCTAAAAGTAATTGCAGTATGTACTTTAGAGTTCATTATATATGTACACACGATAGGTAAATAACGGTAAAAATAATCAAATTTTATGTACTGAGGATAAAAGACTTGGTACAAAACTTTTTTTTTTACATGTGATTCAGCTCTAAGAGATAGAAATAGGGAGAGGTAGATGGAAAGACAGACAGGCAGGCAGTGAGGGAAGGAGGAAGTTGGTAGGTAGGTAGGTAGGTGTGGTGGGTAGATAGGTAAATAGATAGGTATAATAGATGGATAGGTAGGTGGGTAGGTAGGTAGGTTGGTAGATAGGTAAATAGTATAGATGGATAGGTGGTGGGTAGGTAGTAGTAGATAGTAGATAATAGATAGATAGGTAGTAGGTAGGTAGGTAGGTAGGTAGGTAGGTAGGTAGATAGATAGTAGTAGATAGATAGATAGATAGATAGATAAGTAGGTAGGTAGAGATAGTAGTAGGATAGGTAGATAGATAGGTAGATAGGGGGAGAGAGGGGGGCAGGCAGACTGATAGGCGGGTGGGCAGGCCGACGGACAGACAGACAGAGAATTGGATGGGTGGGTGGATGGGTAGATAGATGACTGGCTGAGACACACATACACACACACACACACACACACACACACACAACACACACACACACACACACACACACACACACACACAACACACACACACACACACACACCACACACACACACACACACACACACACACACACACACACACACACACACACACACCAATCTTGTCCTTTTGATAATAGTGTTAACCCACAAGTGCCTGCAGATGAAGTATGAGATGGTACTTGCTTTACAATAAAGACTGGATTTTATAAAGCAAATAATTAAAAACACTAAAAAAAAAAAAAAACTCCACTTTTTGTCCATAAGACATATTGAGCACAAAAGTAATAAGGACAAAAGTTTTGATAGATTTAGTTCTAATCTTCAAATACATATCGGTAACTTGCTGTGGCAAACCATGTTCTAAGAAGTGCAACGAACAACAGCAGCCATGAAAATGGAGACCAGTTGAAATCGTACGATTGTTTACTTTCCTAAAAGTGCAAGGGTTATCACCTGGCTTATCACAATTGACACTTTACACCCTGACTTTTTGAAACATTCATAACTAAGTCCAAATCAGTAGCTGCAAATAGAAGGTTGTGTTTAGGTGCCTGCTCATTTGGAACTGTTTTACATCTCATTATGACATTGAATATTCCTGTGTATAAAAAGTTGAGTTATTTTACAGCATGTATTAAAAAAATTTTTTTTCCAAGCTAATTCAATTTCTTGCACAAAGTCTGTAGTGGGTATTATCGTAGAAGTGTATTATTTATTCATGTATCTATAATTCATTTCATTTATTTATTTATCTATTTATTCTTTTGTTTCGAGGATAATGGTATAAGCGATAAGTATTAATCCTCATGTACACAAAAATTGATTTTAACTAAATACTATCAGGACAGAAAACTGGAAGAATGTAAACTGTATTTGTGAGGGCTAGTTAAAAAAAAAAAGTTATGTTTCTTTTTCACTGTGGACATTTTTTTTTTAATTCGTACCTGCTGTGCCTAGATTATCACGGGATCAGGTATCATGTGAACCACTGCTGTTGTTGATTATTGTTCTGGTGTTGATAACAGTTCCAATAATTCAGTATTTATGGTTTTGCTGTAGTTGTGTTTATTCAACACTTTATAACGTTGTCTTCAGTTATTGCTGGATTTTTTTCTTTTTCAAACGTAGTTTATAGGTTGTCGTTTGTGTCTCTCATTTTTGTACATAATTATTTCGCTTAAACATTACTAGGTGTGAAAAGATGTTAAACTGAAGATATCACGCACGCACGCACACACAAACACATACTTACACGCACACGTACACACACACACATACACAACACAACACAACACAACACAACACACACACACACACTATATATATATATATATATATATAGAGAGAGAGAGAGAGAGAGAGAGAGAGAGAGAGAGAGAGAGAGAGAGAGAGAGAGAGAGATACATACATACATACATACATACATACATACATACATACATACATACATACATACATACATACATACATACATACATACATCATGGCTTGGCTTCGCGAACGAAGATTAAGGGCACTGTCCACGTCTGGTGCAGGCTCGCTGGTGGCTGTTCAGTCCAATGCGTGACAAACAAACCCGGCCGCAGCGGCTGCAGGGGAAAGTCGATTCTGGGGTTGATGTAGAGGGGACGCAGTTCTTCCTCCTCATTCGCCTCTCCTCAAGGGCCGCTCTGCGATTGTCCTCAAAGGAGGAGACCGACTGATGCACAGTGTGTCGCCAGGCCTGCCGGTCAGCAGCAAGGACTGACCACTGGTTATGGTCTATGAGGCAGGCTGACAGAGATTTCTTCAGAGAGTCTTTAAATCTCTTCTTTGGTGCGCCTCTGTAGCGGTGTCCGGTGGAAAGTTCACCGTAGAGAACCATTTTCGGTAAGCGATGGTCCTCCATTCTAGAGACATGCCCTGCCCAGCGTAGCTGCGTTTTCAGCAACATGGCCTCAATGCTGGTGATCCCTGCTTGCTCCAGCACCTCAGCATTCGTGGTGAAGTCGCTCCAGTGGATGTCGAGGATGGAGCGGAGACAGCGTTGGTGGAAGCGTTCCAGAATTCGCAGGTGGTGTCTGTATGTGACCCATGACTCAGAGCCGTACAGGAGGGTGGTCAGTACCACGGCTCTGTAGACACTGATCTTGGTGTCTTTCTTCAGGTGTTTGTTTTTCCAGACACGGTGGTAGAGTCTGCCAAAAGCACTGTTTGCCTTTGCCAGTCTGTTGTCTACATCTTTATCAATCTTTGCGTCAGAGGAGATTGTGCATCCCAGGTAGGTAAACTGCTGGACTGTTTTCAGTTCTGTCTCACCAATTGTAATGTGAGGTGGGTGGTACGCTACCTGAGGTGCGGGCTGGTAGAGAACCTCTGTCTTCTTCAGGCTGACTTCGAGTCCGAAGAGCTGGGCTGCCTCTGCAAAACAGGATGTTACATGCTGCAGGGCGGTTTCTGTGTGGGCTACAAGGGCAGCATCATCAGCAAAAAGTAGCTCTCGAATTTGTTGCTCCAGGGTTTTGGTGTGGGCCTGAAGACGCCGCAGGTTGAATAGGCTGCCATCTGTGCGGTAGCGTATGAAAACTCCGTCTTCGTCATCAAGATCTTCTGTGGCCCGCTGAAGCATCATGCTGAAGAAGATAGTGAAGAGGGTTGGTGCAAGAACGCAGCCCTGCTTCACCCCGTTTGTGATTGGGAAAGGCTCTGAGAGGTCGTTGCTGTTTCTGACCTGGCCACGCTGGTCTTCATGTAGCTGGATCACCATGTTGAGAAACTTTGGGGGACAGCCAAGATGCTCCATGATCTGCCACAGGCCCTTCCTGCTCACAGTGTCAAATGCCTTGGTTAGATCAACGAAGGTGATGTACAGTCCCTTGTTCTGTTCGCGGCACTTTTCTTGAAGCTGTCTGAGCACGAAGACCATGTCGGTGGTACCCCTGTTAGCTCTGAAGCCGCACTGGCTCTCAGGGAGGTGGTGTTCTGCAACAGCAGGTACTAGTCTGTTGAGGAGAACTCTTGCAAGGATTTTGCCAGCGATGGAGAGAAGAGTTATCCCCCTGTAGTTGGAGCAATCTGATTTTTCCCCTTTGTTTTTGTAAAGGGTGATTATGATTGCATCACGAAGGTTTTGTGGTAACTTTCCCTGCTCCCAGCAGCAGACAAAAAATTCATGGAGCTTGCAGTGCAGTGTTTGCCCCCCGTTTTTCCATAATTCTGGTGGAATACCGTCGACGCCTGCAGCCTTCCCACTCTTCAGTTGTTCTATGGCTTTAGTTACCTCTTCCAGGGTTGGGGCTTCGTCCAGTTCTTCTTTCACTGGTTGCTGTGGGATCTGTTGGATCACTGCGTCATCAACAGTGCGATCAGCGCTGAAGAGGGTTTGAAAGTGTTCAGCCCAGCGGTTCAATATGGACATTTTGTCTGTGAGGAGTGCCTGGCCGTCAGTGCTGCGCAAAGGACTCAACACTTGGTGAGAGGGTCCATAGACTGCCTTCAAAGCTTCGTAGAAGCCTCTGTAGTCACCTGTGTCAGCGCAGAGCTGAGTTTTCTGGGCGAGGTTAGTCCACCACTCGTTTTGGATAACTCTAAGCTGGCGCTGGAGGTTGCTGCATGTAAGACGAAAGGCAGCTTTCTTTGCTGGACAAGATGGTTGTGCAAGGTGAGCCTGGTGGGCACTTCTCTTCTTCGCCAGCAGATCTTGTATTTCTTGGTCATTTTCGTCGAACCAGTCCTTGTTCTTCTTAGTGGAAAAGCCCAAGACCTCTGCAGAGGTCTGCAGGATGGCAGTTTTTAGGCGGGTCCAGAGCGTTTCTGGACAGGGGTCAGAGGGGCAGTCCTCGACTTCCAGCTTTGACTGGAGGTTGGACTGTAGCTCAGCTTTCACTTCAGCGGACTTGAGGCTGCCAACCTGGAGTTTCTTTCTGGGGGGACCTCCTCGTTTTGACTTTGGCTTGATGTGAAGGCTGAGGTTGCATCGCACGAGGCGGTGGTCTGTGTGGCATTCTGCACTGGGCATCACTCTGGTGTGCAAGACATCACTTTGGTCTTTCTGGCGCACTAAGACGTAGTCTATGAGGTGCCAATGTTTGGACCGAGGATGCATCCAGGTTGTTTTTAGACTGTCCTTCTGCTGGAAGATTGTGTTAGTGATGATTAACTGCAGTTCAGTGCAGAACTCTAGCAGGAGACGCCCGTTGTCATTGCAATTCCCAACTCCATGTTTCCCCAGAACTCCCTTCCAGGCTTCTGAATCTCGGCCAACTCTAGCATTGAAATCCCCAAGGATAATGACCTTGTCGTCTGCAGGGGTGTTTCTTACCAGGCTGCGCAGGTCACAGTAGAATTTGTTCTTGTCTGCAGGGTCTGCTTGAAGAGTCGGGGAATACACACTGAAGAGAGTGATGTGCTGCTTGTTCTCCAGTGGCAGACGCATGGAGATGATACGGTCTGAATGACCTGTTGGTAAGTTCTCCAGCTTTGAGGCAATGGTGTTCTTGATCATGAAGCCTACACCTGAAAGGCGTCGTTCGGATTGGGGCTTGCCTGACCAGTATAAGGTGTAACCGGCGCCGTGTTCTTTGAGACTACCTTCATCTGGGAAGCGGACTTCACTAAGAGCCGCGATATACATACATACATACATAAATACATGCATACATGCATACATACATACATACATACATACATACATACATACATACATACATACATACATATACATAAATATATAATTTATTAGGAGATAGTTACAGCTGAATCAAAAAGCAGCCTGCTTGTGTGTTGCAGCCCTGCCTGTCAGGCTGAGAAAGATTGTCAGCGAATATCGATTGCTGTCTTAGTCCTCTGCAGTGTCATTACCATGCTCCTTGTCCTGAACACCTTTTTGCTGGCTGCAATCCTATACAAGTGGAAACACAGGTATGTAAAGGCTAGGGTCAATATTTACCTACAGGTACAAACTTGACAATCATTAGAGTATAAGAATAATACTTTGGCTAGGGTCAGTATTTACCTACAGGTACAAACTTGACAATCATTAGAGTATAAGAATAATACTTTGGCTAGGGTCAATATTTACCTACAGTACAAACTTGACAATCATTAGAGTATAAGAATAATACTTTGGCTAGGGTCAATATTTACCTACAGGTACAAACTTGACAATCATTAGAGTATAAGAATAATACTTTGGCTAGGGTCAATATTTACCTACAGGTACAAACTTGACAATCATTAGAGTAAGAATAATACTTGTTTAAACTTTAAAAAAAAAGGAATAACCAGGTTTGAATTGCAACACAACACACTTCTCAGAGTGTGTGTGTGTGAGTGTGCATGCGTGCGTGTGTGAGTGTGCGTGCATGCGTGTGTGAGTGTGCGTGCGTGCGTGTGTGAGTGTGTGTGTATGTGTGGTGTGCGTGTTATGTGTGTGTCTGTGTGTGTGTGTTCTGTGTGTGTGTGAGTGTGTGTGTGTGTGTGTGTGTGTGTGTGTGTGTGTGTGTGTGTGTGTGTGTGTGTGTGTGTGTACACGCACTGTTTCAAAGAAACTTGCCACTAGCAAAGGTACTTCCCAAAAATGCAACGATGTTGATACTGCTGACACATTTTGTTAACCATTTCTATTGTCTTCTGAATCATGTCCAAGTGTTACCAGAGCAATATGCCAAACATCCAGAGAGCTGAAAATGGGAACGTTTATTTTTTCAGCAGATCGGGAAAATGTTGTGATCAGTTTGATTATTGATACTGTTAGAAATGATCTGCAAATCAGAACTGAGGAATTTAAATGCATTTAAACAAGTTGGGCTGGAATTTTGTTTTTTGGTTCCAAAACACTTGCTGAAATACTGTGGTTGAATTTTTTGTTGTTAAGATATCAATGTAATGAATCAAATGTTGCCAGCTAGTTTCAACTGTCCAGTTTGTGTGTGTGTTTGTGTGTGTGTGTGTGTGTGTGTGGTGTGTGTGTGTGTGTGTGTGTGTGTGTGTGTGTGTGTGTGTGTGTGTGTGTGTGTGTGTATTTGTGTCTCTGTGTGTCTGTGTGTGTGTCTGTGTGTGTGTGTGTGTGTGTGTGTGTTGTCTGTCTTTTTTTTTTTTTAATTTTGTTTTATATCGAGGATAATGGATGGAATAAGCACTGATGTGTTGGTTTTTTTTATGTCCAGTCCCCATGTGTATGCAGTTGTGTAATTCTTGTCATCTGTTCCCACCGGCGCACGATGGTCTACTCTTACGAAAAGCGGAACAGGATTTAACGTGTGCGCAAAATGTTCTGCGTGCGTTCGGACACGGGGCCTCGGTTTATAGTCTCATCCGAAAAACTTTTGGGGAGAGTGGAGTCAGCTCTGATGTTAACCCCAGAGGAAATCCCCCTCCAACGGGAATCGAACTTGGGTCATCAAATTGCGAGTGCAATGTTCTGACCACTAGGCTATCCTGTCTTGTCTGTGCCTCTGTTTGTGTCTGTGCCTCTGTGTGTGTGTGTATGTGTTTGTGTGTGTGTGTGTGCGTGTGCGTGCATGTGTGTGTGTGTGTGTGCGCGCGCATATTTTGGGGGTGGGGGGGTATGATCCATCAAGAGTGACAGAAAGGAAAGAAACTGACTCATGAAAATTGGATTGCAGGGCATTGGAATCCAACCAAGGCAGACCCTTCCTCCCTACAACCCAGACCTGACACGCCAAGTCCCTATGTTATACAGAGCTTTTTGCTTTCATTTTCCATCACTCTCATTGCTTTTATCCTTTTCCTTTTCCCTTACCTGGGATTACTGCAAAAACGAGTGTGAACAGAGATGTGGCTGCTCTTACAGTGAAAAGAAGACGTGCCTGTGATCAGCATGGGAAATATATTATACAGACGTATGCACCTTCCGTATTTTTCCGTATTTGTTCCAGAAAAAGTTGGAAAATACGGAAATACGATTTTATTTATCAAAATCCGATTTTTGTCAACAAAAAATCCGGAAATCGAAAACGTTGTCTTCTATCGTTCAGCGATTCCATTCATCTCGCATTACGTCGTCTGCTAGGAACAATCGTTCAGTTACTTGTCTCCCTTTATGACACATGCGCAAAGCATCAATTTCAAAACAAAATGGCGGATCGTGATGTAGGCTTTCGCGGAAAAACAGACCAAACTGACACGCTTACAAGCAAAGAAAGACGTGGAGTAAACGCAAAATGACGCTAACAGGCTAGGATGGGGCTAGAAAAGGTACAGATGCGAATATTTATGCGCTAACAGCAAAATTGGCTGTTCGTTTTGCCGAGTAATGTTTGAAACTTGCGCTAACGTCTCTCGCATTGGGCTGCTGGCTAGCCTAGCGAAAGCTGAGCTTTCATTTGCAAGTGGTGTCGGAAATTCGAACATGTTCGGAAAATAACAAACGACGGCACTTAAGTTGTAGAAGTGCTGATTTCTTGGCAAATCTTGGAACAGTAAACCTGTCACATCTTCGGGAAATCAGTTGATCACTTGATCGTTAAAATGGCAGAGCGACTCGTTCTGAAGTTACATCGCGTTGAACATGGTCTCGCTCTGCTGCTGTACTGGACAGAAGCAAAGCACACACATAGCCCTCTCTGGACTTGTTTTCTGGCCATGCAATGTGTAAATACAATTGGTCCACACAACGCATCTAGATCCCGGACATGGCACAGCCCAAACAGAGATCACCACAAACAGATTACATCATGGTTAAACGACACTTTCAATCAAGTGTCAATCTTGCAAAGACCAGGAGCTTTCCAGAACAGACATAGGTAGTGACCACAAACTTGTGATGATGACGTTTAGACTCTTCCTCAAGAGAATTAAGAAGCAGGAAAACTTAAGGGGAAAAGTTCAATCTTGATAGACTTAAAGGATCCAATCGCAGCAGAAAGCTTCAAAGCTACGATATATCACTCACTCACTCAGTCCCATGTCCCAAAGGACGTAGGGGGGACATGAGAGAAGACGCAACAGAGATCTTTTTCCATGCTTCACGATCCTGTGTGGCTAGTAGGAGGTGTTGTAGGGGTTGGGCGGTCCAGTCTTTGATGTTGTCAACCCATGATTTCTTTTGGCGGCCTCTTCTTCTCTTGCCCTCGACTGTTCCTTGCAGGATGGTTTTTGCTAGGGTGTTGTGTCTTGTGGTGTGACCAAACCACATCAGCTTTCTCCTCTTTATGGTGGAGAGCAAAGGCTCTTGGGGGCCCACACGCTTTTTGATTTCTTCTTTCACATAGTTATTGGTCTTGTGTTCTTTGTATGATATTTTGAGAAGTCTTCTGTGGCACTTGTTCTCAAATGCTTGGATTCTCCTCTCTAGCTCTGCTGTCAGAGTCCATGATTCACAGCCATATAGGAGGATAGATATCACGAGGGATTTGTAAAGGTGGTATTTGGTGCCGAAGCTGATGTTGTTGCTTCTGATGATCTTCTCGAGTCTGACTAGAGCAGATGTTGCTGTTGCAATGCGAGCTTTCACTTCATTGTTTGATGTGCCATCTTTTGTTAGGATGGAGCACGGTTGGGGTTCGCCAGGGCTGCCTTCTCTCACCTGTACTCTTCAACCTCTTCCTCGAAAACATCATGACAGAGACACTGCAAAACCACCACACTTCCATCTCCATTGGTGGAAGACCCCTTTGCAACCTCAGATTTGCAGATGACATTGACCTCATGGGCAGCAGCAAACAAGAACTGCAAGTCCTCACAGACAATTTAACAGATCGAGCGAGCGCATACGGCATGGAGGTCAGTACAGAGAAATCAAAGATCATGGTCAACAGCGCAAGTAATGACATCACGGAAATAAAGATGAATGGAGAAACACTAGAAGAGGTGAGCCAATTCAAATACGATATATATAGGAGGAAAAATTGCCCCACCCCTCGTTCTCGACAACCAGGACACTGATATAACACGTTGATCAACAGCTTTAGCACTGCAGTGACTGAAACAGCTAGTGTGTAACTAGGCAAACAAGGACATGGCTCTCGTGTTTTGTAGCTCAATATAATCTGGAGTGGTTTTTTTTTGTATCAACATTTTCTTTCGAGACAGCGATATCTTGAGTGGTTGACACTTTCACCTTTTTTATGCCATTTTAACAACTATCAAATAATATAGCTTTCAATAGTTCCTTTGGTGATGGCGTTTTTTGTGGTTATGGCGTTTTGTTGAGATAAACTTTAGCTTGCATCATGTAGACAGCGGTGTAGGTTGCAATAGTCACGGGGAAGTCAACTGCGCTCTTTTTTTCAGAAAAAAAAAATTCAGTACCAGATTTTACTTTGGTTTCCTTGCCAAGAAAGTTGTTTGCTGTTGACGTTTCCCCTGATTCAGAATTGATTTGAATTTGGTGAGTGTTAAGGGAAGGTATAACTAGGAATATATATATATATATATATATATATATATATATATAAAATATATAAATATATATACTATATTATATATATATTAAGATGAGAGAGAGAGAGAGAGAGAGAGAGAGAGAGAGAGAGAGAGAGAGAGAGAGAGAGAGAGAGAGAGAGAGAATGTATATTTTGTACCACTTTATGTCACAGCAGATTTCTCTGCGTGAAATTCGGGCTGCTCTCCCCGGGGAGAGCATGTCGCCACAATTGTGGCGCCTACCCATTTTCCTTTGTCTTTTTCCTGCATGCAACTGTATGTGTTTCCTTATCAGAGTGGCTTTTTTCTACAGAATTTTGCCAGGGTCAACCCCCTTGTTGCCATGGGTTCTTTTACGTGCGCTAAATAGTGATGTGTTACACATGGGACGTCGGTTTATCGTCTCACCCAAAAGACTAGCGCCCAGACCACCACTCAGGGTCTAATGGATGGGGGAAAAGTTTTGGGCCCAAACGGGGTGCGAATAAAAGAGAGAAAAAAAAAAAGTGAGTAAAAACTGTGTTTTATTTATTTATTTATTTATTTATATATTCTTTTATATCAAGGATAATGAAATAAGCACTCATGTGCTTTTTTATATCCCTTCCCCGCGTGTATGCAGTTTTGTAAATCTTGTCATCTGTTCCCACCGGCACACAATGGCCTATTACGAAAAGTGGAACAGGATTTAACGTGTGCATAAGATGTTCTGCGTGTGTTTGCACTCAGGGCCTCGGTTTATAGTCTCATCCGAAGGACTTTTGGGGGAGTGGAGTCAGCACTGATGCTAACTCCAGGAGAAAAATCCCCTCGAACAGGAATCGAACCCGGGTCGTCAAATTGTGAGCGCAATGTTCTGACCATTAGGCTGTCCCGTGCCCCCCCCCCATGTGTGTGTGTGTGTGTAGTCACATCATAGCTTCCACTACTCTCTGTGCTCATAACTGGCAAAAACCACACACACACAACACACACACACACACACACACACACACACACACACACACACACACACACACTCTCTCTCTTAAATCAAGCAAGCAGCCAACACGAAGCATTCTTTACACAGTGCAGGCTAGCAGCAGGCTCCTCCTCGATGTAAAATGAACATTTGATAATTTCTGTATAGATCTGTGAGACACAGAACGTGCTCCTGACGAAATCTAAACTTAAGTCATTAAAAATGGTCAGAACATTGCGCTGGCAATTTGACGACCTGGAATATAAAACTGCCTACATACGGGGACTGGATGAAAAAAGCACAAGAGTGCTTATTCCATTATCCTCGATATAAAAGAATAAAATCAATCAAATCTCTCTGTCTCTGTCTCTCTCTGTCTCTGTCTCTCTCTCTGTCTCTGTCTGTCTGTCTGTCTGTCTGTCTGTCTGTCTGTCTGTCTCTGTCTCTCTCTCTCTTCTCTCTCTCTCTCTCTCTCTCTCTCTCTCTCTCTCTCTCTCTCTCTCTCTCTCTCTCTCTCCCCTCTCTCTCTCTCTCTCTCTCTCTCTCTCTCTCTCTCTCTAGTGGTCAGAACATTGCGCTGGCAATTTGACGACCCGGGTTTGAGTCCGGTCGAATTTTTCTCCTGGAGTTAACATCAGTGCTGACTCCACTCCCCCCAAAAGTCCTTCAGATGAGACTGTAAACTGAGGCCCCGTGTGCGAACGCACGCAGAACACCTTGCGCACACATTAAATCCTGTTCCGCTTGTCGTAAGAGTAGGCCATCGTGTGCCGGTGGGGACAGATGACAAGATTTACAAAAATGCATACACACGAGGACTGGATGAAAAAAAGCACATGAGAGCTTATTCCATTATCCTCGATAAAATCTCTCTCTCTCTCTCTCTCTCTCTCTCTCTCTCTCTCTCTCTCTCTCTCTCTCTCTCTCTCTCTCTCTCTCTCTCTCTCTCTCTCTCTCTCTCTCTCTCTCTCTCTCTCTCTGTGTGTATAAAAGTAACTGATAAGCTGATTATTACAAGGCATGTCAAAGATCAAGAGGACTTGCAAAAACAATGCTGCAAGGCACTGTCAAGGGAGGAAGAAAAAGAGGCAGACCAAGGAAGAGATGGAAGGACAACATCAGCGAATGGACAGGCCTAGGACTCAACAAAGTTTGGAGAAAGGCAGAACAGAGAGAATGAAGGGAAAACTGGTCGTCAAGTCTTCAGTGGTGCCCCCACGGTCGCCAGACGATGATAGATAGATAATAGATAATAGATAATAGATAGATAGATAGATAGATAGATATAGATAGATAGATAGATAGATAGATAAGGCAAACAAAAGGCAATATTCTTTATTTCGAAAATAACAGATAAACACTGAAATGGCTTTTTTTTGCACTCTTTTTCTTTTCCACCAATCCCCCAAAAGTGCACCATCATTAATACTTCTTCTGGGTCATCACTATGCCAGCACTGCCAGACGAAACCGACTTAGAGTGACGCGCGCATTGCCCGCAAACATCTGATGCAGACGACGCCCCACCAGCCTGTTTTCTGCTCCTCCTTCCACAACACAGGATTCTGATGAACTCCTCCCTGAACCTCCTCCCAGTCAGACAATACAGGTAAAAGTTAACTGCTCCGTTAGTGATGCTGAAGAAGTAAAACACATCGTGGATGAAAATGTCCTTGGCCGCGGCATATTGCGACTCCTCGTCCTCAAAAACGTAGAATATCGCGGAGTAATCCACCAGCAAGAACACGGAATTGGGCAGAGTGAACACCAGAAATGCCATGGACACCACAATCACCGTCAAAGTCACGGAGTTGGCAGATTTTTCGCGAGCCTGCACTTGCTCGTTGTCGCTTTGCGTTAAGTGCTTGCTGGCCATTCTGACCGATACGGTGAGTTTCCACACCAAGATGCTGTTAGACACCACCAGAAAGAGAAAGGGGAGGATGCAGTACACCAACACGTCCAGATAGATGAAGATGTTCGCCATGAAATACAGGTAGCTTTCGGACGTGTCCACGCAAAAGTTCACCGTGCCGTTGTCGTTTTCATCATCCTCATCCGACACTTTGTCAATCCCGATGAGGAAAATGGGCGAAGAAAGCCGCGGAGAAGGCGGTGATGATAGTCAGCAGGGAGAAGACCGTTTTCCGCGTGCAGAGGAGGTTAACACGGTGAGGCCACACCACCGACATGGCTCTGTGCACCGTCATACACACCAGGCACCAACAACTGATCGTCCCCGTCACAGCGTTCAACCAGGTGTGGATTTTACACAAGACCACGTACGAGGTCAGGTCATAACCGAACAGGTGACCCAGCCACAGGGGCAGAGTGGTTAAGGACAGAAACATCGTGTCCATCACCGCAATGGCGATGAAGTAAATGTTGATGGTGGAGGAGCCTTCCGAACTCATCCGCGCCATGATGATAATGGTCATGAGATTCCCGAAGTTGCCGAGCAGGAAGATGGCAGGGAGGTAGATTGTTCGCATGTAGTGGGTGACATAGTAGTACAGGTAGCTGGACCAGGGCCAGTCTGGGCTGATGATCTCAGGGGTGCCAGAGGGGGTGCCGTTCTTCTCAGAGAGTAACGGCCAAGCAGCAGCAGTAGGAGTGGTCAGTAGGCTGAGGGCCTCCATTGAAAGTTAGATACTAAGCTACAATAGAACAAAGACAAAAATAAAAACAAGAATGTGTTGTTACTTAACAGGGATTTTACAGGGTGTATAGGAAATGTTAAGCAGGTTAAATGTTATTTATTTATTTATTTATTTATTCTTTCTTTTATATCGAGGATAACAGAATAAGCAATCATGTGCTTTTTTTCATCCGGTCCCCGTGTGTATGCAGTTTTGTAAATATTGTCATCTGTTCCCACCGGCACACGGTGGCCTACTCTTACGAAAAGCGGAACCGGATTTAACGTGTGCGCAAGATGTTCTGCGTGCGTTCGCACACGGGGCCTCGGTTTAAAGTCTCATCCGAAGGACTTTTGGGGAGAGTAGGTCAGCACTGATGTTAACACAGGAAGAAAATTTCCTCGACGGACTCGAACCCGGGTCTTCAAATTGCCAGCGCAATGTTCTGACACTAGGGCTATCCGCCCCCCCCCCCCCCACCCCACTCCCCCCGATGTTAAACAAGGTAAGCAGCGTCGAGCGTGGTTACCAGGTTGGGTGGGTGACCGTTGGCGCGCCTTGGCTTCAGTACAGTCCCCCCCGCAGTTCACCCAGCTGTAAATGGGTACCTGCCCTCTTTAGGGCCAGGGAAGGTAAAGCAGCGACGGAGAGGAGATGGGCGCTGCCCTCAATATGCTGGTCCCCAGAGAAGCTGAGGTCTCTGACACCTCGCTCCCCTACACCGCCTAGGTTATGGACACCTTACCTTACCTTTACCTTTTTATAGGAAATGTGGGGTGTGCTTAAAATCCCAGCTGATTTGAAGAAAGGCTGTTTTGTAGTGGGGTTAGCGTAAGTGTGTGTGTGTGTGTGTGTGTGTGTGTGGTGCGTGCGTGCGTGCGTGCGTGCGTGCGTGGTGTGTGTGTGTGTTCCTTCTCAGACTCTATATAGCAGCAAGGATCAACCCAAGGATCGACTACACATCCACCAGCACACTACTCTCAAGGTCTCTGCTTTATTATTTTTTTATTATTATTCTTATCAAACCAGTCCTGATAAGGAAGCACCCCATCTTGCTCAGCATCTCTATCTCTCCCTGCAATTTCTGCTAGAGATCCTAAATTTTCTGTGCCAAAGTTGACGTCTTAAGTTTTGGTGAGATGTACAATACTGTCTGTACCTGCAGCACCTCAAAACAGCAGTGACCAATTCTCAAGGAGCTGGCAGACTAGCCTCCTGAAGGGCACAGAACATCTTGCGCACACGTTAAATCCTGTTCCGCTTTTCGTAAGAGTAGGCCATTGCGTGCCTGTGGGAACAGATGACAAGATTTACAAAACTGCAATACACACGGGGACTGGATGTTAAAAAAAACACATGGGTGCTTATTCCATCACCTCGATATAAAAGAAATAAATCAAATCAAATCAAATCAAATCAAGCTGTCTTGTGGGCGTCAGGTTCCACCCTACCTTCCCAATAGGTCTTGATCTATCTCTGATGGACAGCTTGCATTCTCCACACAACAATCAACGTCGGAGATTTCTGTGTTCGTCGTTTGGCTAGAGCTCCGAGTTTCACCAACGGTGTGAAAGGTTGTTGTCATTGCTACTGGTTTTTCCCTACCATTAAGGTAGCTGCATTTCGACTTTGGGAATAATTTCTGTTCGAAGCTTCAAGTCATATTGTGCGTAAACTGGTGTGTGTGCCTGGTATATGTGATTGTCCTTCGTCCTTCTGATGAGACTATAAACCAGAGGCCCCGTGTGCGAATGCACGCAGAATATCTTGCACACACGTTAAATCCTGTTCTGCTTTTCGTAAGAGTAGGCCATCGTGTGCCGGTGGGAACAGATGACATTTACAAAACTGCATACACACGGGGACTGGATGTAAAAAAAGCACAAGAGTGCATACCCCATTATCCTCGATATGAAAGAATTAAAAAAAAATTGTAACCTTGGGGATATAGGTGTATGTGATTGTAAACATGGGATATAGGTGTATGTGATTGTAACCTTGGGGGTATAGGTGTATGTGATTGTAACCATGGCGGTATAGGTGTATTTGATGTAACCTTGGGGGTATAGGTGTATGTGATTGTAACCATGCGGGTATAGGTGTATTTGATTGTAACCATGCGGATATAGGTGTATGTGATTATAACCACGGGGGTATAGGTGTATGTGATTGTAACCATGGGGTATAGGTGTATGTGATTGTAACCATGCGGGTATAGGTGTATTTGATTGTAACCATGCGGGTATAGGTGTATGTGATTGTAGCCATGTGGGTATAGGTGTATTTGATTGTAACCATGCGGGTATAGGTGTATTTGATTGTAACCATGCGGGTATAGGTGTATGTGATTGTAACCATGCGGGTATAGGTGTATTTGATTGTAATCATGCGGGTATAGGTGTATGTGATTGTAACCATGGGGTTATAGGTGTATGAGATTGTAACCATGGGGGTATAGGTGTATGAGATTGTAACCATCGGGATATAGGTGTATTTGATTGTAATCATGGGGGTATAGGTGTATGTGATTGTAACCATGGGGGTATAGGTGTATTTGATTGTAACCATGCGGGTATAGGTGTATGTGATTGTAACCTTGGGGGTATAGGTGTATTTGATTGTAACCATGCGGGTATAGGTGTATGTGATTGTAACCATGCGGGTATAGGTGTATGTGAGTGTAACCATGGGGTATAGGTGTATGTGATTGTAACCATGCAGGTATATAGGCGTATTTGATTGTAACCATGCGGATATAGGTGTATTTGATTGTAACCATGCGGGTATAGGTGTATTTGATTGTAACCATGCGGGTATAGGTGTATTTGATTGTAACCATGCGGGTATAGGTGTATGTGATTGTAACCATGCGGGTATAGGTGTATGTGATTGTAACCATGCGGGTATAGGTGTATTTGATTGTAACCATGCGGGTATAGGTGTATGTGAGTGTAACCATGCGGGTATAGGTGTATTTGATTGTAACCATGGGGGTATAGGTGTATGTGATTGTAACCATGCGGGTATAGGTGTATTTGATTGTAACCATGCGGGTATAGGTGTATGTGATTGTAACCATGCAGGTATAGGTGTATGTGATTGTAACCATGCGGGTATAGGTTATGTGATTGTAACCTTGGGGGTATAGGTGTATGTGATTGTAAACACGTGGGTATAGGTGTATGTGATTGTAAACATGTGGGTATGGGTGTATGTGATTGTAACCTTGGGGTATAGGTGTATGTGATTGTAACTTTGGGGGTATAGGTGTATGTGACTATGACCATGGGGTATATGTGTATGGAATTGTGGGGTATAAAGCATCCCTTTTACTTTACACAGCTTTCAAAACATTCAATTCAATTCATGGAATTTTATCATGGCAAATAAAAAGAGAGAGAAATTCATATTGTGCGGCAGCTGGCCCCTCTGTACACTGTCTGGTCCCAAAGAACACGTTTGATTGGTCTGTGTGAAGAGTAAGAGGGGAAAATGATTATGGTGTGTCTGTCACTTCACTCTAATTTGGTTCTTGTCATTATTAAGCATTCCCTATCTGAACACCTAGGGGTGGTAGTCTAAATTCCATCACTCTGTAAGGTTTATTTATTTATTTATTTATTTATTTATTTATTTATTCGTTTTATATCGAGGATAATGGAAAAAGCACTCTTGTGCTCTTTTTTTTACATCCAGTCCCAGCGTGTATGCAGTTTTGTAAATGTCATCTGATACCCCGACACACGATGGCCTACTCTTACGAAAAGCAGAATAGGATTTAACGTGTGCGCAAGATGTTCTGCTGCAATCACACATGGGGCTTCGGTTTACAGTCTCATCCGAAAGACTTTTGGGGAGAGTGGAGTCAGCACTGATTTAACTCCAGAGGGAAAATCTCCTCGAACGTGAAGTCATGCCATGATGTGAATGCCATCTGTTAACGTTTCTGATTCATCATTAATTTATTATTTATTGGCTTCTACAAACGGGACAGGGAATAGCTCAATGGTCAGAGCACTCACTTTCCCTAAGCTAAGGTTAAGCAGCATAGAGCGTGGTTACAAAGTGGATGGGTGACCCCCCTCCCCCCACCCCCTCGCCCCAGTTCACCCAGCTGTAAATGGGTACCTATCCTCTTTTAACATAAGGGTCAGGGAAGGTAAAGCAGCGAGGAAGAGGAGATGGACGCATCCCTCAGTACGCTGGCCCCTGAAGAAGTTGAGGTCTCTGACATCTCGCGCTCTAAACTTGTTAGATAATGTCTTCATTATCATCTCTCTGTAATGTCTTCATTATCTTATCTATTTCAGTAGCTATATGTGTGTAGTATTTGTGTATGTTGGATTATTCTCCACATATAAGACACA
>CM060339.1:25403568-25408568 GCA_030674155.1 Stramonita haemastoma
AATCGAGAGGTGTCTCCTGCAGCCCTAGGAGTAGGTAGGTATTCTTGTGGCCTACCACCACTACCAGGAAAAGATGAAAATAGAAAAAATAAGAAAACATGATTGAAATAAATGTTTTTTAAAAAAATAATAAATTGAAGAAAATACACAGAATGAATCTTTGTGCCCTATGTTTGGGGGGGGGGATCAGAGAAGCAAGGGAGATAATAAACTCTGTTTCCAGCCAATGTTTATATTACACACACACACACACACACACACACACACACACACACACACACACACACACACACACACACACACTCCAGAGTACAGTACAGTACAGTACAACACAAGACAATTCAATTTCTACACAAATAGAAAGTAAATATTTCAAAAAATGATATTACAAAACACAGTGAGAACCATTAATTAAAGTATCATTCCATTACAAAAAAAAAAAAGTTGATCGAGCGTGGGCCTGAATACAAGAAGTATTTAGGTTCTGTTTCCAATGATAAAACTGACAAAGCTCATACAGATCTTGTAAGTTATAGAGAATGTCTTCATTAAAGTGGGATAAAACAAAAAACACCCAGACTTGAAGGCAGAGTACGGCTGCCTACAAGGTGAGGTTAAATGAAAATGGTGATGAGTCATACATGCAAAACTAAACTTCTCACCTGGGAAACACTCTCACCATGATTTCCAGGTGTGATGCCAAAAAAAAAAAAAAAAAAAAAAAAAAAGAAGACAAAATAGGGCATGCACATTCTGGGTGGATCAACCCTAGGGTGTATAACCATAAATCCATGATCAGTAACAACCACAGAACATATCACCTCTCCGCTTATATTTCTCTCTAAGAACTTCTTGAAACTTTTTCCACCCATAAAAAAAATTCTGGTTACAGTTCATAGACCTTCACAACCTGCATATTGAATCAATCTGAATAACATTTGGTACAAAAAGAAAGGCAGCTGTTGGATTCAAATAATGTCTTATTCATAAAGCCATACATACATATATGCCAAAATTTATAAAAAGAAAAAAAAAGAAAAAAGAAAAGCATCAACTGGTACAAAACCTTCAACTGTGTAAACCTGGTCCACAAGACACCAGAAATTAGTTTTTCAACGGCAAAGCACATTGTCTTTAACCCTCTTAGTCCTGAACTGGGATTTGCCGGGATTAATCATTCCCTCCCCTGAATCCTGAACCAGGATTTGCTGGGATTTACACACAGTAGTTTTCCATCACGCAGTGACCTCCACTGATCGCTACCATTTGTCAAAGCTCTATCAGGCCAGAGGTACAAATCCTGCTGAGAGTCTGGAAGTAATTATAGCTGCTGGTATGTACTTAGAAGGAGAAAAAGGTGAGCAAGCATGTGTGCCTGACCTGATTTCATGATGGAATGCGAAATCTAGAGACAATTTGTGTTCAGAGAATCCGAATGCAAGAGGATTAAATCAACACAGATGTAAACACATCCAACAATATCGGCAACAAAAAGATGTTCATTGAATAAAAATTCAATTGAGATTGCGAATATCAGAAAAGGAGTACTCCGAAACTTCACCGGTAAAATCTGAGGAGCTGGAACAAATTTGAAGACATAATTATGCCGAAACGTAAAAATCACCATGGGGTAGTACTAGTATCAGCGTCTGTTAATATCAAGGTCAAGAGAGACATATTTCAGGCTGAATGCATACATTTCTGATACCAAATACAGCGCGCAGCATTCCACAGGACCTTTACTTACCAAGAAAAGCAGTTACTTATCTCTGTCCAGCCAAACCAGTTTAGGACATCAAAAACTTAATGACATCACACACACACACACATATTATACACACACAAACACATACAGAGTCATATCCAGTCCAGGACATCAAAAACTTAACATTACACACACATATTATACACACACAAACACATACAGAGTCATATCCAGTCCAGGACATCAAAAACTTAACGACATCACACACGCACACATATCATACATACACACAAACACATACAGAGTCATATCCAGTCCAGGACATCAAAAACTTAACGACATCACACACACACACATATTACACATACACACAAACACATACAGAGTCATATCCAGTCCAGGACATCAAAAACTTAACGACATCACACACACACACACATATTACACATACACACAAACAAACACATACAGAGTCATATCCAGTCCAGGACATCAAAAACTTAACGACATCACACACACACATATCATACATACACACAAACACATACAGAGTCATATCCAGTCCAGGACATCAAAACCTTAACGACATCACACACACACATATTACACACACCCACTCAAAACACATACAGAGTGAATATCTAGACATAATGCAGGGGCTCTTTGGCACATGGCTTATTTGTCTGCCTTTTCCCCGTCATCCTGCACACCACTGCTGAGATCGAGGAGTTTGTACACGTCCTGTCGGCACTGCTGTCTCAGCGGTATCATCGTTCTCACTTCTTCCACCCGATCCAAATCTGAACACACAATTTCATTGTCGTATTATATTTTCATTGTGAACCCACAATTTCATTGTTATATTATATTTTCAGAGCGCTCGCTTTCCCCCAAGTCAAGTTAAGCAGCGTCGAGCGTGGTTACCAGTTGGATGGGTGACCGTTTGCGCGCCTTGGCTTCAGTACAGTCCTCCCCAGTTCACCCAGCTGTAAATGGTTACCTGCCCTCTTTAGGGTCAGGGAAGGTAAAGCAGCCAGGGAGAGGAGATGGGAGCTGCCCTCAATATGCTGGCCCCTTAGAGAAGCTGAGGTCACTGATACCTTACATCCGCCTAGGTTATGGGGCACCTTTACCTTTACCTACTATATTTTCATAACACAGCCTGGCAAAATTTAAGACATGACCAAATATCTGATACACAATATCCCCCCCCCCCCCCCCCCCCAACAATGAATATATGTTGGTTTGTTGTTGTTTGGTTTTGGGTTTGGTTGTTTTGGGGTTGTTGTTTTATTTTTCACAGGAAGCCAAAAAAAAATACCACTGGCGCAAACATCAGTGTTTTAAAATAATTGAAAAATCATTTAAAACAAAACAAAAAAAAAAGTAATGAGAAAACAAGTTTTCTGAAATTTGTAACCAAAATGAAAAATGAAAGCAAAATCTACACACAAAAAAACCTTTTAGTTTCCACTCACCATATCAAACTGGTGTGCAATAGGGCAAATTCTGATAACAAGGCAATGACCATAGGACAGCCGCCGCTGTGGCCTAGTGGTTAGGGCGTTGTACTCGTAATCTAAAGGTTGCGGGTTCGATCCCAGCTATTCCGCTATGGCGTTGTGCCCTTGGAAAAGGCACTTTACGGCTATTTTCTCACCCCACCCAGGTGTAAAAGGGGTACCAACTTTGTGTTGGGGGTTAACCCTGCGATAGACTGGCGTCCTATCCAGGGGGGAGTCTATGACTCTCAGTCGCTTAACGCCACAGAAACTGGGATAAGCACCGGCCTGATGAGCCTTATGGCTCGGGACAGACTTTAACAAAGACTTAACCATAGGACACTAGTATAAAACTTTTTTTTTTTTTTTTAAAACATGACACTAGTGAAACACATTAGCACACTAACAGATGTTTGATTTCCACATATATATGCATGGAACTTCCTCAAAATACTTCACAGAATAAAAAAGAAATAAAGAATGTTTACATAAAATCTATTGCTGAGTGGTTAAGGCAATGTGACTTCAATCCCAAGAACCCATGAAGTTGCAGGTTCCAACCTCAGCACCAGTGTCTGGTGAATTAAGGGTGGGGACTTTTACACTGGTGAATTAAGGGTGGGGACTTTTTCACTGGTGAATTAAGGGTGGGGACTTTTTCACTGGTGAATTAAGGGTGGGGACTTTTTCACTGGTGAATTAAGGGTGGGGACTTTTACACTGGTGAATTAAGGGTGGGGACTTTTACACTGGTGAATTAAGGGTGGGGACTTTTTCACTGGTGAATTAAGGGTGGGGACTTTTACACTGGTGAATTAAGGGTGGGGACTTTTACACTGGTGAATTAAGGGTGGGGACTTTTACACTGGTGAATTAAGGGTGGAGACTTTTACACTGGTGAATTAAGGGTGGGGACTTTTACACTGGTAAATTAAGGGTGGGCACTTTTACACTGGTGAATTAAGGGTGGGCACTTTTACACTGGTGAATTAAGGGTGGGCACTTTTACACTGGTGAAAGAATTAAGGGTGGGGACTTTGACACTGGTGAATTAAGGGTGGGGACTTTTACAATCTCCCAGGTCAACTTCAAACACTGACCTACCAGTGCCGTAATTCCTTCTGTGTATATACACACACACTCAAAAAATAAAATACGCACGTTAAAGATCATGCAATTCATGTCAGTGTTTGGTAGGTTATTGTATAAAACTTACCAATGTCAGCATATAAAATCTCTTCCTCATGCTCCACTGTAGCGATCACATCTCCCCTGTTTGAGACAGAACAGAACACAACACGAGATTCATTATTTGCCAGACTGATGGTACAAATGCTTAAGACCAGTTGACTTCAACTCCATGGATCCATGAAGTTCTGGGTTCAAACCCCGGGGCATGTACTGAATTTAAGGGTGGGATTTTTTTTTTAACAATCTTCCACGCTAACTTCAAGAGCAGAACCTGCTGGTGTGTTACTTCCCTTCGTGTATGTATACATATATATATACACATGGTAAGGTAAAGGTAAAGGTGGTATATACTTAGAAGGAGGAAAAGGGAGTGAGCATGTGTGCCTGACCTGATTTTGTGATGGAATGTGAAATCTAGGGGCAGTTTGTGTTCAGAGAATATGAATGCAAAAGGGTTAAATGACGAGGTTTTCAAATCACTTGATTACCCCTAGACTGCCCCACCCCAAAAATTTTCCGTGGTGAAATGTGCATTCTATACGCTTACACCCTGGAAAATTTCTGAGGTTATAACTCGATGTAAACATCTTAGCTTCGCCGAC
>CM060339.1:25411068-25443568 GCA_030674155.1 Stramonita haemastoma
GGCCACGCCCACTTTGCAGAATGCTGTTAGGACAGAGAAAGAAAAGTATTTCAATCAATAATAACAAACACCTTTGCAGAATGCTGTAAGGACAGAGAAAGAAAAGTATTACAATCAATAATAACAAACACCTGAGGATAGATACAGGTATATCATTCAGTCTCTGAGTCCTCTTCATGCGTGGGAGGGTGCATGAGAGAAAGATAAATGAGAGACACAGAGAGAGGGAGAGACTAGGTGGGGGAAAAGAAGGAATGCATGCTGAATTGATTGCCTTGTTGGGAATGTTGAAATATATGCTGAACTGTTTGCCTTTATGTGAATGTTGAAATAGATGCTGAACTGATTGCCTTATTGTGAATGGTAAAATATATGCTGTGCTGAACTGATTAAAAAAATAAAAAAAAGGACAATAATTATGATTTTGCATCGCAACAGTTGGTCAAAGTAAAGTATTGGGGACTTTTAAACACATTTTTAAAACAAAGAACACAAAATCACACCAAGTCCAGGGTAAAAAAAAAAAAGCTTACATTTTTTTATCATCAATCAAAATCTCAATATCAACCATTCGGATGAGACTCGAAACCGAGGCCCCGTGTGCGAATGCACGCAGAACATCTTGCGCACACGTTAAAACCCCGTTCCACCTTTCGGAAGAGTAGGCCATCGTGTGCCGGTAGGAGCGGATGACAAAATTATAACAAACCAGCATGCACACAGGTGTCGTGTTTAGACACCATCCCTGAAGAAAAATCGGGGAGTTGGAGTTGGGGATCTTTGCGCCTGGTGGCAGCATGATCTGTGGCTCTGTAGGTCAAATGCAAGCGCTTTGATTTGTCTTTACAAGAGATAGCGCTATACAAATTCCATGTATTAATTAATTAATTAACCTCACCCTGATCCTCACCTGTCTAAAATGGCTCTGAGCAGAAAAAAATGTGGGTCACATGTAATCTTATTTCTTGGTCAAGAGTCAAAAAGTAGGATAACGCTTGTGTGGGGGGGGTGAGGGGGGGCAGGGGGGGGGGGTTATATGAGGTATGGTTTAACCCATCAATACTACGATGTGCCAAATTTTGTTGTTTAAAACGAATGATGTATAACCTTACGTGTGTGATGTGTGGTTTTGGACAATGAATGATCTGTGGTTTTGGACAATGAATGATCTGTTGTTTTGGACAATGAATAATCTGTGGTTTTGGACAATGAATGATCTGTTGTTTTGGACAATGAATGATCTGTGGTTTGGACAATGAATGATCTGTGGTTTGGACAATGAATAAATGATCTGTGGTTTTGGACAATGAATGATCTGTGGTTTGGACAATGATCTGTGGTTTGGACAATGAATGAATGATCTGTGGTTTGGACAATGAATGATCTGTGGACAATGAATGATCTGTGGTTTTGGACAGTGAATGATCTGTGGTTTGGACAATGAATGATCTGTGGTTCGGACAATGAATGATCTGTGGTTTTGGACAGTGAATGATCTGTTGTTTTGGACAATGAATGATCTATTGTTTTGGACAATGAGGGAGATTAAAAAAAAAAAAAAACAGAAAAAAACCCTTACAAGTGTCGAAGCAGGTGGGCTGATTGCCTGGATTCAGCACCTCAGATTCTTGGAAGCGAATTTTTCCAGGTACATCGATGTCAAACAGGTGAATCTGCAACAACAACAAAACCGGGTCACACACACCAACAAAACCGGGTCACACACATATACAGATATGTGACACTCCACCACAAAATGAACCGATTGGCACTTGACCCACTTTTCCGCTAGGAGCCATTTTAGGCAGGTGAGAAGTTTCAGTCATGAGAAGTTTCAGTCAAGGACTGTCATCAATGTTTTTGATGATGGATGTATTTTTCGTGCTCCATTTACTCAAAACCTTCGCTGACAACAGTTTTTAATCATCATCATCATCTCATCATCATCATCATCTCATCTCATCATCATCATCATCATCATCGTGATTATCGTATCATCATCATCATCATTATCATTGTTGTTGTTGTTGTCAGTATTGTTAATATTGTGATGATGATGATGATGATGATGATGATGAGATGATGATGAATGATGATGATGGGTTGCTATCAAGATCATCATCACCATCATCATTATTATTATTGCCATTAGCTGTAACAGTATCATTGTTATTATTGTTATCAACATCATCATCATCATCATCATCATCATCATCATCATCATCATCATCATCATCATCAATACACAATACCGGTTATGGCTTTACTTTGTCACGTAAGGTCTCCTAAACTTATATGTAACTACAGAACCAAATGGACACACAAATCGCTGCCCTAATGCATGGAAAATGTCGCTGTTTGTGTGAAATGCGAAGGAGATAAGCCACGAAACTCTGTTGTCAACCACGTAACAGTGTTGTCTTCCTTGTTCATGAAGGTTTGGTCCCTATAGAAGGAAAGTTCATACTATGAAAAGATTAACAGTACTGAGTTTTTGACCAATGTGACACTCCACCAGGAAATGAGAGAAGTGGCTTGGCACTTGACCCACTTTTCGGCTAGGACCCATTTTTGGACAGGTGGGGTCAAGTTGTTGAGTTTGAGATACTGATTAGTTATCGCACTATATCCGTTATTCTACTTGAGATAAAATATCAAGGCATAATTTTGTTTCCTTTTGGCTTTTAACCCTCTTGCATTCAGTGTCTCTGAACACAAACTGCCCCTAGATTTCACATTCCATCACGAAATCAGGTGCTGGCTGGCCTTTTCCTCCTTCTAAGTACATACCAGCAGCTATAATTACTTCCAGACACTCTGCAGGGTTTCTCCTTCTGGCCTGATAGAGCTTTGACATGTGGTAGCAATTAGTGATGGTTACAGTGTGATGGAAATCTACTGTGTGTTAATTCCCACAAATCCCAGATCAGGACTTAGGGGGGGGGGGGGGGGTAATTATTCAATCTCGGCAAATCCTGGATCAGGACTAAGATGGTTAATGTGTTTTAAAAATACCCAAGCCTTCATTCTGGCCACCTATTAGGATGCTAAACTTGTCAATTTCTCATTTCCGGCAGTCTATCGTTTCAACTTGTAATAACTTTTCATACAATAGTCCAAATTTCAATCTGTTTGCCTTATTGTACAGCCATTTCATTGTAAATTAATAACATCCCAATAACTGAAAGTTGACCTATGCTACAGTGCAAAGCGAGCGCTTTGACCACTTAGCTATCCCGCCCCCACATACACTTCATAACGATACTTTTGATGAATTTTTTTTTTTCTAGTTAAGTGATCTGGTGGCGAAGGATGTTTAACATGTAAAAAAACTGGTTCCCGACCTTTCTGTGCATGCCGATCATCTTTCCCTCAGGACTGAAGATGGTGGACGTGTTGTACAACTTGCCTGCACTATCCTTCTCAGGGATGGAGCCTGGAATGTATCATTTATTTACAGCTGAAAATCCTGTATTTGATCTTGAAAATACAAAAATAAAGCAAAGCAACAATAACAATAACTAACAAACCCCACATGATTCCATCAATCCATGTAAACACACACATGCATGTATGCACGCACGTGCACACACACATGCACGCACGTATGCACACACACCGCCACACACACACACACACATATATATATAATATATATAATAAAATATATATATATATATATATATACACACACATTAACACAACACACACACACATACCAACAGACAAAAACATAATCTTCTGCATCGATTGCTCTAACAGCAACTATGTCCTAAGAGCAAAAATGCTGCACTGCCATTAAAGCGCCTGACAAGTCAGGATCAGCACATCCGACTTCAGTGTGGGAGAGAACTGTTATCTTTGAAGCCTTTCTGGAGAAAAGGCAAGAGAATGGACCAAGAAGGCAGAAAATAAGACAAGAAAGAGTGATATGTATAATATAGATGTAACAGAGTGCAGATATTTGATCTGCCGCGTCTCTATACAACTTCTCAGCAACGACAGCACGGTCAGACAGTGGGAATGTGGCCTCTTGAAAGAGGCTGCATAAATACTACATTTTACCGCTACGGGCAAAGTGCATGCAACACTTGGTTTTCGACCACCTCCCAACGATAGAGAACGTCGCACAATTCACAGGTGTGTTCTACATATAGACACGCGACGCTACGATTGGCAGTTCCGATCACATGGGAAGTAATCTAATTACTGCCCCGTCACATATCAAAAACACATGACAGGACTCACCCCCGATAAGAAAAATTTTATTGTCCTTGGCTGCTTTGGACAAAGCCTCTGTGGAGGGACCCGGTATGGGCTCCGCGTATTCAGGGAAAAAGTTGGTTCCATAAGGAGAGTTGAAGCACTCCTGCAGAAAAAAATTTAACCTATCCTGAGTCAACTAGAGACATTATTTCACTATAATATAGTATAAGGTAAAGGTAGGTAAAGGTGTCCAAAAACCTATGTGTTCGTAGGGAAGCGAGGCATCACAGACCTCAGCTTCTCTAAGGGCCAGCATATTGAGGGCGGTGCCCATCTCCTCTTCCTTGCTGCTTTACCTTCTGGCTTCCCTGACCTTAAAGAGGGCAGGTACTCATTGACAGCTGGGTGAACTGGGAGACTGTACTGAAGCCAAGGTGCACAAATGGTCAACCATCCAACTGGTAATCATGCTCGATGCTGCTTAACTTTGACTTAGGAAAGTGAGTGCTCTGACCATTTAGCTATTCCGCCCCTATAATATACAATGTTCTTTTCGCATAATTTGAAATGATCATCATTACCATCAGTAGTACTAGTAGTAATACTAACAGTCTGGTAGAACTAGTAGAAATTGTAGTACAGTAGTAGTAGCAGTAGCAGTAGAAGTAGTAGTAGTAGAAAGTAGTAGTAGTAGTAGTAGTAGTAGTAGTAGTAGTAGTAGTAGTAGTAGTAGTAGTAGTAGTAGTAGTAGTAGTAGTAGTAGAAGAAGTAGTAGCAGTAGTAGTAGTAGTAGTAGTAGTAGCAGCAGTAGTTCACCATTATTATGATTATTATGATATTATTATGAAGGTTTTGTCTGCATGACCAACACATCTCAGTCTGTGCTTTCCAAGAGTTCATCAAAAATACTTTCATTACTTTTGTTCAGATTCTGTCTGACCATTTGACCAGTAGAAGTCACCAGCACTGCAGCCAGTACAGGTAGATAGATAGGTAGATTGGATCCACATTTCAGCTGTTCTCCAAGGTAAGGTTGAGGGCAGAAGGAAAAGAGGCAGACCACCAACAACATCCTACGTTGCCAACATCACTGCGATCAGTGGTCTGGGAGGGCTAAAGGAGATTGTAGAACTCAGCAGAGACAGAGAGTCAGAGATGCATCTCAGTTTGTGCTTTCCAAGAGTTCATCAAAAATATTTTCATTAGTTCTGTTCTTCTGAGTGATGCAGGCCTTGGCAGCCTAAAATTGATTCGCTCCCTGTGGACTTCTGACATTGTGGCTGCAACATATATGTGATACTTATAACAAATCTGGGTATAGCTGAGGTCGAGAGATTGAAATTAGCACGGTGAAAACAACAGGGCAGCCACAGAAGATGAGGCAGCACAAAAAAAAGAAAAGAAAGAAAAAGAAAAAAAAAAAAAACACCAATATTCCTTTAGACTTCAATGTTTTCTTTGTCAATTGACAACTTGTACTTACAGGCAGAGCAACTATATTCGCACCAGCCGTGGCTGCTTGCTTTATCATGGAAACGGCTCGTTCGATGTTATGACTCTTGGATGCCCCCACAGCCAACTGCACCAACGCCAGCTTGAATTCTGAGGAAAAACAGACGACAAAAAAAAATGACAAACTGGTTATGTATTCATGATGATTTTAGGAGGAAGGGGGAGGAGGGGGTCTTTGTTTTGATAGTTTAAAAAAAATTTTTTTTTATAGAAATATTGATATCAGTAATATTACCAGACATTACAACAAATACTAAAAATAAAACAAAAGAAGCATACAAATGATATAACATTGAATCCCATGCTTATGACTTGATAAAATTAATAGCTGTACAGCAATAGTGAAATTTTGAGTTACATACATGTATACGGTATGTATTGGAGGGGGACGGGATAGCCTAGTGATCAGAACATGGCGAGAGTTTTTATTTATTTATTTATTTTATTTTATTTTATTCTTTTATATCAAGGATAATGGGACAAGCACTCTTGTGCTTTTTTACATCCAGTCCCTGTGTGTATGCAGTTTTGTAAATCTTGTCATCTGTTCCCACTGGCACACGATGGCCTACTCTTACGAAAAGTGGAACAGGATTTAATGTGTGTGCAAGATGTTCTGTGTGGGTTCACACACAAGGCCTCAGTTTATAGTCTCATCCGAAAGACTTTTGGGGAGAGTGGTTTCAGTGCTGATGTTAACTCCTGGGGAAAAATCCCCTTGAACGGGAATCAAACCCGAGTCGTCAAATTGCAAGCACATTGTATGTATATATATATATATATATATATATATATATAGTATATATATATATATATATATATATATATATATATATATATATATATATCCCTTAATCTGGCAACCATCAGGGCACCCATGAAGACTTGACAACCAGTTCCCTCCATTCCTCTCTCTGTTCTGCCTTTCTCAAAATTTGGTTGAGTTCTAGGCCTGTCCATTTGCTGATGTTGTCCTCCCATCTCTTCCTTGGTCTGCCTCTTTTTCTTCCTCCTTGGACAGTGCCTTGCAGTATTGTGACATACCTGTACCCTTTAAGTTTATGCTTCTTTACGATTGATAGATTTTTGTAGGGACCAATGGTTTGCTTGGATTCTGTTAGGCACGTCTTCATTGCTTATGTGGTCTTTGTCGGAGATGCAAGGAGTCTTCGGAAGCATCTCATCTCTAGCTACCGCTTGTACTCTTCTCTCCAAATCAGCAGTCTGGGTCAACGATTCACAGGCATACAAGAATATAGATATGACAAGGGATTGCACTGGTCTGAACTTGGAGTTGAGTGAAATATTTTTATCTTTCCAGATGGTGTTCAGTTTTGACAGTGCTGTTATTGTCTGTGCCATCCTGCATACTACCTCTGGCTTTGACCCTTTATTTGATACAATGGCTCCCAAGTACTTGAAGTTTTGAACTATTTTCAGCTTCTGGTCATTGACCCCGATATCAGTGCTAATGCCCTTGGTGTCTTTTCTGCACTGATTTCCATGCCGTATGTTTTAGGGGCATTGCTCGGGTATTATGTTACTGTGTTAGGCTGGCAAGCTTTAGTTCTGATTCTATAATATATATATATTATATATATATATTTTAATTATATATATATATATATATATATATATATATATATATATATATATATATATATATATATATATATATATATGTATGTATGTATGTGTGTATGTGTGTGTGTGTGTGTGTGTGTGTGTGGTGTGTGTGTGTGTGTGTGTGTGTGTGTGTGTGTGTGTGTGTGGCGCGCGGCGTGTGTGTAATGTAATTACAAAATACATCATTACAATTTGTTTTACGTATACATACATGTAACTATGCACACCTAAATGCATATATATATTATCATCATATTAATGTAGAGAGGGAGGGAAGATCACAGTGTGTTTTATTTCTTAGCTCTTGTTTTTGTATCTCAAGAAAAAATGTCACAATACATGGGCGCGTGTGTGTGTGTGTTGTGTGTGGTGTGTTGTGTGTGTGTGTGTGTGTGTGTGTGTTGTGTGTGTGTGTGTGTGTGTGTGTGTGTGTGTGTGCGCGCGCATGCGTGTGTGTATGTGAGAGAGAGAGAGAGAGGCAAGGCAAGGCAAGGCAAAGTCTTTTATTCGAGGATAATAGATAAGCACTCGTGTGCTTTTTTACATCCAGTCCCCGCCCTTTTCAGGGATACATCAAGTTGAAAAGATACTAAACAATAAGACTTTACGCAGTACCAAACAACACACAAGAATAAAGGACACTATATATGATAAGGTAATAAAATGCACTCTTTCAGAAGACAAAAATCAGAAGTCACGATAAAAGATTTTGATTATGGAAAAAAAGAAAAGCGTTAGTAGATAAGGAGCAAACAAGAGAACAAAATGAAATAAACAACCGAAAACATCAATCCACCACTATCTATCAAAAATTGTACATGTAATATAAATCATACATTTGGATAAAAGGGGAATTTTTTTTTTTTTTAAACTAGCATCCTTATTGGAGGGGGGGGGGGAGACATACTACCAATAAAATTATGATAAAAAAATAAGAAAAAAAACAAAACATCCTAGATGTTTAAAAAAAATAGGCATATCATTTTTTCAATCGGATAATGTTTTACACACCACTCACACTCACTCACGCCACAGACACACACACACAGACACACACACAACACACCACACACGACACACACTACACAAACATACACACAAACACACACTCACACACACACATACACACACAACAACACACAAACACACTCCACACACACACTCACACAAACAAACTCACACACACAACACACACACACACACCCACACACACATACACACAAACATATACTCCACACTCACACACACACACACACACACACAAACACAACACATACACACACACACATGCACACACAAACACACACATACACTCACACTCACACACATACACACACACACATCCACACACACACATACACACACGCACGCTCGCACACACACACACAATACACACACTCTCACACACACACGCACGCACACACATACACACACACACACACACACACACACACACACACACACACACACACACACACACACACACACACACACACACACACATTTTCACCGGTTCTGACACATTTCATCAATAAACTTCATTCTAAGGAAAATATATGCCTTGAATTCTGAGTAAAATCATAAAGGATACATGAATACTCTATCCGCTGTAAGGCACATACTTTGGGATATATATACCACTAATATCATATCAATCTTATGATTACATCATAAAATTTATGTTTCTAATTATATATGTGGTAATGGACAAAGTTATTCAGGTTTTTTGGGGTTGTTTTTTTAACGATCATTAGTTAAAATTTTACATAAAATCAATTACATTCGTCACACGTGATTATCAAAAAGGGAGTACAAGATATGACTAAAAATGGATGGTAATAGGTGAGACATTCGGGAGGGAGGAGAGAGGAGAGAGAGAGAGAGGAGAGGAGGAGAGAGAGAGAGAGAGAGAGAGAGAGAGAGAGAGAGAGAGAGAGGAGAGAGAGAGAGAGAGAGAGATGAGAGTGTAGGAGGTACGAAAGGAGTAGATTTTAGTGTAGTATATAAGCAATGTGATATTTGAATATATCAAGTCTTAAAAATAAATCAGCTACAATGATACAATGGTAAGATACATGTGAAACATTTAAACGCGCGCGCACACACACACACACACACAACACACACACACACACACACACAACACACACACACACACACACACACAACAAACACAGACAGAGGGGGGGGGGGGGAGAGGGGGGAGTGTGGTTTGTTATTTTTGATGTTTTAAGTGGTTTAGGAGGTGATTTTTGAAGGTTGTTAATGATTGGTGCTGTTTAATTGAATCAGGAAGGGAGTTCCACAGGGTAGGACCTGAGTATAGTAAACTAGATTTGAACAAGTCTATTCTTGGGATTGGGACTCTTGGCTTTTCCATATTTCTGGAATGATTTATTGGGAAATTATCTTTTAAGGGTGTGGGGACATTTCCTGTCATTATCTTAAACATCATGATGCCTTTGTTATATTTTAGTCTTTGGTGTAGGGGAAGAATATTCAACTGATTATAGTCCACTTCTTGCAAGGTTGTTTTCTTCAATAGGACCAGTTTAAGACCACGTTTATACAGGCTAAGTAACGGTTTCATGGTATTTGCACTGGCAGAATCCCACAGGGTTGCTGCATAGTCTATTGAGGATTGTATATAAGCTTGAAAGAACAGTTTCCTTGAGTTGAAGTCAAGAAAGTGTTTAATTTTAGTCAACTGGTAAACTTTTTGGGACAAGTATTTGCATAGATGAGATATGTGGTAGAACCAGCTGAGATTTTCATCAATTGTTACTCCTAGTACTTTGTGGTGAGAGGTTTGTTCAATTGCTTCATTTTTTATGTAGATTTTAAACAGTTTATGTGATAAATTCTGTCGCTTTTGTCTGGTGGTGATAAGCATGCATTTTGTTTTTTTTGGATGAATAGACATGTGGTTTTGTTCTGTCCATTTGACAAGTTTGTCAGTGCTTTTTTGTAATATGGTTGCAAGATAGTCAATGTTGTTATGGCTCGTATGTATGGTTGTGTCATCAGCAAATAGTTCACATTTGGAATGGATATGTAAAGGGAGGTCATTTATGTATAATGAAAAGAGAATTGGTCCCAATATGGATCCCTGTGGTATTCCATAATGAATGGTTTTTACTTTGGATGTTGATGTAGCTATTGAGACACACTGCTGCCTGTTTGTAAGATAGGAATCTAGTAGTCGTATGGTTTTTGTTGAAATGTTATACAGGTCAAGCTTTTTAAGGAGAAGTTTGTGGTCAATTGTATCAAATGCTTTTTGAAATCATACAATATTTCTCAAGAGAGAGAGAGAGAATGAAGAGAGAGAGAGAGAGAGAGAGAGAGAGAGAGAGAGAGAGAGGAGAGAGAGAGAGAGAGAGAGAGAAAGTGAGAGAGTAGTGGGGGAGTTGTAGGGTGTGTGTGTGTGTGTGTGTGTGTGGTGTGTGTGTGTGATGTGTGTGTGTGTGTAACTGTAAGTGTGTGTGTATATATGTGTGTAACTGTAAGTGTGTGTGTATATATGTGTGTAACTGTAAATGTGTGTGTATGTATATATATTATATTATATATATATCATTATCATATGTATGTGAACAATACAATGAATGATTCAATAATTTTTTAAAATGCCACGGGCTCATGAGGCAGGTTGTGCTGATCAAGTCTATTGATCCAGCAGTGTACCCTATACTCTGAGCACTGATTGGCTGGATTACTAATAAAGCATAGCCATAGGCCTAATGGGTTATTCTGATCTTTTGCTTAATCAATAAAATTGATCTGTAACCTTGGCCAGATCAGTAGGAAACACACTAAACCACGCACGCGCGCGCGCGCGCGCGACCGCACACGCACACACACACACACACACACAACAACTGTAAAACTGCATACACACGGGGTTTGGATGTAAAAAGTAGCCGATCATTACGATACAGATGTCATTAGCAAGGAACCATAGCCTAGTACTATTAACAAGTAACATGCATCGTCACACCGACAGCGGAGGCCGGAGCCTTCAATCACTGCAAATTATATACAGGTGTTGTGAGTAAAGAACCATAGTAGGCTACGAGTTAACATGCATGACAGCTGCATGGGCATGAATGATTTCTTGTGGGCCTTGCCTATCTCAACTGTTATAAAATATAAGCAATAGGCCTAGCCTGTAATTTGTGTGCACATGTGTAGGCTAACTCAGTAACTCGAACTGTTACTCTGTCCTACTACTCTTTTCAGACAGCGGGGGGAAAACACAAGCTCTCCACTGAAAAATGCATCTGAAAGTCCCGCTTTACTCACTTGAAGCCATTATCTGCGTCTGTGGATCTTGATTTGGTGTGTACACGGATACCGTATGACTTTTTCAGTCTTGTTGCGATACTCCAAAAGATCGACACACAACTGGCAAGGGGAGCTAGGCCTATTGTAGCCTTACAAGGAAAACGTAACTCTTCGTGACTTGTTGTCTAAGCTAGGTCAAGTTAGCCTAGCACATCAGCGGGAATCCCCGTTCAGTAAGGGTTTGGGGGTTGGTTTTTTTTTTGTTTTGTTGTTGTTGTTGTTGTTTTGGGGGGTGAGTTTCTGCACATTGAATCTAAAATTTGAAACAAATATGCAAAAAAACAAACGGCAATAATATTCAGGGCCGACCGAAGGGGGGGAGGGGGGAGGGGCCTAGGAGCCCCCCCCCCCATCGAGTCCCCCTCCCCTCCCCCCACCCCCACCCCCAGCCAAGCATGTACCTCCAAGAATCTTCTTTTTTTAATATAATTTTTTCTTATTTGTATCAAATTATATGCATGGAGAAGCCAATATTTTAGGTGAAAATTGCAAAAAAATTATTTTCGGCCGGGGGTCTTCGCACACCTGCCCCCCCCCCCCCCTCCCTGGGAGTGTTGCCCCCGAAACACCCACTGGGAGAGACCCCCAGACCCCCTTGCCCCCCCTTCCCCTATCTAGTAATAGGTCCGGCCCTGATATTTAAACTTGGTGAAGATTCAACCCAGCCCCCCACAGTTTTGAATAAATGAAAGATTATGAAACAAGACGGTCTTCAGCTCCTTATTTCAGATCGCTCCATGTTTAAAGGAGTATGTCTAACGCCTCTCACAAAAAGGTACTTATTTGCGTTCAGTATTATGAAAGTTAAGTTTGATGGGCTAGGCTAGTAGTTGAGAAGTGAGGACCATCCCAAGCTGTTAACCGCAGTCACCTCCCTTGCACCACTCTAGAGAATACAGAGGCACCATTGCACTATCATTTTATCACCTTTATTTTCTGCCACTTTTCCGTCTGGTTTCCTATAATTATCACTCATGCATTCATACCACACGTAGGCTACTAAGGCATCCAATTCCACAGACATTTTAAAAAAAAAAAACAAAAAAAACGAGATAACTAAAAAAAAATATTTTAAAAAATCCTTCACTTTTTGAGAAAGATCAGCATTTAAGTAAAAAGTTGTCATGTCATTATGCACAGATTAAATAGGTTTGACTTTTTTTTTTCTTTTACTGCCTCGTCTTCTGTGACGTCCTCGTACTGCTGTTCCCACGCCACTCATTTCAATCTCCCCGCCACAGCCATACCCTGATTCATTGTGTCTCATCCTCGGGATCGGCAGTCCACAGGGAGCCCATCAATATTAGGCCGCCGTGGGGCCACCAGCCAGAGGGGCCCTGCACTTCTGCTGAGTCACTTCAGTGGTGTTCAGTGGTGCCTGTTCTGAGCTAACATACGCAGGACACCACCTACTAAGCCCCCTACTAACGACAGTATTAGCTCAGTCACGGAGCCAGACTGAGTGAGTCACCCATGTGAGGTGGCGACCACCACAACGTCCCTCCAACGACCGTCTCCCCGCGAACCTCCAACCCAAAGGCTTTGACACAAACTCACCACAGTCACAGAAGCGTATGGGGATACCGAATCTGAGGTCACAATGAGACCAGAGCAACGGGAGACACAGAATCAGAGGCAATTTTTATTATTGCATAATGATCAATGGTGATGTGGATGATGTAATGATGCAGCTATGGAACTGCATCCGCTTTGAGACTACTTGACAGGGTTGTACTCTACGCTTACTGTCATAATATATCCCGGCGTCAACCGGGCCCGAGAGATACAGACACCTGCAGTGTTGTTCAGATAATTAGAACAATACTCTCAAATTCGCATCCGTAAAGTGGATGAAGCTCGACTGTGTGGTCCCAGTCTCCCCACTGAGCCCACAGCACACTCACTCTGGGTAGGAGCCGGCCGGAGTCCGAAAAATCCCTATGAATTATGGGACTCGAACTGTCATAATTATCATAGTTATGATAAATATGTTTATTACACAAGAAAGTAGGATAGTGAAAAATATTCTTAGAAATCAGTTACAGTTACACAATGATAATTATGATAAATGTAAAACATTTAGAGAGAGAGAGAGAGGAGAGAGAGAGAGAGAGAGAGAGAGAGAGAGAGAGAGAGGAGAGAGAGAGAGAGAGAGAGAGAGACAGACAGACAGACAGACAGACAGACAGACAGACAGACAGACAGACAGACAGACAGAGACAGACAGACAGACAGACAGACAGACAGACAGACAGACAGACAGAGGGGGGGGGGGGGGGGGCAAGGCAAGCAAGGCAAATTCTTTTTATTTGTTTATTTGGAGGATAATGAATAAGCACAGGCGTACTTTTTTTACACCCAGTCTCTGCCCTTATCAAGGGAGAGATGCCTCACCTCATTCTCCTGACCGAATGGTCGTAGAGGAGACATGAGGATGTCGATATCGTTGTTCTCCTCCATCCAGGCCGGTCCTCTGCCCTGCGGATCAGCGTTGCGCTGTCCATCCCGGTCCACTCCTTGATGTTGTCCATCCAGTTCTTGGGTTGCCTTCCTCTGCGTCTGTCGCCTTCCAAGGTTCCTTGAAGAACTGTCTTGGGCAGCGTGTTGTGTCGGGTGACGTGCCCAAACCAAGACAGAGATAAGATCAAGATTAAAAAAAAAACCTCCTCTAACTAAACAACAACAACAACAATGATACAAATACCGAGAGAGAACCGAGAACAAGAGACCAAGAGACCTTACCCAGTAGCAAACAACAGACAAGAAATAAGGACAAAAAGACACTAATACCAATATCAAGAGAGAGAGAGAGAGGGGGAGGGGGAGAGAGAGAGAGAGAGAGAGAGAGAGAGAGAGAGAGAGAGAGGAGAGAGAGAGAGAGAGAGAGAGAGAGAGAGAGAGAGAGAGAGAGAGGAGGAGAGAGAGAGAGATATCAAAAATTTAATTTCCAGATGGTAGCCTACATTGAGTAAGCAATAAATTTGCTTTTTTTATCAAACCATCTATCTAGCAAAAACAAAAAACAAAACAAACAAAAAAAGCAAACAAAACACACCCAACAAACAAACAAAAAACACAACAACAAAACAAAACAAGAAGAAAAATAAAGCACTTAAACAAAAAGCTTGTAACCATAGAACAGACAACTAAACAGAAATGACCCAGCAAGCAAACAAGCAAAGTACAACCAAGAAAAACCCACCCAAAATTATTTAGCTACAACATTGTTACAACTCATAACAACAAAATGAACTCAAAAGGAACTAAAGATAATACAATGATTATAATAATAAAAAATAAGAATAATATCAACAATAGTGATAATAGTATGATAATAATACACTGTAAAAACTCACTCCTTCACGTAGACTACACACACACACACACACACACACACACACACACACACACACACACACACACACACACACACACACACCACACACACACGCGCGCGCGCGCACGCACGCACGCACGCACGCGCACCGCGCGCACATACATACATATTATTATACGCAACTCACTCACGCACGCACGCACACACACACACACACACACACACACACACACACACACACACACACACACACACACACACACCACACACACAACACACACACTTACTCACACTTATATAAGCATATATCCGCTCCGCACATGTACTTGAGTTTGTTTTGGGTTTTGTTTTTGTTTTTTTTAGTCATAGAAAAAAATAAGAATGATAAAAGTCAAACAATTATATCAGGTTACAATATTATCCTTTCTTTTACATTCATACTTCATATAAAAAAGAAGAAACAAAAATAAACAACAAAGTTAAAACAGAAAAAACAGGAACAAAACGTCTAAAAATTGAGGTACAATCTATCAACAACAACAAAATCATACGAATCATATTTTAATACAAAATGAGACGAAAAAACAAAAAACAATTATCCACACACACACACACACACACACAGACACAGACACAGACACACACACAAACACACCACACACACACACACACACACACACACACACACACACACACAAGTTCCCGCTCATGTCCTCAATAAACTTCATTCTAAAGGAAGTACATGCCTAATTTTAATCAAGTCATGAAACGGAACACAAAAGGAATCCATCCGCTGTAAGGCATATATATTAGTCCAGTGGTTAATGCAAGGATATTGGGCAAAACCTGCAAATGAGAGTGACAGCATGTTTCTCAGCATACACATAGTTTGGACTTTCCTGAACAATACTGGCATAGGAAACACCATGTTGTCCATATGTTTCTCCACTTTTTAAATTTTTTTTCTAGCATGCAGACATGCTTTATGAGTGATCATAAATATAAAGCCAAAGAGGTGTTCCTGGTTTGTTTGCTTGTTTGTTTTTTTCTCCTTAGTTTATTAATTAAAGTTTATTCGCCAGAGGATGATTGGGACAATGATACCACTTATTATAGACCAAACATAACCCACTTCTCCCTCCCAACTTAACCACAAGCCCAGCTTCCCAGCATCCTATCCCCTCCTCCAACCTCCACTGTTAAACCTCCTTTACCTACCACTTTTCCCTCTCCCCAAAATACACACCTCCCTTCTATCTCCCCCTATCCTATCTCCCCTCCTCTTCCTACCTCTCCCCCCTCCCCCCCTATCTATCTATCTCCCCCCTCCTCCTACCTCTTCACCCCTTATCTATCTATCTCCCCCCTCTCTCTCCACCCCCTGTCCTATCTCCCCCCTCCTCCTGTCCTATCTCCCCCCTCCTCCTACCTCTCCACCCCCTGTCCTATCTCCCCCCTCCTCCTGTCCTATCTCTCCCCTCCACCCCCTGTCCTATCTACCCCAGCGGCAGGGGCAGCCTCCTCCTCCTCCCCCCCTCTCATCCAGGCACAAACACAGGAAGACAGACAACACATCCCCTCCAAAGCTCAGAGGATTAGAAGATAGGGGGAAGATCCCTGTTGAGATCTGCCATTCCTAACTCAGCTTAAGTTACTGCAATTTAATTTTTATGGCATGTTATCAAACAAACAATTCCAAACTTTGAAGGTGTTTTCCTATATTAGTTTGAAAATGAAAAATATATATATATTTACAATCATTTACTTCTTCTCTTACTTGTTCAAGACAGGTAAACAGCAATTCCTACAAATTCATATAAAAGTTGTTGCTTCTTTTCCATGATATGGCAACTTTTATCTGGACTACTAAGCAACTTTAAACAATTAAAAGGGATTGAATTGTTTAAGAAAGTCTCTAAAGAGGAAGTAATATTGATATGAAATAGCCACACAGCATGTGTGTGTGTGTGTGTGTGTGTGTGTGTGTGTGTGTGTGTGTGTGTGTGTGTGTGTGTGTGTGTGTGTGTGTGTGTGTGTGTGTGTGTGAAAATCATGATATTTTGCCAAAAAAGATCTTATAACATGTTTATATATGGTGGAAAAACTTTGGAAGTTGTTAACTATTTTAAATATCTAGGAATTATTTTCAGTAAGAGTGGCAGTTTTGCAAAATTTAAGGAAAATGCTTAATCAAACTACTAAAGTCATGTTTAGTCTGATAAGGACTGCATGGCAAAAAGAACTACCTATACATGTGACATCGATTTGTTCGATAACATTGTTTTACCTGTTTTGTTGTATGGGTGTGAAATTTGGGGTTATGAAAACGTAGTAATAATTAAAAAGTTCCAATTATTTATTTTTAATATGTTTTCCGTTTAAAGCGTAGGATGTCAAATTTGTTAGTATATGAAGAAGGGGGAAGATACTCCTTGTCTATTTCTGTTCCAATGGTTCGTTTCTGGATTTAGCCCTTGACTTTCATCCTGAAAAGCTATCCTCAAATGTTTATCAGAAGATGAAAGATTTACATGAAAATCTCTGATTCAATCAGCATGGCTAAATAATATACAAAACATTTTAGTGCACAGCAGATTTGACTTTGTGGGAGAGACAGTTTTGTTCAACTATCAATTCTACCAGTTCATGTAATTATGAAAACCTTCTTAATAGAAAAGTTTTTGTTAATGAATAGAGAGCTGAGCTGTGGGATAATAGTAGATGCCTATAGTACAAAAACTATAAAACCAATTTTAGTATGGAAAAATATATAACTTGTCTTCCAGATGTGTATGTTTACAGTCTTATGAAATTTAGTTGCAGTTGTCCCAAGGTTTCTATTGAAATTGGATGTTTCTATGACATACCACAGGAAGAAAGTGTATGTTCAAAATGCAAAATCTCTGTTTTAGGGGGAAAAATATATCATGGAATGTTTCCTATTTTAAACATTTAGGGCAAGATTTTATTCCTCAGCATTTTTTTCAATCCATGTCCAGTTCTGATTTTCACAGACTGTGGAAATGTAAATCTTGAAAAGTTTCCCTGTCTCTCTCAAAGCTCATAACATTAGGAGATTTTTCTTGAAATTTCATTTTGTTATCTTTTAAAAGTGTAGGGTGTGTCTTTTACAGAAATTGATATACTTTAAAATGTCTGGAGTCTTTAATATTGTTTGTTTATCATTTTGCAATGAGTTGTTGCTTTTCAGTTCCTGTTAGTATTGATAATACTAATATTAGTATTGTTGAATTCGTTTGTTATCTTCCATGCCCCAAAAGGGGTGAAAGGAATTAAATCTTGAATCATGTGTGTGTGTGTGTGTGTGTGTGTGTGTGTGTGTGTGTGTGTGTGTGTGTGTGTGTGTGTGTGTGTGTGTGTGCGCGTGTGTGTGTGTGTGTGTGTGTGTGTGTGTGTGTGTGTGTGCATGGTGTGTGTGTGTGTGTGTGTGTGTGCGCGTGTGCGTGTGTGTGTGCATGTCTGTTTATTTCTCTTTCTCTATTTCTGGTCCATCGGTCTGGAATTACCCCCCTCTCTCACTTCGCTAAAAGCCTACTTATGACAGTTTTCAATCCAGTCTCAAGATATACTTATTTCAAACATAAAAATTTCTCCTCTTGTTTCATTTCTTATCTGTCCCTGCATTGCCCCAGATAACAAATTTGCCAATGGCATCTGTCTTTAAATTGTAAGTTGTTTTACCTGTGTTAATTTATGCTGCATGTATTTAGAATTTCTGATACATTCTATACGCTGATAAAAAGTTAATTTATTTTAAGGCAATATTACCCCCCTTTCAAAGGCTGTTATCACAGTTATGTTCCTTTTTATTGTTTGAAGTTACTCAGAAGTCTGGAGGAAAATCTGTATCAAATGTAAATGAAGCAGCATTAAAAAAAAAATGCAGACTGTGCTTTACCTGTTTGAAACAGTACATGGTGACAAGAAATGTTTAAGATTAAGCTTTTTTTTTGTCAATTTCTGATCAGACATGGGAAAAGAACCTTTTAAGTGTGGAATTGTTAGTGTAATAATATGTTGCAAAACTATGAAAGCAACAACTTAAGCTTTGAATTAGGAATGGCAGATCTTTATGGGGATCGCCCCTAACTTCTAATCCTCCAAGCTTTGGAGGAGATGTGTTGTCTATCTTCCCATGTTTGTGCTTCCCCCCCCCCTTTTTTTGGAGAGGAGGGGGATAGGCAGGGGGATGGGGAGGAGGGGGATAAGTAGAGAGGGGAGGAGATGGGATAGACAGAAGGAGGGGGAGCAGTAAGGAGGGAGAAGGGGATAGGTAGGTGGGAGGAGGAGAGGGGGGATAGGTAGGAGGGGAAGAGAAGGAAGGGTGGGGAAGGAGGAGGGAGACAGGTAGGAGGAGAGGGGGGATAGGTAGGGGGAGGAGAGTGGGGGGATAGGTAGGGGGAGGAGAGGAGAGGTGGGGGATAGGTAGGGGGAGGAGAGGAGAGGTGGGGGTAGGTAAGGGGGGGAGGAGGGGGAGGAGGAGGGGAATAGGGAGGGAGAGGGGGATGGGTGGGGAGGAGGGGGATGGGGAGGATTTAAAGTATCAAAATTACCCATTTCCATGAGTCTTGCATAACTTCACTGTTTACCATAACTCCCAGGGGGCACAGATTCATTGTTTCCCACGATGATATTGTTCACCAAGATAGTAGGCATCTGTATACTAATGGCTTGCTGTCACTCTTCATGTCAGAATTTAATCCTTGGCAGCGTGTTTATTGGGACGTACACATTCTAATACCTTAATCTTATGATTATGGTCATAAAAATCACGTTCATAACCATTTTGTAATCATGAGGGACATAGTTATTCAGCTTATTTGTAGATTAAAAAGTTACACAAAATGAATACATTCAACACGTGATTATTAAATAGTACAAATGTGAATAAAGTATTTCTCAATATGGATGGTAACATGTTTAGACATATATATATATATATATATATATATATATATATATATATATATATATTATATATATATATATTATATATATATATATATATTATATATATATGTGTGTGTGTGTGTGTGTGTGTGTGTGGTGTGTGTGTGTGTGTGTGTGTGTGTGTGTGTGTGTGTGTGTGTGTGTGTGTGTCCAATAGGATAAATAGGATAAAGTGTGGTTCTTATTTTTACACATTAAGTAGCCTAGATTAGATGGTGAATTTTTAAGGTTGTTAATGATTGGTGCTGTGTAATTGAATCAGGAAGGGAGTTCCACAGCACAGGGCCTGAGTTTAGTAAACCAAATTTGAACAAGTTTATTCTTGGGATTGGGACACTTGGCTTTTCAGTATTTCTGGAATGATTCGTTGGAAACTTATCTTTTAAAGACGTAGGGACAGTTCCTACCATTATCTTAAACACCAGGATGCCTTTGCAATATTTTCGTCTTTGCTGTCATCATCATCATCATCTTCAAAAGCCTTTTTATGCCTTCTTGGCATGTAGGGCAGCAACAAAGGTTCTCCACTCCTGCCTGTCTCGGGCCAGTTTCTGAATGGTTCCCCAGGAGTGTTGGAGGGTCTTCAGCTCTGTTTCTATTGTCGGATGCCAGGTGTTCTTGGGTCGTCCTCGCCTACGTTTTCCCTCTGGTGTCCAATGGAGGGCTGTTCCAGTGATGTCCCCTTGTTCCCCTCGGCTGATGTGTCCTATCCATCTCCATCGTCTTTGCATAATGATAGTATCTATATTTTTTAGGTTGCAGCGGGCCAGGAGTTCTTGGTTGGAGGTGGTCTCAGGCCAGAAGATGCGCAGAATTCTCCCGAGATTCTTCGTGTGGAATGTAGACAGTTTGTTAATGTCACTCTCAGTCATCCTCCAGCATTCAGAGCCATACAGGAGGGTGGAAAGTACGCAGCTCTGATACAGTCTTAGTTTGGTCTTTGTGCTGTTTTGGGATGACTTCCACACATTGTTCAGATTTCTGTAAGCAGCTCGTGCTTTGTTGATGCCGTTTTTGATGTCACTGTATGCTCTGTCATCATGCCTGACAGTACTCCTGAGGTATGTGAACTCTTCAGTTGCTGGCAGATCTTCTCCGTTCACTGTGACAGGAGAGGGATTCTGAACGTTTAGCATCATCACCTCTGTCTTCTTCTGGCTGATTTTCAGGCCTGCTTGCTGGGCAAAAGTGTTGAGACGAGATGTCTTCTCCTGGATAGGATGGTGGGTGTGTGAGAGCAGTGCCAGATCGTCAGCAAAATCTAGGTCTTTAAGTGTTGTGAATGGGGTCCATCTGATGCCCCGCGGCTGGTCAGCCGTTGTCTGTCTCATCACCCAGTCGATTGTCAGGTTGAAGAGCAGTGCCGACATGGAGCAGCTTTGTCTGACGCTGGTCTTTACACTGAAGCTGGTTTCACTGTTTCCTACTCTGCATATAAGTTTTTGTAGAAGCTCTTAATGACTTGGACAGTCTCCTGTGGTATTCCATATGCTCGGAGTATGCACCATAGACTTTTTCGATGTATGCTGTCAAAAGCTTTCTCAAAGTCTACAAAGTTGATGTACAGCTGTCTCTGCCATTCCATGCACTGTGCGATGATGTTGCGCAGGGTAAAGATCTGATCTGTGCATCCTCTTCCAGGTCGAAAACCTGCCTGTTCTTTTCTGAGTGGTTGGTCCACTGCTTCTGAGATTCGTTCAATTATTATTTTTGCTAGGATCTTGCTGGGAACAGATAGCAGAGTGATTCCTCTCCAATTGTTACAGTTGCTTAAGGCTCCTTTCTTTGTGATCTTCACGATGACTCCTTTTGTCCAGTCTTCTGGTAGCTGTTTCTCCTCCCATATAGCTGTAAAGAGTGGTTGTAGAACCTTGGCTGCAAACTCTGTATCTGCTTTGAAAAGCTCTGCATTTAGGTTGTCCTGGCCAGGGGCTTTTCCGTTCTTGAGAGATCTGATGGCTGTTACAATTTCTTTCTTCTCTGGTGGAGTGGTGTTAACACTAAGGTTGGCCTCAGGGTCTTGTACATCCGCCTCTTCAGTTGGTGTTGGTCTGTTGAGAACTTCGTTGAAATGTTCTGCCCATCTAGCATCTTGTTCTGCTTCTGTGGTAAGGATTCGTCCCTGTTTGTCTACGATTGGCGTCTCGGTGTTTCCCCGATATTTGCCACTGACAATTTTGGTGATCTTATACACCTGTCCTTGTTCTCCTTTGGCGGCGGCCTCTTCTGCTTGGCTTGCAATATCATCCAAGTAGGCTCATTTGTCTGCTCTTGCCATCTTCTTCACAGTTTGGTCTGCCTCTCTATACCGTTGTTTGTACCTCTCTCTCATCCGCTCGGACTTGGTTTCCAAATTTTCTTCTTCAGTTCTCTCCTGTTCTCAATGGCCTGCCAGGTGTCTGTTGTGATCCACTTTTTCCTCTTCTTCTGTCTCTGTCCTAAGCAAGTTTCACTGGCTTGTGTGTAGGCTGTTTTGACTTGTTCCCACATGATGTTAATACCAGTCATGTCTGGTTTTGTGTTATTTTCAGCATCCACCAGTGCTTGGAACTTGTTTTTCAGCTGAAGGATGAAAGCATTCTTTGCTTTGGTGTCACGCAGCTTCTCCACATCAAACTGTTGTTGTCTCAATTTCCTAGATATATTTTTCCTCAGCTTTACTTTGAGGATGGCAGTGACAAGGTGGTGGTCACTGCCAACATCAGCTCCCCTCTTTACTCTTACATCTAGCAGCGATCTCCTCCAAGTCCCATTGATCATCAGGTGGTCGATCTGGTTCTTGTCTCTTCCATTGGGGGAACACCAGGTAAGCTTGTGGATTTCAGGGTGTGTGAACAGTGTCCCTCCAATAATGAGGTTGTTTGTCATGCAGAGTTCCACCAGTCTCTCTCCGTTGTCATTCATGGTGCCACACCCTTCCTTTCCCATGGCTCTTTCTTGGCCTATGTTGTCATTTCCAACTTTTGTGTTCAGGTCGCCCATTACAATCTTCATGTCATGGCTTGGGATATTTTCCAGTTCTGCTTGTAGCTGTGCATAGAATTCGTCTTTGTCTTCTTCTGCACTGTCGTTAGTTGGTGCGTAGCACTGGATGATGGTGTTAATGTGTCTCCCCTTCATTCTTATCTTCATCAACCTGTTGCTGATAGGTTTCCACTCCATCAGGCACTTCTCTATTTCTTTCTTTATGATGATGGCTACTCCTTCACGGTGCTGGTTGTCCCTTCCGCCGCTGTACAGCACTGTCTCTCCTGTGTTGGTTTTGTATCTGCCCGATCCTGTCCATCGGCTCTCGCTGACTCCTAGGATGTGTAGGTTGTTGCGTTTCATTTCTGCTGTAACTTGCGCCAGTTTTCCTGTCTCATACATCGTTCTAACATTCCAGAATCCTATTCTGGTCTTGGTTTTGGCGCTCAAGACTTCCATCTTCCTGTCAGTGACTTCCTCTCGGTTTTCACCACTGTCACTCATACAAGTATCTTTCGATGACTCTGGAAGCCCATCGCACCCAGTTGTGTTGAATTTCTTTGCTGCTGTTTCTGTAACAATCTTTTTTTTACAGAACAGGGTTGTTAGCCCTGTGTCCAACCCCATAGGCCTACCTCGGGGAGTGGTGCCACCTTAGTCGCCTCTTACGACATGCCTGGCTGGCGGGCAGGGATCGGGACCCTATTCTTGTGATGCTCGCTTTGCAAGCATTCCCCGGGAGTCCAACGAGGGCGTCTTTGCTGTTGGGGGAAAATATTTAACTGAGTATAATCCACTTCTAGCACGGTTGCTTTCTTCAGAAGGATCAGTTTAAAAGCATGCCTATACAGACTTAATAATGGTTTAATAGTGTTTGCACTGGCAGAATCCTACCGGGTTGAAGCATAATCTATTGAGGATTGTATTATAAGCTTGCAAGAATAATTTCCTTGAATGGAAGTCAAGAACATGTTTAATTTTAGTCACCTGGTAGGCCTATACTCTTTGGGACAAGTATTTGCATAGGTGAGATATATGGTAGAACCAGCTGAGATGTGTTACTCCTAGAACTTTGTGGTGATATGTTTGTTCGATTGCTTCCTCTTTGATATGGATTGGAAACAGTTTATGAGATAAATTTTGTCGCTTTTGTCTGGTGGTGATAAGCACACACTTTGCTTTTTTTTGCAGGTGAATAGACATGTGGTTCAGTTCTGTGCATTTGACAAGATTATCAGCCCTTTTTTGTAATATGGTTGCAAGAAAGTCAATGTCGTTATGGCTCGTATGTATTAGCGTGTCATCAGCAAATAGTTCACATTTGGATTTGATATGTAGAGGAGGTCATTTATCTAACCAGAGACAGAAGACAGACAGACAGACAGACAGACAGACAGACAGAGACAGAGAGAGACAGCAGACAGACAGAGCAGAGACAGAGAGAGAGACAGAGAGAGACAGCTGACAGACAGACAGACAGACAGACAGACAGACAGCTACAGAAATATGGAAAGACAGACAGGTAAGATATTTATTACACTCAGTGTCAAAAACGTATACATTTAAGTATTCAACCGTCAGTTATCCTTACTCACAGATTTTGAACCATGAGCAAAGACACGCTAAAACAATATACAGAAATACGAAGTGACAGAGAGACAGACAGACAGACAGACAGACAGACAGACAGACAGACAGACAGGTAAGATATTTATTACACTCAGTGTCAAAAACGTATCCATTTCAGTATCTAACGTTTAGTTAATCTTGCCAATAGATTTTGAACCATGGGCAAAGACCCACTAAAACAATCTCTCTCTCTCTCTCTCTCTCTCATCTCTCTCTCTCCTCTCTCTCTCTCTCTCTCTCTCTCTCTCTCTCTCTCTCTCTCTCTCTCTCTCTCTCTCTCTTCTTATATATATATATATATATATATATATCCTTGTCTTGTGTGTTCAGATTAGTACAGAGTTTCGTCTTTGCTGGATGCTCATAATAATTATCAAAAGGAAGTTTTTTGTTGTTGTTGTTTTCTCCTGCTAATGAAATTTCAGTTCCTCCTCTTACGAAAGTCTCGACTGATGCTTCTCATTTCCTCCATTCACCTATATTTAGATTGATAGCATGTCTTCCTTTTACCTATATCTAGATTGCTATCATTTTCTCATTTCACCAACGTCTCGACTGATATCATTTTCTCTCTTTTTTTCTTTCAGGGAGGGATCTACAAGGTGGGGATGAAATCAGATTACCACCTTTACCGTGATACTCTTACTTTAAGCATTAAATAATGATATGCATTTTTCTCGTACCTGGATCGCAACAGTCTCAAAGATATTGAATTTTATTGTTAGAGCTCCGTTTCTTTGTAAAAAGTCCCTACAGCACCACTTCTTTATTAACTTGGAGATAAGTTACACACCTGTTCTGCGATAAAAATAATAACGAAACATCTAGTATGCCCTACAGAGTCAAAATATGTAGACCTAGGGGGTTGTCCCTGGCAAAATTCTGTAGAAAGAAGCCACTCTGATAGGGAAACAAATACACTTGCATGCAGGAAAAAGAAAAAAAAATGGGTAGGCGCTGCACATGTGGCGACGCGCTCTCCCCGGGGAGAGCAGCCCGAATTTCACGCAGAGAAATCTACGTGACATAAAGTGGTACAAAATACAAAAAATACAAAAATACACCTGCCTTTCCCGAGATGGTGATACGCTTGAAACTACTTGACCAAAACATCAGTCCTTAGCTGAAACTCTCCACGGGACGCTAACTATTACAACATCAACAACAGCAACAACAACAGCAACAGCAACTAAAACAAAACAAAGTAGGCTAAAGGGAAAGGTGTCCCATAACTTAGTGGTCGTAGGGGGGCGAGGCATCAAGAGACTTCAGCTTCTCTAGGGGCCAGCAATATCTCGCTGCTTTACCTTCCCTGACCCTAAAGAGGGTAGGTACCCATTTGCAGCTGGGTGCACTGAGGGACTGTACTGAAGCTAAGGCGCCCAAATGATCACCCATCCAATAGGTAACCAAGCTCGATGCTGCTTAACCTTGGCTGGGGGAAAGCAGTGCTCTGACCATTGAGCTATCCCTCCCGTGAGGAGTAGTAAAACCGTATTAGATTAATTAGATGTGTGAGTGGGAAGTCAAGTCAAGTCAAAATGATCTGTATTGAAGATAAAAGATTAAGTTTGCACAGCTTTTTTTCATCCTGCCCTCGCAAAACAAAACAAAAAATCAAGAAAATTTACTTGTAAAACCATTCAAAAGACAGTGTTACTTCATGTTAAAAAGAACAAAAATAAATGAGAAAAACATATTTCAAAATCCAGACCTCAGAAAATGAAATGAAATAAAAATCAAGACAGTACAATACAGCTCAATTCAGACAGACATGTAATGAAAAAAGGGAAACAACAAGGTAACAACAACAATTTACAAAGCAACCATAAGTAATGTAACCTCGAGCATAAAAAGTGGACCCACAATTTTTTTTTGTCAGATGTTTCTTCGAAACTTTCTTATACGTTTATTTTGAAGGAGCTAATTTTTTATTTTAAAAAAAGGGGTAGATTATTCCATAATGTTCTTCCTGAACAAGCAAGGCTCGACTTGTAGAGATTATTAGGGGGCCTAGGCAAAAATAGTCTATGAGCAGGGCTATTATCACTGACAACATTTTTTTTCACAATGCTCTTTGGGGTTTTTCCTTTGATATACTGTACATAAACAGGCACTTGTAGAAAAGACTGTGGAAGAATATCTAACTCTTTGTAGATGGTCTTGGTCAGAGTGTTAGGATTCTATCTGAATAATTTGACAGCTCTTTTTGTAAGGCCCTTATATGCTTTAGGGTTGTTTCACTAGCACTATCCCATTAAGTAGAAGCACAATTTATAAGAGGCAGAATATATGCCTGAATGAATAGCTTTTGTGACTGCAGATTCAAAATATACAGGATTTTTCTAAGTTGGTATATATAATCTTACTGAAAAACGTTTTCCTGATAAGGCTATGTGTTCTGATCAAGATAAATCATTGTCAATTACTGCACTTAGTATTTTATGAGAAACTACAAAGTCTTTTAAAAAAATTAGATTGTCCTTTAACGAATATTGGCAGGAATAGAAGACACAATTTCTGTCTTTTCTGCCAAGGGGCTATAAACATACACTTTGTTTCATCTGAATTAAGATACATATTCTATGATTGACTTCTGTCCATTCAATAAGTCTATCAGTGTCTGCCTGCATATTCCTCACAAACTGGTTTGGATCACTTTTGTTACATTGAACTGATGCATCGTCAGCAAACATTTCACATGAACAATGAATGTACAGAAGGTAGGTCATTAACATAGACAAAGAACAGAAGGGGTCCTAACATTGATCCCTGTGGTATTCCATATTTTACGGATAAATATGTACATCTCTCAGGCCCGATGTTCAACAAGTTGTTCACGATTACTGAGAAATTAGTTATAAATATTAAATCTTGTTGGAAGTCCTATAGCATTTCACTTTTTTTAATTGAAGAGGAATGGCTAATGACATCATCAGCAAAGTCAAGAAAAAGGACTTCATAATTTTGTTAATTTTGATATTCAAAAGACATTGCTTATTCAGTTGTAATAAAATAATAAGGTTTTCACGAAATCCTGATGGTTTTCAGTAATAATTAGATCACAGGTTTTCAAATGAGAATGCGAGTGAAATTAAATATTTTTCTTATGGTTTGAATAGAACTGAGAGAATGTATATTGATTTATAGCTAGATGGATTGACTTAGTCTCCTGATTTGTGTAGTTCATTTTACTCATTTAATCTTCGAACAGAAATAATTCTTGTCAAAACTCAAGTTAGAAAAACATGTTAGAGTATCAGTTACAGCATAGGCGCTGATATTTAATATTTTACTATGATTTTGTCAAGGTCTCACCATTTTTGTTGTGCACGGTACTATCCTACCAGCAACAAATACTTCAGAATGTTACACAGATCTCCACACAGAACTGTAGAAGGCCACATAATGGTATAGGCCACTTCATCTTGTGTGTCAGCAAAACTGGCCATCTGTGTTACATCACATCTCCTAGAAACCAAGCCATTCCAGTCAGGGATTCCGTGCTGCATGGGTTAGGCCAAGGCCTTGTAAATCTGGTTCTGTGTAGGGAGCAACTTGCCATGGTACCAAAATAGTAGGCTACTGTTTGACTAGGACTAAGATGGCCTTTAATGCTATTCCCACGAATACCTCAGTGGTCAGAGCTCTCCACTCTCCCCAATCTATGGTTAAGCAGCATCGAGCGTGATTATCAAGTGGATGGGTGACTATTTGCGCGTGCGCCTTGGCTTCCTTCCATACAGTCCCCCAGTTCACCCAGCTGTAAACGGGCACCTGCCGCGCCCTCTTTAGGGTCAGGGAAGGTAAAGCAGCGAGAGAGAGGAGAAGCCACAGTAAAGCTGGCGAGAAGCTGAGAGTGATGCTTGCCCCCGGAGAAATCTGGAAGTAAAAGTGTCTAAGGAGCAGGGGAATGTAAGATGGATAATTGCCACACAATATGTTGTGCCTGGAGAAGTGAGGTTGTGATGTGTGCTCCTTGGGATCGCTTTTGTTTCGGTTGTTGTTAGTGCAGTAATGTTATAATATTGACAGGATTTTTTAATGGTGTTTTTTTCTTTTAGAGCTGATGCATAGCCGAGGGAGACGAGAATAGAGAACAAACTTCTAACACAACAGGAACAGCAGAACAAAACAAACCCAAACCAAAAACAAACAAACAACAAAACAAAACAAAACCCCACAGCTCCACTGTATTTGGTTTCTGACCTCATATATTGTATTTAAGTGTGAGTTTCGAAAGCATTACTACCCTAGAGCTAGGACTACAAGCTGGTCAGATGCCTGCAGCTGGTCGACTGGAGCCCGTTGTAACATCTTCTCCTGTTTTTGAAGAAACAGGTTAGTTTAGTTTTTTGTACTCAGGGAATATTTCTTGAGGCAATTGTTGGAATTGTTGAATTGTATGTCTAATTCCTTTTCACTGTTTAGTCTCAGATACACCCTAGAGTTCCCTTGGGAAGATTTCAGTGGGAAAGCTATATGTTTGTTCCTTTGAAAATTCTTTGTTGAAATTTCTTATAATTAGATAGGCAAGTGCTAAAAAAATCTTGAAAGCTAGATCTACTCAGCTAGATATTATAATTATTATGATAATTCAGAAAAATGAAGTACGCAAATAATTCCTGTTGTAAATAAAAGTAAAAAGAAAGTAAATTGACGGTAGGAAAGAGGATAAACCAATCTTGTGTGAATAAAATGTAAATTATTGGGGGGGAAAATGATGTACCAAAGAAGAGGAAAGGTTTTGTAATTGAAATATTGAAAGAAAAATATTCGCAGAAAAGGAAGAAATAACAATATGGTGGAAAGAAAAGATGAAAAACTAGAATTTTTTTTTTAAAGATAGAATATGGGGAGAAAATAATGTAAGAATGACACACACCAACTCATTCTAACACTTACTTCCACAGCCAGAGATGAAAGAAGGCAGAGGCCCAAGACTTAGCAGGCCAGTATCTCTTTTCACCCCCAGTCATCCCCCCCCCCCCCCCCCCCCCCCTGTCAGGGTAAAAAAAAAAGCATACATTGCAAGCACTGCCTTCATAATCAGCATTTGGTTTAAATAGTTTTTATTTAGAATTTGGAACAAACTTTGAAAACAACAGCATTTAGGAATCATAGCAACAACAAGCTTGTAGCTTATATTATTTAACAATGAAAATTAACATGAAAACGACGGCCGTTGAGATAATCAACATTTCTTTTGACTTTAAGTAGCTTTTTTTATTGCAAGGTGTCTGACACTGGAGACAATGTAGAATTAAAGTCACACAAATGAAAACAATTTACAGCACATCATTCAAGGTTGTTTTTTTCTTCTTTTTTTCAAACAGTCTATGTACTGCCATTGGAAGCATCACATTTTTAGAATATGCTAAGTAGCTTTATCATCGCAAAAGTGTTAGACGATAAAGAGTGCACTTAGTCACAAATCTGGAACTAAAATCGAAACAGTTGAAAAATAGTAGCAGAGGATCCAAAGGGGTTCTTTGTTGCTCTGTTGTTTTTGTTTATTTTATATTTATTTTATACCACTTTATGTCACAACAGATTTCTCTGCGTGAAATTCGGGCTGCTCTCCCCGGAGAAGCGTGTCGCCACAAGTGCTGCGCCTACCCACATTTAAAATTTATTTTATAATTTATATGATATATATAATATATATACAGCCCTGAGCCGCCCTGGGGACTCCAACTCCCCGATTTTTCCTCAGGGATGGTGTCTAAACACGACACCTGTGTGCATGCTGGTTTTTTTTTTTATGTAATTCTGTCATATCCGCTCCTACCGGCACACAATGGCCTGCTCTTCCGAAAGGCGGAACGGGGTTTTAACGTGTGCGCAAGAAGTTCTGCGGCGTTCGCAACGGGGCCTCGGTTTAAAATCTCATCAGAATGACTGACAATGAGTTCGATTTTTTTTTCGTCAAACCGGGAAGAAAGGGCGAGACTGGGACTCGAACCCGGAACCTCACGGTTTACTTGTTGGCAGGCGAAGGTCTTAACCATCCTGCCACCTTCCTTCCTGTTGTTGTTGTTTTTTCCAAAGCGAGAAAGTCTATGCCATTACAATTTCTTTTCTATATTAAGTAGTTTTGTCATTACAGTTTTGGATGCTGAAAGTTGTGACAAAGCCTGTTGACGCACTTTGACACAACTTGGAATTGAAGTCAGACAGTTGACAAAAATGTATGAGAAGCTTCTAAAATGCTGAAGTAGTGCATTATATTGAACTTACTTTGATGAAAAAATATATTTCTTTTTTTGACAGGGGGGGGGGGGGGGGAGGGTAACCAGTATGGTGGTGGTGGTTGGGGTGGGGGAGGTTAATGCACTATGTACCAATTGTGACAAAGTGCGTCACACCCACGGCAATACAGTATGTCACAAATTGAGACATGGGTCGAGTGCAAGCGCTTTGATTTGTTTTTGTCAAGATATGAAAGTAGGTAAGGTAAAGGTGTCCCATAACCTAGGCGGTCGCAGGGAGCAAGGTATCAGAGACCTCAGCTTCTCTAGGGGTCAGCATATTGAGGGCGGCCCCACTCCTCTCCCTCGGTGCTTTATCTTCCCTGACCCTAAAGAGGCAGGTACCCATTTACAGCTGGGTGAACTGGGGGACTGTACTGAGCCAAGGCGCACTAACGTCACCCACCCATTGGCAAACGCTCATAGACCTTGTTTATTTATGGGAAAGCGAACTCTACCACTTAGCTTATCCCCATTGAATGATTATTACGATATCATGAATTCCTGTATTATCATTATTATTATTATTATTATTATTATTATATTATTATTATTATTATTATTATTATTATTAATTATTATTATTATATATATCATATCATTATTATATCATCATCATCATCATCATCGAGACAGAGCGTAGCAGAACATGTGCCTTGTCAAAATTTTGTCCAAATGACGCCACTTTTTGTCTCTCAATATTTGCAAGGAAGAGGATTTTGAAAGTTTACGAAATTCATAACCAGGTTTTGCATAAAGCCAAGGCAAGCAAGGTAAGGCAAGGCAAGGCAGGCAAGGCAAGGCAAGGCAAGGCAAGGCAAGGCAAGGCAAGGCAAGGCAAGGCAAGGTTTATTTCAAAACTCTGTTAGAGGTAGCCTACATAAAAGTGTTAGCTGAAGGCTTAACTCAAAACACGAAACACTGCCTGTCCTTTGGGAACAATTAAACACCAATCATTTAAGTTGTTGTTAAGAAAGCAACATAGGCCCATATGATTAATTCATCAACAGGTGATAGTTTTTCGGTCAAAGTAAACAAACATCATAATGAAGTATAATCAAGAATTAATGACGGGTTTTTTTTTTTAAGCAGTCATTGTGTTGAGCACAGTAAAAATGATTTAAACATCACAGTGCCAACATTAACTAAATGCGTAAGCTGACGTTTCTTTTGCACCAAAAGGAGATTTAAGTTTAAACGCATTAACATTTTTTGTGTTCTTCCTATAAACTTTTGGTAAATACTTTTTTTTGCTATCTTCAATAAAGTTAGGACAGATAAAGATAAACCTATGATGAAATTCACCTCAAATTTCACAAAGAATGCACTTTCAGACAGTCTTTCTTCACGCACCAATTTTCAACATCCTTCCTTTTTTAAATGAAAGTTTGTGATTTAACGTTCTAAACTTTACACATGCTTGGGTGAGATTATTAAGCAAAACTGAGAAATAATTGCTAAAGATGAAAGCTATCGAACAATGTCCGTGACGACCCCCAAAAACAACAACAACAACAACACAACAAAAACCCAACCAAACAAACAAAAACCAAAGAACAAAACACCAAAGAGAAAAATATTATACCTTTTCGTTATCTGTGGATTGCAGCCATCGTCTCCACCACAGAAAGTGAAAACAGCCCCGTGGCCTTTG
>CM060339.1:25446068-25456068 GCA_030674155.1 Stramonita haemastoma
GTATTCATTTTTGTGTTGTGTATTCATGCTTCGTGTGTGTGTGTGTGTGTGTGTGTGTGTGTGTGTGTGTGTGTGTGTGTGTGTGTGTGTGTGTGTATGTGTGTGTGTGTGAGACAGACAGAGAGAGAGAGAGAAGAGAGAGAGAGAGAGAGAGAGAGAGAGAGAGAGAGAGAGAGAGCATATTGATACATTTTTTTTTGTGAGAGTATTTTTTTAAAGTATTTTTTGTGCGTGTTTAATTTGCATGGGCTGTTTTGTTAAATAGCTTTTTAAAACTATTCTTCTTCTATGCATATGTATAATATATAACTTAAAAAAAATTTTTTTAGAAGAATAGCTTGTTTAAAAAAAAAAAAGCAATTGCACTGCCTGCTCAGTGTACCATCTGGAAATAAAAGTTTGACTTGACTTCACCTACACTTAGTGATTTACACACACACACACACACACACACACACACACACACACACACACACACACACACACACACACACACACACACACACACACACACACACACATATGCATACATTTAAAACAAAAATTCTTTTACATCATGTTAATCACAGGAGATTTCTCTGCGTGAAATTTGAGCTGTTATCCCTGGGGAGAGAGTGTTGCCACCCATTTTTTTTTCATTTTCCTGTTTGCATCTGTATTTGTTTCCCTATCAGAGTAGCTTTTTTCCACAGGTGTAATTTTTTGCCAGGGACAACTCGCTTTTTGCCGTGGGTTCTTTTACATGCGCTAAATAATTTTATGTAACACATGGGACGTTGGTTTATCATCTCATCTGAGAGACTAGCACCCAGACCACCACTCATGGTCTAATGGATGAGGGGAAAGTTTTGGGCCCTAACGGGTTTAAACCACCGCACACTCCGACCCGGACTTTTCGCTTTCTAGGCCGGCTACCTTTAGACCACCAATCCATGACGCAAGCACGCATGCATGCATCCACACACACACACACACACACCCCACACACACACACACACACACACACACACACACACACACACCACACACAACACCATATTCATACACACACTACATAATTGTGGTGTTTGTGTTTGCATAGATGGGGTGTGTTTAGATTTGTGTGTGTGTGTGTATTCATGAATATTACATATATAATAATATATATAATATATATAATAATATATATAATATATTAATATAATATCACACACACACACACACACACACAACACACACACACACACACACACACACACACACACACACACATATAATTCAGGTTTGTTTTTGTTTTCTTTTCAGAGCATTCAAATTCAATTCACACTTTGTGGGCAAGTTCTGAATTCAACCTCCCGACAGGGCATCCACTGCCAAACTTGAAGGATGGATTTGGTACTGAATTATGCAGATTACTACTTCCTGACCCCCTATGTCTACGGTTCTGATTGGCCAGAAGATGAGCCAATCAGACAGCTGCTAAGTCTTCTGGCCATTGCCAACATTGGTGGCTACATCTTGTACTTTATCCTGGCAACCTTCAGTTTTTATGCCATTTTTGATCGTCGCTTGCTCCAGCATCCCCAAATATTGCCGGTGGGTTTGTGAGTGTGTGTGTCAAGTCAAGTCATGTCAAGTCAAATTTTTATTTCCAGATGGTACATTGAATAAACCTTGATTTGCTTTTTTTTTTTTTCATCAAGCCATCTAACTAAAGAAAAACAACAACAACAAAAAAACGAAAGCAAAGAAAAACCCCAAACAAACAAACAAACAAAACCCCCAAAACATTTCACCAACATTAATCAACTAACATAATTTCAACAGCCTTAAAAATAAAATGTGTGTGTGTGTGTGTGTGTGTGTGGTGTGTGTGTGTGTGTGTGTGTGTGTGTGTGTGTGTTTCTGTAGTCACTATGCATGATGAGGTAAGCTTTCAGAAGATAATCTTGTAGCCTGTCTGGATTGGCTTTATCAGGCTATCTTTTGTCTGTGGTCATATCACACATTTTGTGATTGGTATGTCACTGATTATCACCCATGAGAACAGGTGCTATCTTCACAAACCACGTCATCTTAATTGGCTCTCTTTGCCTTAGTTTCCCCCCCCCCCCCCCTTTTTCAAAAGCAAGATTTTGTTAAGATAGGACATGTATAAATTCTGGTCCTGAATCCATATCTGTGGTCATATCACATTTTGTGATTGTTATGTCATTCAGCAAAGGAGGCTCAGTCTATCCAGAGGGCTCCCTCCCATTTCATGGACATTGAAAACAAAAGTCTCCCTGAACTTGAACGCTTGGCCAAACACAAAAAGACGCCGGACAAAAATGAGTTGATGGCCTAAACCTGCTTATCGTAACAACTGTGTCTGTAGCATCGCACCTTGTAGGTGCCCTACTATCATAGTAGAATGCAATATGTACTGTACTGTATGTCGCTGATTATCACCCATGAGAAAAGGTGCTATTTTTACAAACCACATCATCTTACTTGGCTCTTTTTTTCCCGTAGTTTTTCCCCCTTGAATTCATTTCAGTAGATTTGTGTGCTTATTTATGCAGTCAGTCAAAATCATTTGTGGATTTATTTATAATTTATTCATTTATTCATTTCATTTGGATTTTTTTTTTGCAAAGGGGGGGGGGGGTTGTTGTTGTTGCTGTTGTTGTTGTTGTTGTTGTTGTTGCTGCTAAGCTAGAGCCCTGAGGTTTACCAATGGTAAGAATTGTTCTTACCATTCTTACCGACAATGTTGCCGACTCTGCTGGGTAAAAAATATAAATCATTTTTTAAAATTTGATGCTGTTTGCCTGAGAAGAGAGAGAGAGAGAGAGAGAGAGAGAGAGAGAGAGAGAGAGAGAGAGAGAGAGAGAGAGAGGGGAGAGGGTGTTTTTTTTTACCCACCATTTACTTAGTGGCGTTCTAACTTTGGGAAAGTGTTGAAACATGACATCATGTGCATGCGTTTCTTCAATTTTGTCATCCGTTCCTATCAGCATGAAATGGTCTACTCTTCTAAAAGGCAGAACGGGTTTGTTATGTGTTTACAAGATGTTCTACGTGCATTGGCACATTGGGCTTCAGTTTATAGTCTCATCTGAAGGATTTTTAAGGGGAGTGGGGTCAGCACTGATGTTTAGTTCTAGGGTAAACTTCCCTAAAACCGGGTGCCTTCATTGTGGCTTGATGCATGGCTATCAGATTATGTGTGCAACACTCTAACCACTAGGCTACCCCACCCATCCCCAAGTACTTTCTTTGTAATCTATATTCATATATATTATATATATATTATATCATATATTCAGCGAGTGTTTATGTTTTAATCTGTATTCTAGTGCATATTAAGATTAAATTTGATTTTTCATATCTGTATGTTTTTTTTTTTGTTGTTTTTTTTTCTCCAGAATCTTATAGTTTCTTCTTTTTTTTATTCTCTGTATAGAATCAGATACAAAGGGAGATAATGTGCACGGTGAAATCGGTGCCCTTGATGAGTCTGCCTACCTGTGTGTGTTTCTACCTGGAGGTGCGGGGCTACTCCAAGCTGTACGACAATGTTGCCGACTCTCTGCTGGGTAAAAAATATATAAATCATTTTTTAAAATTTGATGCTTTTTGCCTAGAGAGAGAGAGAGAGAGAGAGAGAGAGAGAGAGAGAGAGAGAGAGAGAGAGAGAGAGAGAGAGATTTGATTTGATTTGATTTGATTTGATTTATTTCTTTTATATCGAGGATAACAGGATAAGCACTCTTGTGCTTTTTTACATCCAGTCCCGTGTGTATGCAGTTGTGTAAATGTCATCTGGTCCCACCGGTACACAATGAGAGAGAGAGGAGAGAGAGAGAGAGAGGTGTGTGTGTGTGTGTGTGTGTGTGTGTGTGTGTGTGAGGTGTGTGTGTGTGTGTGTGTGTGTGTGAAAGCTGTACGGTAATGTTGGTGATTTTCTGCTGGGTAAAAAAAACACCAGTTTTAAATTAGGTGCTGTTTGCCTCTGTGTGTGTGTGTGTGTGTGTGTGTGTGTGTGTGTGTGTGTGTGTGTTGTGTGTGTGTGTGTGTTTGTGTGTGTGTGTGTGTGTGTGTGTGTGTGTGTTGTGTGTGTATGTGTGTGTTGTGTGTGTGTGTCTGTGTGTGCATGCCTTGGAGGGGAATAGTGTGTGTATGTGTTTGTGTGTACGTGCGCACGCATGTGTGCATGCCTTGGAGGGGAATATTGTGTGTGTGTGTGCGTGAGCGTGCGTGTGTGCGTGTGCATGCATGTGTGTGTGTGATGGTTATCTTACATCTTGTGTTAAAAAAAATCTAAGACAGTATCACATAACATTTATTTGTAATTATATTGATCATCATCTTTGCTCACACAGCAGATTTTTCTCTGTGAAAAATTTCAGCATATTTATATATAAATCTAATCCTGTATATATACACTGCTTTTATTTCCTCAAGAATTTTTTTTACCAGTGACACAGCGCTCTCTCACGTTGTTTGTCACCACGGGTTCTTTCTTTTTTTTTTTATTTATTCTTTTATATCAAGGATAATGGGATAAGCACTCTTGTGCTTTTTTACATCCAGTCCCTGTGTGTATGCAATTTTGTAAATCTTGTCATCTGTTCCCACCTGGCACACGATGGCCTACTCTTATCGAAAAGCGGAACAAGATTTAACTTTGCGCAAGATGTTCTGCGTGCGTTCGCACACTGGGGCCTCGGTTTAAAGTCTCATCAGAAGGTCTTTTGGGGAGAGTGGAATCAGAACTGATGTTAACTCCAGGAGAAAAATCTCCTTGATCGGACTCGAACCTGGGTTGTCAGATTGCCAGCGCAATGTTCTGACCACTAGGCTACCCGTCCCCCCAGATATATATAATCTGATCCTGTATATATAAAGCTTTTATTCCTCGAGAATTTTTTTTACCAATGACACAGCGCTCTCTCTCTCACGATTGCTTGTCGCCACGGTTCTTTAACCATGTTGTTTGTGTCGACTCCTGACAGGGTGGCCGGGGCTGGTGCTGAGCTGCTTCACCTTCATTGCCTTCACCGACGCCTGCATCTACTGGATTCACCGGTTCCTGCATCACCGGGCAGTGTACAAGTACCTGCACAAGACTCACCACACCTGGAAGGTGCCCACCCCTTTCGCCAGCCACGCCTTCCACCCTATGGACGGCTTCCTGCAGTCCTGCCCCTACCACCTCTACGTCTTCCTCTTCCCCATGCACAAGGTAAGGGAAGGGAGGGAAGATTTGGGGGGGGGCTTCCTATACATACATACATCACCTTCACCTGTCCCGTAGTCCCGTGAAGAGTGGGGCACAACTGAGGATTTTGCAACCAATTTCCTCCACTCCCCATAGTCCTCCCCGTCTGTAGCAGATCGCTCCACCCAAGGCCTGTTCACTCTCTGATGTTGTCTTCCCATAGTTTCCTCTGTCTGCCTCTTCGTCTCCCTCCCCTTACTGTTTCCTGTAAGACTGTCTTGGCCAGTCCAGATGTTCGTGTGACGTGCCCGTACCACTTTAGCTTGCGTTTTTTTCACTGGGGTTAGGTTAGGAGCTCTTCATATGGTCTGATGGCATTCTTTATTCTGGTTTTCACTTCTTCATTAGTACTGTGATCTCTGTATGAAATGCCAACACACACACATACATACATACATACATACATACATACATACAACATACATACATACATACATACATACAACTTACATACATACATACATACATACATACATACATGCATGCATGCATGCATGCATCATGCATGCATGCATGCATGCATGCATACATACATACATACATATACAATCATACATACATGCATTGTTATGATTGCTACATTCATACATACATACATACATACATACATACATACATACTACATACATACATACATACATACATACATACATACATACATACATACATACATACATACATACATACATACATACATACATGTATTGTATGTAATGCATGCATGTATGTATGTGTATGCATGTATGTATGCATGCATGCATGCATGCATACATACATACATACATATACAACATACATACATCACTGTTGTATTGATTGCTACATTCATACATACATACATACATACATACATACATACATACATACATACATACATACATACATACATACATACATACATACATACATACATACATCCACACATACACTTGTAGGGATGGGATAGCTCAGTGGTCAGAGCACTCATTTCCCCTATGTTAAATCCTGTTCCGCTTTTTTTGACACGAGTAGGCCACTGTGTGCCGGTGGTAACAGATGACAAGATTTACAAAACTGCATAAACACCATACCCAAAAGTCCTTTGGGATGAGACTGTAAACCGAGGCCCTGTGTGCGATCGCATGCAGAACATCTTGCGCACTAGTTAATCCTCTTCTGCTTTTCGTAAGAGTAGGCCATTGTGTGGCGGTGGGAACAGATGACAATATTTACACAACTGCGATACACACAGGGACTGACGTAAAACAGCACAAGAGTGCTTATCCATTGTCCTCGGTATAAAAGAATAAAATAAAAAAAATTTAAAATTGCGCATGCAGCACACACACAACACACCACCACAGCACATCACACAACACACACACACACACCACACACACCACACCACACACACAACACCACACCACACCACACCACACACACCACACACCACACCACACCACACCATACCACACCAATACACCACATTACAACACACACTCACAACACACATACCCCCTCCTCTCCCCCCCCCCCCCCCACAAGACAAACACACACACACACACACACACACAACACCACACCACACACACAGCTCCACACAGCACACCACACACCACACCATACCTCGCCCCCCCCCCCCCCCCACACACACACACACAACACACACACAACCCCCCCCCCCCACACACACACACACAACTCACACCACACCCTACCCTACCCCCCCCCCCCACACCCCCCACACTCACACCCCCCCACACCCCCCTCACCCCCCCTCCCCCTTACCCCCCCCACCCCCCCCCAACCCCCCCCACCCCCACTCACCCCCCACAAACCACACTCCCCACCACTACTACACTACAATCTCTCCACAAAATCCTACTCCTCCTCTTCTCTTCCTCTTTCCTCCTCTCTCACACACAGATCACCTACCTGGCGCTCTTCATCTTCGTCAACTTCTGGACCGTGTCCATCCACGACGGCGACTACCGGGTCCCCGACCTCCTGCGACCTTTCGTCAACGGCTGCGCCCACCACACCGACCACCACCTCTTCTACAACTACAACTACGGCCAGTTCTTCACCCTGTGGGACGGCTGGGAGGGTCGTTCCGGAACCCTTCGGCCTTCGAGGGCAAAGGCCCCATGGAAGAGGTGGTCAAGTTGCAGAATGGGGTGAACGGTAGTGTTGGCGTTGGTGGTGTTGGTGGTGTTGGTGTTGGTGTTGTGTCGAATGGGGTTGGGAAGAAGAAGAAGGGGGATTGAAGGGGTTTTTTTTTGGTGTGGTGGGTTTTGGGGGTGGTTTTTTTTGAGGAGGGTAGGGGTTGGGGGGGGGGGGGGGGGTGTTGGTTTTGAAAAATGTGTTTTTGTTTTTTTGTGTTTTTTGGTGGGTTTTGAGGTTTTTTTGTTTTTTTTTTTTGGGGGTGGGGGGGGGGGTTGTTGTGTGTTTGGTTTGGAAAATGGTGTGTGTGTGTGTGTGTTTGGTGGGTTTTGTTGTTTTTGTGTGTTTGGATTTTTGTTGTTTTGTTTTGGTTGTTTTTTTGTTTTTTGGGGGGAGGGGGGGGGGGGTTGTTGTGTGTTGTTTTGAATTTTTTGTGTGTGTGTGTGTATGTTTTTGGGGCATTTTTAGTTTTTTGGTTGGGGTTTTGGGTTTTTTGTGTGTTTTTGTTGTGTTTTTTTTGGAGGGGGTATTAACATTTAAATGAATTAGCTTTTTAAAAAAAAAAACCCAAACAAACCCAACTGATTTTAATGGCAAACTCAGATCATAGAAGGTTTATACCACTTTAAAAAAAAAAAAAAGTCACAGCAGATTTCTTTGCATGAAATTCAGGCTGCTTTTCTCAGGGAGAGTGCATCGCCATGAGAGCAGCACCTCTCATTATTTTTTTTCTTCTTATCCTGCCTGCATATGCATTTGTTTCCTATCAGAGTGGCTTTTTTGTACAGAATTTTTGCCAGGACAACTCTCTTGTTGCCATAGGTTGTGAGCATTGCACAAGGAGCTTGGTTTATTGGTTTATCGTTCTCATTCAAAAGACTAGCACTCAGACCACCTTTCACAGTCTAGTGGAGGGGAAAAGTTTCAGGCATAAACAAGGATTGAACACTGTTCCACTTTTCATAAAGTAGACATGTGTGCTGTGGGAACAGATAACAAGATTGACAAACTGCATACACAGGGGACTGATGTAAAAAAGCACATAAGTGTTTCCATTACCTCGATATAAAAGAATAATAAAATAAAATAAAATTAACCTCTATACACTTGAAACCCGGACTTTTCGCTTTCTAGACTAGTGCATTGGCTCTAGACCACCGATCACCTGTGTGGTGGGAGAGAGGTGGAGTTAAAAAAAACCCCACCAAAACCTACTCAAGGTTGTGCTGTGTTTGTTTTAAAGACATTATTTTATATGGTCATATTTCGGGGGGGGGGGGGTTAAGCATTTCATGATTTTGTATATTTATGTTTTGAAAGAAAGCATTTGTTGTAGTGATCTTTTCATGATTTTTTTTGGAAGCATATTGTTTATAATTGATAGTAATACTTTTTTAAAAGTATTTGTATATTTCATTGTACTTTTATTATTTGTTTGAAAGAAAATGCTTATTTTGATGGTCCTAACATTCGTTAGAATAGTATATATATATATATATATATATATATATATATATATATATATATATATATATATATATATATATATATATATATATATATAATATATATTCTTAGCAATAAAATGTTTAAAGAATATTTGTATATTTATTATTTATCATTGTTTCAAAGACATGTTTTGTCTGCTGATTATAGTGTTATTTCCATGAAGAATCCTAAACTTTGTGGTTCAGTTGTTTTTAAAAGAAACTGTTTACATCATGTGATATCAGTTTTTTTAACTTATTGTGGGGACGGTATAGCTCAGTGGTCACAGCAAAGTTAAGCAGCATTGAGTGTGGTTACCAATGGGATGGTGACCTATTTGGCCCTTGGCTTCAGTACAGTTCCCCCAGTTCACCCAACTGTAAATGGTACCTGCCCTCTTTAGGGTCAGGGAAGGTAAAGCAGCGAGGGAGAGGAGATGGTGCCACCTTCAATATGCTGGCCCTAGAGAAGCTGAGATCTCTGATGCTCACTCCCCTTTGACCACATAGGTCATGGAACATCTTTACTTTTACCTTTTTAACTCTTTGTGTCTGAAGCGTTACAGACAAAATCACATCGCTGGTCTGAAGTGTAGGAAATAGATGTCTAATAAAACAGACATGATGAGTTTGATCCCAAAAAAAAGATGCTTACTTGACCTAAACTTGACATAAGTTATGACAGTGAGTAAGTGCCAGTTGCACCTTTGATTGAAGGTTCTCTCCTAGAAGTGTTGAAAAGTAAAATTTGAGATATTTACCTGTGTCATTTGTACATTTGGGCATCACTTTTGCTTGAAAAAAGTTATTTGTTTATGTCTTTTTGTTGCATTATTTGTTGAAAAGAAGTCGTCTGAATACAGTGTGAATTGTTATCCAATTGAAAGAATTTTTTGTGTATTGATGAAATCATTATTTGTTTGAAAGAAATTATTTATACTCTTCGGGTTCAGGATTATTCGAGTGGTCAGAGTACCATGCTCATGACCCGGGATTGACACTAGGTTCGGGCCACTACCAACACACCCATTCAAGGAGATTTTTCCCTGGAGTTTAACATCAGTGCTGACAACATTCCCCTGAAAGTCCTTCAAATAAGACTTTAAACTGAGGTCCTGTGTGTGAA
>CM060339.1:25466068-25468568 GCA_030674155.1 Stramonita haemastoma
GCGAACGCACGCAGAACATCTTGCGCACACGTTAAATCCTGTTCCGCTTTTGGTAAGAGTAGGCCATCGTGTGCCGGTGGGAACAGATGACAATATTTACAAAACTGCATACACACGGGGGACCGGATGAAAAAAAGCACATGTTTGCTTATTCTGTTATCCTCGATATAAAAGAATAAATAAATAAATAAATAAATAAATAAATAAATAAATAGTATGAACTTTCCTTCTATAGGGACCAAACCTTCATGAACAAGGAAGACAACACTGTTACGTGGTTGACAACAGAGTTTCGTGGCTTATCTCCTTCACATTTCACACAAACAGCAACATTTTCCATGCATTAGGGCAGAGATTTTGTGTGTCCGTTTGGTTCTATAGTTACATATAAGTTTAGGAGACCTTACGTGACAGAGTAAAGCCATAACCAGTATTGTGTATTGATGATGATGATGATGATGATGATGATGATGATGATGATGATGATGATGATGATGATGATGATGATGATGACAATAATAACAATGATACTGTTACAGCTAATGGCAATAATAATAATGATGATGGTGATGATGATCATGATAGCAATCATCATCATCATCATCATCATCATCATCATCATCATCATCATCATCATCATCATCATCATCACAATATTAACAATACTGACAACAACAACAACAACAATGATGATGATGATGATGATGATGATGATGATGATGATGATGATGATGATGATGATGATACGATGATGATGATGATGATGATGATGATGATGATGATGATGATGATGATGATGATGATATGATGATGATGATGATAAAAACTGTTTGTCAGCGAAGGTTTTGAGTAAATGGAGCACGAAAAATACATCCATCATCAAAAACATTGATGATAGTCCTTGACTGAAACTTCTCATGATTATGTGCCATCACAAAATGGGGAACAGCGGATTTTTTGCTCACAATGTCTTCAGCACTAAACATTATATTCCTGTTCAGCTGTGCTTCCGTTTTTATGAGTAAAGTTGTTAACAGCAAAACACACGACATGTAAATTATTATGAAAATGCAAAATGACCCCCCAAAACAAACAACAACAACAACAACAACAACAACAACAAAAACAAACCCCAACCGTTGCACAATTGGCAGAAAGGATAAATATAAAGCTGAATTTTCAATAAAAACAAACCATGAAAACCAAGCAACAAACAAACATAAAAACCCCTATCCAAACAAAACAAAAAACAAAACAAAAAAAACACTGCACCCCTCCCCCTTCCTCCCCCAACCACCAAAACCACAAAAAATAAAAGAAAAGAAAAAAAAATAAAAGAAAAAAAACACCAAGATAAACAACAACAAAATAAACACAAACAACAAGAAACAAAAAACTTTCACATTTAACATTAGTATCATCAAAATTGTATACAAAATATGTTAATAGGCACAGAAAATAAGGAGCCACATTGTAGATAATGATAAATAGCAAACAAACATTTAACACAAAACACCACCACCACCACCACATAAAAAAAACCCAAACAAACACACACACACACACCACACACACACACACACACACGCAAAACAACAAAACAAAACAAAAATAATAAACCAACAAAAAAAAAACTGCCCCCAAAAGACAGAGTAACTAACTAACCAACCACCCAACAACAACAAACCAAAACCAAGAAACAAAAAAGCAAACAAAAACAAACCAACAAAAACACCTCCACCACAACCCAAACAAACAAACACACAAAAACAAAAACAAAGCTAATGAAACCAACCACAACCCCCCCCCCCCCCCCCCCCAGGAAACCAACATCACTCTGAAGACAGTACAGATCAGGGTTCATTCAACAAGGTGGGGGTGCAAGCAGTGGGGTTTGAGATGCAAACATTTGTAAACGGTATATAGTTATTACATCCTCAAAAATATATTCATACTTTCCAGAGAAAAGGTGAAACGAACATTATTAATCACGAGTACATAAAACTCATGCCATATAACGTCTCCATACATAACTAAACTTGGCAAGAAAAACAGTATCTTGTTTGTAAAAAGACTTCTGGTTCGAAAATTGTAACAAATAAACCACCCACCCCCCTTCCCCACACCAACTTATGAAATAAAAACATGAAAAGAAAAACACAAATGAACTATAGTTAACAGCAGAAAAACAATATTCTATAGTTAAGAGACTCATGCTTGAATCAGATCCATTGTATGACATTATTTCTGAAGTTCAGAGGAATTATTTTGCAATGATGCTCAATCAATTTCCAACACAGTATTGGGTAGCTAGGCATTCATAAGAGTTTTGACTGAAGTTTCTGGGTCCTGATTTTCTGCAGCTTTATCTCCTGATCGTTTCAGAATCACCACCAAAAAACAAACAAACCCAACAACAACAAGCAAGCGTGATCTCTTTAACAATTTCAGACAAATAAACAAACATACACACAGGAATGCATGTACGCACACACCGCAT
>CM060339.1:25473568-25486068 GCA_030674155.1 Stramonita haemastoma
AATGTATAAAAGCATATATCACACAAAATACTTCAAAAGTGTGTCACACAGAATGATCAATACTTTGTGGTACACATTGATATCGGTGGTGTGCACACACACTTACACACACACACAATTCATAATGTGGACCTACACTGAGTCATAGCATGCATGTATAGCAACATTTTCTTTTGGCTGTGTCTGAAACTGAGAACAATCCATTTCACTTTTTCAGTATTGATAATGATAGATTTAACAATGCTCATCCCCATTCTGTGCTGGTGTTATCATGGATGTATCAATCACCTTTTTCTTTGCTTAATGACTGATACAAGGTGATTACTTTATATAATATAATATATATATATATATATATATATATATATATATATATATATATTTTTTTTTTTAAATATTTTTTAATTTATTTATTATTTATTTTTTTTTTTTTTTTAATTTTCACTTCTATATATCCTTATCTTTTTTTTTTTGGACTAATTTCTTTTCTGTGAAGTATCACAAACTTCACTTCTTTTACCTTTAATTTTCATTTGAAAGAATTACATGATTATAAATATTTTTGTTTATGATTAAGAATCATTTGATTACAATAATTTTTGTTTGACACTTTTGACATTTCATCTTAAAGAATCATATGATTATAAAGATTTCTGTTTATGATTAAGAATCATTTGATTACAATGATTTCTGTTTGACATTTTTTTTTATGAGGGGTGGGGAGAGAGGTTAAGAGAATATGTTTAAATTGCTGAGATTTCTCTGAAAGTGTACTTTAAAAGCAATACATATGTGTTCAACAACATACAGTAGATGTTAAAATGTATAATGTGGCAAGGGAATTTTACATCAGTGTACTGGTATATATACATACAAAGCTAGAGTTTGGTTGCCTGAACAGAATGCCTTTCCAACGAGCTAATTTTTTTTCTTCATTAGTGCTTTCATATTGCTTCTTTGGTGATCAATACCCATGTCGGTCTGTCCTTAGAGCGGAAAAAATTGGTGTCTTCTTCAGCATCCCAACGAGTTGATTCTGTCAAATTTTCTTAGAAGTCAATACCTTTGGGTCAAATCAATATAGACTTTTATGTCTTACAGTGCATTAAACTCCGCATGAATTCATTGTATTAAATATAGTATAGCCTATATCTTACTTTGCGTTAAACTTTGAATGAATTCATGGTACACCAAAGCAATGCTTAGACAAAATGGTCGATGAGAACTGATTTATGCCTTGGGAATGTTGGATATGCATCTTTAATCCTTTGAGGTTGTTTCCCCTGATTTTTCACATCACAGGTAAGCAATGAAGGAATGATAAAACCATTGCAGATCTTGATATGATTTCACCCAAAAATTCTAAAAAAAACAAAGCACATACAGGATTTTCTGGTCTATGATATGTGTGTGTGTGTGTGTGTGTGTGTGTGTGTGTGTGTGGTGTGTGTGTGTGTGTGTGTGTGTGTGTGTGTGTGTGGTGTGTGCTGTGTTTGTGTGTGTGTGAAAAAGTCTAAAAACATTTTCCTCACAAAGAGAAGTTATCTCCCATGATATGATACCGCCTTTTGGAGTATATCCATGTTGTGCATATGTTTTCTTATTTTATATACATGAATATTTTTTGTTGTTGTTGTTGTTGTTTCTTGCCTAGAGGTCTGAGGTTCATCAAAAGTGAGATTTTACATAATAATGACTGTTTAGTTTCTGCAGAAGAAACAGTTTTATTTCCTGAAAACAGTGATATCAAACTTGACCTCATCCATACAGACTGATTCAGACATATTTACTTCTCGCAAACACACTGAAAGCTGAATCGACCAAGAGCACATAAATTCAGTTCTGTTTGCCTGGGTAAGTTAAAATTTGTTACAGTTACTGAGTAACGCCACTGCATTGTATTGCATACCACTTTAAATCACAACAGATTTCTCTGCATGAAATTCAAGCTGCCTCTCTCTGGGGAGAGCACATCACCACCACAAAAGTAGCGACACCCATATTTTTCTTTTCTTTTCTTGTCTGCATGTGTATTTGTTTCCCAATCAGAGTGGCTTTTTTTCTACAGAAATTTGCTGGGGACAACTCTCTTGTTGCCATAGGTTCTTTTACATGAGCTAAATGCATGTTACACATCAGTGCATCGTCTTATCCGAAAGACTAGCACCCAGACCACCACTCACGGTCTAGTGGATGGAGGGGAAAAGTTTCGGGCACAAACAGGGTTTGAACCACCACACACTTCAAACCTAAACTTTTCGCTTTTTAGGCTGCTGTATTCTAGTATCTCTAGACCACCAGTCCTCTTTGCCATGGATACTTTCAGCCATGAACAAAATTCATACAACCACTATTTCCTTGGTGAAAAATACCGTCACTGCTCAGAGCAAAAGACTCATCAGCTTATTAATACTTCCAAGATTGTTGTCAAAAATAAGGTTGCCGATCTTGAACATCCACACCGCTACCATGTAGAAAAATACCCATCCAACAAACATGTTCCACGTTCATGCAACTCCTACTTTACTTCAAATGATAACTACACTGATGGAAAATGTTCAGTTTGACGTAGCTTACAGCGTAAGCAATGGCATAGGTGAAGGTAGAGCCTTCACTACAATGCACCGGGCCAAACACATGGGTCCTTTCCAAAGTGAACGTTATCACCATCAGCAATCTTCTCCAACATTCCATTTCATTGCCTTCAACAGAACGCAGATGATGACTTATTATTATTTATTAATTATTATTATCTTGACTACTGAATACGTTAAAGCGAACAAAACTTAGGATGTGCAGAAAACATCAACCATTCCAGATACTGGATTTGAAATTAAAACAATGATAAAAAAAAAAAACGATTTAATCAAAGTGAGCTACAATGATTAATCAAAAATGAACTAAAATGGATACGAAAAAGCCACAGAAACAAATGATAGCACAAAAAATAAAACCTGTACTTATTTGAGTGCTTTACAGTCTCCCTATGTATGAACTATGAACAAAACAGTGCAGATGACACACCACAACTGTGGGGTCATTGCGAAAATGTGGTTAAAGTTTTTGTTTTTTGTTGTTGTTTTTGTTTTTAAAAGAAGCATGGAGCAATCAACAGGAACAAAAAAAAAAAAACACCCAAACAAACCAAATTCAGAAACCCAAAGGGAGGAAACAAAAACAATCCACTAGAAAGGGGGAGAGCAAAACCACAAATGACCGGGTCAGTACGGCTGAAAACACATCAGAAATTGAAAACCATTTCAGGTCATCCATGATCAAGTGTAACAAAAACCAGTGCAATGAAAATGACAAAACCTGGCATAAAACAGAAAAAGGTTAATTTTTGACAAAAATAAAATTGATTTTTAGCAACAACAAACAAACAACAACCCCCCCCCCCCCCCCCAAAGAAATCTGACAAGATCACTTTTTTAACAAAAATGTGATTAAAAAATCACTGAGGCATAAGGTGCATGGTTTTTTCAATCTTACTGCCTTCCATAGCAAAAATGTTCATGCTTTTCTAAATCTTCAAAACCAATGTTTCTATGTGCATAACATTCCTTAACCTTGTGATCTTTTAAAGCCATTGTTAAATTCTATGGGTATACTACTCCTTATGTTAATTTTGTAATCTTTTAAACCAACATGTGCATATGCATAAATTTCCTCAAATCTGGCTATTTTTTACTTTCCATGTGCATAAATTTTGTTAATTTTTTTTAAAGCCAATGTTTCTATTGCTCAACTTTCCTGAATTATTTTTTAAGCCAACATTTCCATGCGCATATTTTTTTTCTTAATCTTCATATCTTTTCAAGCTAAAATTTCCATGTGCATATTTTTTTTTCTTCTAAACTTGTATTCTTTCATGGAAAATTTTTTGGGTGATGACTACTAAATCAGATCTATTGAGGCACAATTTCAGTGTTTGATTTTAATCAGTGCTACAATCATTCAAAGAATGCTTGTCCTAAATCTTATAATTGCTTCAGGGCAAACATTTCTATGTGTTTGATTGTTCTTAATCTTCAGATCTATGAAGGCAAAATTTCAGTAACTGCTTCCTTCTCATCAATTCTACAGTCCTTCAAGATCAAACTTTCCACGAGCATGAATGTATTAAATATGACAATGCTTTGAGGTCAGAATTTCATTTCACAAAATTCTTCCAGAGAAAAAAAAGAACATGGGTCTTTTTCTTCTCAGAAACAAATCTTTCATAATTATCTAAAAAATCCAATGCTGCTTAACCCATTCATTGTGAATGACAAGTATGACCACATGCACACAAGCACAGTGAGCTACTTAGACAGTCTAATGTCCCCTGTCAGCTGTTTTGGCATGCAAACATTGCCCTTCAGACACATAACATCATAAAAGTAAAGGTAAAGGTATCCCATAACCTAGGTGGTCATAGGGGAGCGAGGCATCAGAGACCTCAGCTTTTCTAGGGGCCAGTATGTTGAGGGTGGTGCCCATCTCCTCTCCCTCAACATAATAACATCATACAAGGTGAAAAAAATATGACAATTTTAGTCTTACACTCCCTTTTGGGTCAGCCTATTTGCTTTCCTGAAGATCAGTCCTTATAGAGTTAAGGCTACCCAATACAGCCTGAATATCTTTTTTTCTTTTTCTTTTTTTTTACCATTTTTCTTTCTGTGACATGGGTTGTCTGCTACTGAAATTTTTGGAAGTTTTGGATGTCAAGGGTTTTTTTTCATGTTGAAAAAGTTAAACTTCCTAGGTAGAGTGCTGCCTTGAAGGCAGCCCAGCTTCTTTTTCTGCCTACATGCAATACACTTGCCAAGCACCTTTTACATGTTCCAGTCTTTCATTCTATTTTTAGTATTCGGTATCCAGAAGTATTAGTGCAAGCTGAAGATGAAAATGAAAAAAACCATGGCCAACAAAGTGTTCTAGAACCACCCGTGTGTTTTGACAACAGATTCAAATTCAATCATATTACGAAATGTTACGGTGCAAGGCATGAAAGGACTCTTTGACTGCTGTGTCCTGGTGTCAAATGGAGGATAAAATGAAATCACCAAATGCGTTCTGGTCAGGACATGGGATTGAGCAACAGAACTCTTAAAAAGAGTTCAGAGCATTCTGCAAACTATAATGGACATTTTCCAAACTTCAAAAATCGATGGTACAACTAACTCAAAACAATCTGCTTTTTTTTCTCTTTTGTCACTTCTTTCCCTGTGGACGTATCATGAACTGATTTTTTTTTTTTCTGCTCTCTCTTCTGGACGCGGATCATATCTTGCTGTTGGGAGCGTGGCCGTTGTTGCCGTTGTAGGCGGAGAGGGTGAGGGGAACCTGAGACTCGAAGGGGTAGGGTTCAGCAGCGGCGGCGGCAGCACGTTGTATCCTGTGCTCCTTCAGAGCTGGGCCCCACTCTGGCAGAGGCTTGGTCAGTTTTCTGGCACACTGTGCAGACAACAGTTACAGACAGGTTAGGATTTACTGTGGGTTTTCTTCTTCACTATTGACAGACTACCTGTGATAGGTAAAGGTAGGTAAAGGTGTCCCATAACCTACATGGTCGTAGGGGAGCGAAGCATCAGAGACCTCAGCTTCTCTAGTGGCCAGCATGTTGAGGGTGGCGCCCATCTCCTCTCCCTTGCTGCTTTACCTTCCCTGACCCTAAAGAGGGCAGGTACCCATCGACGGCTGGGTGAACTGAAGGGACATGAAAACAGTCACCCATCCAACTGGTAACCACGCTCGATGCTGCTTAACTTGACTTGGGCCAAGTGAGCACTCTGACTACTTAGCTATTCCGCCCCTGTTAAAAACAAGGAAGCCTTCCCCCCTCCCCCAATTTCAAAAGACTTAGTGCAATATTTGCTTCACTAAGGGAATACTTGAAAGGTAAAAAAAAATGCTTTAAAAAATGAATAAGTGCAGATGTTTTACATTAAAGGATGACTTGAAATTAAACAAAATGAGGAGAAGAAAAAGATTTGCCTCACAGATTACTCTCTGATTGAGGTAGAATACAAAACATTCCATAGCATGTATTCTGATACAGGAAATAGAAGAAGAAAAAAAATACACTTTCAGTTTCAAAATTATTCTTCATATGAAGTTCAACATTTTTTAAGACAGCTGGTTAACACAGCACAAAATTCTACAGGAACTTTTTTTATAAAACATTTTTTTTATCTCATCTATATAGCCACAGCAGGACAGATTTTCATCTAACTATAATAAAACCTGAAAACACTTCAGGTACTACCCCCCTCCCCCCACCAAAAAAAACAGATGACACTATTTACAAAACTGCATACACACGGGGACCGGATGAAAAAAAACACATGATTGCTTATTCTGTTATCCTTGATATAAAAGAATAAATAAAATAAATAAATAAATAAATAAATAAATTTAAAAAAAGAAAAGAAAAAAGATTGCCTACCTGCAGAAAACTTCCACCACTGGTACGCTGCTCCAGAATCACCTTGAAGAGAGCCACACCGGGGATGGCCAGAATGGAACTCAGGGTCAGCAGCAGCCCGACACCGTCAGCCCAGCCGGGGAAGACGTAGTCGCCATATTTGGTGGCGTTGAAATTGACACAGGTGAAAATCAGGATGACCTGCCATGACAGAAAAGAGATGGGTAAATGAACTAGTGTTCTTATTGGAAAGGGGTATATATATATAAACTGCTGTTGTGTTGTTGGAAAGGGGTTTATATGAACGACTGTTGTGTTCTTGGAAAGGGGTATATATGAACGACTGTTGTGTTATTGGAAAGGGGTATATATTCATGATGTATTAAAAAAAAATATATATATTTTTTAAAATTTATGTTGTGTTATTGGAAAGAAGGGGTATATATGAACTACTGTTGTGTTCTTGGAAAGGGGTATATATGAACTATTGTTGTGTTGTGTTATTAGAAAGGGGTATATATGAACTATTGTTGTGTTGTGTTATTGGAAAGGGGTATATATGAACCACTGTTGTGTTATTGGAAAGGGGTATATATGAACTACTGTTGTGTTCTTGGAAAGGGGTATATATATATGAACTACTGTTGTGTTCTTGGAAAGGGGTATATATGAACTACTGTTGTCTTATTGGAAAGGGGTATATATATATGAACCACTGTTGTGTTATTGGAAAGGGGTATGTATGAACTACTGTTGTGTTATTGGAAACGGGTATATATCAACTATTGTTGTGTTGTGTTATTGGAAAGGGGTATATATAAACCACTGTTGTGTTATTGGAAAGGGGTATATATATATATATGAACTACTGTTGTGTTATTGGAAAGGGGTATATATTTTTCAACAGTCTTCTCTTCATTTTCTGCAGCTATTTTCATCATTTTGATGCTTCAAATATCTGACCTGATTCCCTTCTAGGTGCTGCTGAGTACTTAACTCATTGGAGCTGTGCTGTATTTCTAGCTAAAGCAGTCCTGAAGTCACAATGGGATGTACTGTATACCTGGCTAGGGCATGTTTAAGATTTGTGTACAGGTGAAGGTGTTTCCATACCCAAAGCGGTCATTGGGAAGCGAGGTGTTAGAGACTTCAGTTTCTCTAGGGGCCCAGCATCTTAAGGGCGGTGCCCATCTCTTCTCCTTCCTTGTTGCTAAAGAGGAAAGGTACAAATTTACAGCTGGGTGAACTGGGGGACTGTACTGTGGCCAAGGCGTACGAACAGTTACCCATCCACTTGGCAACCAAGCTCAACGCTGCTTCACTCTCAGAGGACGGCTGTCCACTATAGCAGATCAGTGTAAAGCAACGGTTTTGGACCGCCATCTGCTATAGCGGATTTGCTGTGTGCAGATTTTTCATGCGGTGGCCGCATTGATACTATGACTAGTGCAGCTAAACATAGCTTTGTGAACCTATCCAAGGTGGAATACAGAGCGTTTTGGGGTGATTCCGTGTATTCTGAACTCTTTGTTCGTGGTTACAGAGAGTAGCAGACGTGGAGTAGCTACAAAGAGTACAAAATTCAGTGTATTTTTTTCATGCTAGTCAAAGCTCAAATATTAAAGTGAGAGCTTTAATCTTTTGATATGTACTAACCCGGCATGTTATTCATAAGTACATAAAATTTCATTTTCTTACTATGTGTTTTGTATTTTTTATTATTTTTTTTACTATCAATTACAAATGGGCCGTCTGTGGAGAAAAGCAAGGGAGAGAACTGACTGTCCTGAGTGAGTTAACCTTAGCTTGGTCAAAGCCAGTGCTTTGACCACTGAACTGTCTGTCCTCATCTTAATCGCAAACAGTGTTGAATCAAAGGGAAACTAGTCATACCATTGGATCAACCACTCCCTTGATGGGTTCTTTTCCTTTTAGGTCCTAGCTGTTTAGGATCGGGAATAGTATCATCAGGGTGTGGGCAGTGTACTAGTATCATCGTGGGGGGGATCACTGTGACTTACAGCCAGAGCGATGGGGGCGACAAACTTCCAGCTGATGGCCCAGATCTTGCCTGGTCGCTTGCCCAGCATCAGCTGAATGTCGTCAAAGAACCGCTCCGTTCCTGAAGAGCGTGAAGACAGAGAAGTTTAGTTTTCACTTTTAAATACTATGGTATTGTCTCCATACAGAGAGTGAGGTGGAAACAGAGTTTCTTTTCAATTTTAAATACTTTATTGTTAACTCCAAACAGAGATTAAGGAGAAAACAGAGAATTTACTTTTCACATTCAAATACTGTATAATCCCCAAACAGTGAATATGGCAAAAACAGAATTTATTTTCAATTTTAGATACTTTACTGTTATCTCCAAACAAAGAATAAAACGAAAACAGATAATTGACTTTTCACATTCAAATACTTTATTATCTCAATACAGAAAATAAGGTGAAAACAGAGAATTTACTTTCCACATTTGAATACATTAGTATTATCTCCAAACAGAGCATAAAGCAAAAACAGAGAATTTACTTTTCACATTCAAAGTACTTTAATATTATCTTCAAACACAGAATAAAGCAAAACCAAAGAATTTACTTTTCAGATTAAATCATTTCATCATCTCAAAAACAGAGATAAAGTATTATTAAGGAAACAGCAGTGGAGGAAAACAAGTGCAGGTAACCATTACTGCTACTGCTGTAACTACTTCAACTACAATTCAAGGACCCTGTATAATAACAAAAATACTTGAGGGGGGGGGAGAGAGAAACAGGTCACCACCCCCCCCCCCCACAAAGAAAACCTCCCAAGAAACAAACAGATACAAAAGTCCAAAGCTAAACCTGACTGACCATAAACCCAGGCAAGGGCGAGGCACTCGACCAGACCAATGAACAGCAGGGAATAGGTAGCGGCATAATTGTCGAACAGTTGCAGGACGAACATACCACCCTGAAATCACAAAGATTGCATGGGTTAGGATGTGCACACACATTTTACATACATACATGCATGCACATACTTACACACCATCTTATAAAAACACAAGCATGTATGTACATGCATATGCCCACACACACACACAATGACAACAAACACACACACACACACACAGACACACACACACACACACACACACACAGAACATACCACTCCATCCTGCCCTACCCATCCAATCCCCTCACATATGCACACACGCACGCACCACACGCATGCACACACGCGCACGCGCACACACACACAAACACACACACACACACTCCTATAACCCCCCTCACCCACTTTCTCCTATACCCCCCCACGCCAAAATAAACACACACACATCCTCCTATAACCACCATCAGCCCCCCCCCACACACACACACATCCTCCTATAACCCCCCCACCACACACACACATCCTCCTAAAACCACCGCCCCCCCCCCCCCCCCCCCCCACACACACAGAGTCACACCCACACCCCCCACACCCACACATCCATCCCACACACACACACACACTTACCCCCCCCCACATCCACCCCCCCTCCCTGCCCCCCCCCCCCCCCACACACACACACACAAACACACACACAAAGAAGAAAACACTTACCTTGGTGCAGAAGGCCAGGCCGATGAGGTAGCAGACGACAGCGATGCCCACCAGCAGCATTATGGAGCGCCGACCTTTGCGGAACAGGTCAGGGAACTGGTCCAACAGGGTGGTGTGCACCGTGGTCACTGTGGCGATCTGATGATGAATCAGAATCAGAATCAGAATCAGAATCAGAAATTAATTATTGCCATAAAAGTCACATGGATTTATTGACATAACAAAATAAACTCAACATAATTCATCAATACGACATATTATTCACTGGTCAGCAGGACTGAAATGACGAAACCCCCATCATAATTAATATCAATCTTTTTTTTCTCTTTCATTCCTTAGCTAGAGCTCCGAGGTTTGCTAATCATGGGTTTTTGTGTATAAGGTAAAGGTAAAGGTGTTCCATAACCTGTGTGGACATATGGGAGCGAGGCATCAGAGACCTCAGCTTCTCTAGGGGCCAGCATGTTGAGGGCGGTGCCCATCTCCTCTCCTTTGTTGCTTTAACATAAAGTGTAAGTGTAAAGGTAAAGGTGTTCCATAACCTATGTGGTCACAGGGGAGCGAGGCATCAGAGACCTCAGCTTCTCTAGGGGCCAGCATATTGAGGACAGCACCCATCTTCTCTCCTTCGTTGCTTCACCCCCTTCCTGACCATAAAGAGGGCAGGCACCCATTTACAGCTGGGTGAACTGGGGGACTGCACTGAAGCCAAGGCACGCAAATGGTCACCCATCCCATTGGTAACCATGCTTGATGCTGCTTTTGTGTATATGACCAGTATTTTGGCCCACCATGAAGGTAACCGCAGAACATCTTGCACATACAATAAAAACTGTTCCACCTTTAAGCCTCTTAAATGATGACAGCTACCGATAATGAAATTAAAAAAAACTCCACTGGTGTCATGTTACAACATCATTCCAGAAGTCAAACTGCAGCTGTCTTAATTGTGGGCAATAAAAAGGGTGACATACTCATATGCAAAATCTCACCATTGGTAAACCGCAGAGCTCTAGCCAAGGATAGAAAACAAAACAAACCCAAAAAACGCAGCAGTATTGCAGAGACTTGTAGGCCTACAGCTTTCCCCTTCACCTGTTCCACAGTCCCACAGACCGTGGGGAGCCGCCGCTGTAGTCTAGTGGTTAGGGCGTTGGACTCGTAATCTAAAGGTTGCGGGTTCGATCCCAGCTTTCGTCTATGGCGGTGTGCCCTTGGAAAAGGCACTTTACGGCTATTTTCTCACCCCACCCAGGTGTAAAAGGGGTACCAACCTTGTGTTGGGGGTTAACCCTGCAATAGACTGGCGTCCTATCCAGGGGGCAGTCTATGACTCTCAGTCACTTAACGCCACAGAAACCGGGATAAGCACTGGCCTGATGAGCCTTAGGCTCGGGACAGACTTTAACTTTTTTTAAACTTTAACAGACCGTGGGGACACCACTGAAGATTTTGCAACCAGCTTCCTCCATTCCCCACTGTCCTCCCTGCAACTTTAAGTTAATGCAAACAAACTTGCCCCATGGCTCTTCAGAGAGTTAACCCTCTTAGTCCCAAAGCAGGACATGCCGGGATTGAATAATCACCCCTCCCCCCTGAATCCCAAACCAGGATTTTCTGGGATTTACACACAGTAGATTTCCATCACGTAGTGACCATCACTAATTAATTGCTACCACATGTCAAAGCTCTATCAAGCCAGAGGTACAAATCCTGCTGAGAGTCTCTAAGTAATTATAGGTGCTGGTATGTACTTAGAAGGAGGAAAAGGCCAGAGAGCATGTGTGCCTGACCTGATTTCGTGATGGAATACGAAATCTAGGGGCAATTTGTGTTCAGAGAATCCGAATGCAAGAGGGTTAAAGGGATGATTGATTGATTGATTGATTGATTGATTGATTGATTGATTGATTGATTCTTTTATATCAAGGATAATGGAATAAGCACTCATGTGCTTTTTTACATCCAGTCCCCATGTGTATGCAGTTTTGTAAATGTCATCTGTTCCCACCGGCACACGATGGCCTACTCTTACAAACAACGGAACAGGATTTAACGTGTGCACAAGATGTTCTGCGTGGGTTCACACACGGGCCTCAGTTTAAAGTCTCATCCAAAGGACTTTTGGGGAGAGTGGAGTCAGCACTGATGTTAACTCCATGAGAAAAATCTCAACCGGACTCGAACTCGGGTCGTCAAATTGCCAGCGCAATGTTCTGACCACTAGGCTATCCGTCCCCCTGAGAAGACACCATGTACCCACCTGTGTACCCAGACCCAAGGTGATGAGCATGGCGAAGAAGAGAACAGCCCACAGCTGTGACACAGGTAGTTTGGTCACCACCTCTGGGTACACCACGAAGGCCAGTCCTGCCCCTGTCAACACAATATAGACAGACAGACAGACAGTTAGTAAGTGAGTTGTGGTCTGGGTGCCAGTCTTTTGAGATTTATTAGACAATAAACCAATGTCCCTGGTATAGCATGCATTTCAAAA
>CM060339.1:25521068-25523568 GCA_030674155.1 Stramonita haemastoma
ACACACACACACACACACACACACATATTATATTCGCACACATGAAATCCAAGACCATTCCTTAGCCCTAACTACACAACAAGACCCCCTGATTTCACCTGAGAGGAGAGGGGGGGGGGGGAGAGATGAACAGAAGGGGTGGGGGATGATCTTCTAAGATCTTCTGGACATTTGAGCCATCTTAAGCCACGTTGTAGTGTTTAGGCTAGGCTGCCATACTCCAGCACAGGTTATCAGCAGGGCTTAACTCTGGGATGGCCCCTTCCTTTGACACCCCTCCACTCTGCTTTCAACAGAGACAGGTGGAAATGCCAACAACCTATCTATCTATCTATTAATATATCTATAAGCATTTTTCATGCATTTTGCAAAACTACAACTGCTACTGAAGTTGATTCCTAATTATTTAAAACTGTTAAGAACTTCAAGCGCTTTTTTCTGCTATTTTACATAATTATTAATATATCTGGCCGAATATCATGATTTTGGTTTTCACTAGATTCACAACAAGTTTCTAATGAGAACAGTAAGTATCGAAAATGTCTAAAGCATCTTGTAACCCTTCTTTGTAGTGGAGAATAAAAATGGTATCACCTGCATAAAGTAAAAGGTTAACATAACTGGTTAACATTTTGCCATGAGATGAAATTTGAATATGCAGTATTAAATTAAGCAATTTCTGATAAATATTGTTCCAAATCATTCATAAAGTGTGTGTGTGTGCTACTTAATTGTAATTTTAAAATGCCACTTCTCAAGTTGAGACAAAGTATCCTTGAGTCTTGAGTCTTGATATCAATATTACTTCCCCTCCACAGGCTACATATCCCTTTAACCCTCTTGTTGTTGAATTCTACAGAGCTAAACTGCCTGTAGATTTTGAATTCTTTTAAAGTTTTCTACCCCAAACTGACATAGTCTACTCCTGAGACAATTGTCTGTGTGCATGACAAGCTATCAAGCTGAAATTTTGTCACAAGCTAGATATATCTTTGTACTTGCATTTTAAGACAAGTTTACATGTCTGGTCACAAAATGTCGTGTCGTTGTCACCTTATTTGTCACCAATCACAGGTAAAAGTATGTTGTATACAATAAACCAGCAAAATATATATGGAATAGACACAAATTCATACATGTAAGTGTTGAATAAAGAACTGATGCCTAGCTAACGTGTTTATTAATGTTTGTGTGCAATTGTACTTCAAGGATGTGTCACACAATGTCCTCATAACACCTATTGTTTTATATGTCTTGATGAGGCATACTTTTTGTTTAACTGTTTTTTTGTCTTTTGAAAACAAGGAATATTCAATCAATATCTTACCTATATACTGCATTTCAGATGTCTATGTCTTACCACATGTTTGTTAAGTGCACAGAAGTGTAATATTGTACATAAGTGTCACATTGTCACCAGTGTCACCACACAGGTGTGACAAACATGAAACAACACAGAACTTCTGTAATTCTACAAAATTTTAATCGTGATAGCCTTTAAAGTAGTCATAGTGATGGCACAGGGACACATCACATCACAGAAAGCACAAAATGTGGATGTGTCGGGGGTGTACCTATCGCTGTCACCTGTGGCATCTTGGCAGACTTGAGGTCTATTTTCTTTTCCTTCTCGGTATTTTCGTCATCAGCAAATCTGTCCGTTGAGTTTCAAATAAAAAGTGTGGTATTAACTAGAAAATAGACAAAAGGCGTCACATTTTCTGGCGTTTATGCTGCGGACCTCCCCCCTCCCCCCCCCCCCCTCAAATTTCTCCACAGCGTGTGGGTAGCACAGGTCGCCACGCTTGCAGGAATGTGCCGTGTAGTCGGGTTCATTCTTCTCTCTAACTGCGTTATTTCCTTTCTCTTCTCCCCCGTCAGCTTTTTATTTCTGACTCACTTAATATTTATCATTGAATTTTTTCTACTTCCAATGCAAACACGTTCATTTTATTGTCTAGTTAGTTAGATGAATCGTCTGCTACCAACGAAGACGCCATTTTTTTTCGCCACGCGTTATGAGTGAAAGGCGTTTCCATCGCCAGCCTTGCTTTCTTCCTTCCCTCCCAAGTACACACTGTTAGTGGTCTAAATTTATCACTGGCACCATCTGAAACCTTCCCTGCATCGCCCCACCAAATTTCAGACACATTGTGTGAGAACCACGAGGTATGTGTGTGATGGAAAAGTACTGCCCACGTGGTCAGGACCAACGGGCGGCTACGGCCGCAACGGAATCTAGCAGCAGGTGCTGTTACGGGCGGCTGCGGCCGCAACGGGGCTAAGACGGTTAAAGAGTTCCATCCCTTTTAATTGTTTGCAGTTGCTTTGAAGTCCAGATCAAATCTTTCATCCGATGGAAATGAAGCAGTAGTTTTAATATGAAATTGTAGACTTACTGTTGACCTGTATGAAAGAAGTACAAGGCGAAAGTAAATGATTGTAGATATAAATGTTTTTAAATTTGTGAACACATGGTAAAAGACACCTTAGGAATTCG
>CM060339.1:25528568-25531068 GCA_030674155.1 Stramonita haemastoma
TCTTCAAATGAACTAATGTAGAGTTTGAAATCCTGGTGCACAGGTAACTCAGAGTATCTGATGGGTGTTCAACATCCACAACAATGTTCTCTCTCTCTCTCTCTCTCTCTCTCTCTCTCTCTCTCTCTCTCTCTCTCTCTCTCTCTCTCTCTCTCTCTCTCTCTCTCTCGCCACTCATGAATGAATGAGTCATGTCTCCACACGTCACTCTTGTTCTTTTATTCAACTCCACCCTTTCACAAAAGAAAGCAAAGCAGACAAGCGCAAATCTCCCAGTCATCATCACCATCAGCACCAGCAGCAGCACAGCAGCAGCAGCAGTAGACAGACTATCCAGGGCCCCCTGCATGAATCACACGATACCCATTACGGAAGCTGATCGAAAAAGACGGGTAAATTGTAAAATCACTGTCAGCAAACCATGACCTATTTATTTCCGCTGCTTTTTTTGCCTCTCACATCCTTCCTCCCATAGTTACTTGTGCCCTGGTCTGCTGCAATCTATCCCTGATTCAAAGTCCTGCTGTCTTGTCAGGCCAAAGTGAATCGTTGGAAACAAGGCGAGTCTGGTTTACACAGGATGTGAGAATGATTCGGAATGGTCTTTCTTGTCTCTCTCAGGTAAAATGTGAAGGGAAAATCGTCATTACGTCAACACTTCGATTCTTGTTGTTTTTTTATTTTCTAGTCTACTTTTTTGTTGTTGTTACTGATTTAACATTTTTATCTTTTTACCTACTTTCTTTCAAATGCATTTTAATTCTGGCTTTACTTTTGACTTGGTGCTAACTTCATAGATGCGTAACATTGATGGGGTTTTTGGCCCCAATTTCTGTCTGTTTCATTCTTTGCTTCTTTACTTTAATCATATACTTTTTTTTTCAACATTCTTATAATCAACTCTGTCTTTATTGCCACAAGTTCATTCACAGATACTGAAGAGGGTAAAGGATATGAAAAAAAACCCTCAGGGTTTGTCTTTCAATGCTAACCTTATAGGTGTATGACAGTTGCAACCGTTTTGTTAGCCTTTGTGTTTGTCTTGAATTAAGTTTTTTGTGCATTTTTAACATTGGCTCTTTTCTGTATTTATTCTCAAAGCCATTCACACAGATGGAAGAGGTTGGAAAATGAAATAATCTAAATAATAGCTATAAAAACTGCAATAAGAAGCTTAGCACAAAAATAAAGATATACGCACACACATGAACATATTATATTTAGCACACGGGCACAGAATTAGAAAGGTGTGCATAGTTAACACATCACCTGTTCTCTCCTCTCCCCACCCACCCAAACCCCTCTTTTATCCAAAAGTCAGAGACAGACTTGGTCACACTTTCAAGCAGCAGGAACTAACATGTCTAGTCATATCTCAGAAACAACAAAAGACTATCACCCAACCATACAAATATATTTTTTAAAATATATATATTATTATATATATATATCCCTTAGTCTGGTGACTGTGGGTTCACCCTAAAGACCTGACAACCAGTTCCCACCATCCCCCCCCCCCCTCTCTCTCTCTCCTCTCTCTCTCTCTCTCTCTCTCTCTCTCTCTCTCTCTCTCTCTCTCTCTCTCTCTCTCTTCTCTCTCTGTTCTGCCTTTTTCGGGATTTTGTTGAGTTCTAGGCCTGTCCATTTACTGATGTTATCCTCCCATCTCTCCTTGGTCTGCCTCTTTTTCTTCCCCCTTGGACAGTGCCTTGCAGTATTTTTTTTTGCTAATCCTTTTGATCTTGTGACATGCCCATACCATTTAAGTTTACGCTTCTTTACAATTGTTAGAAGATTTTTGTAGGGCCCCATGCTTTGCTGGATTCGGTTACGCACGTCTTCGTTGCTTATGTGGTCTCAGTAGGAGATGGCAAGGAGTCTCCAGAAGTATCTCATCTCAACCATCTGTACTCTTCTCTCCAAATCCAGTCAGGAACAACAACAAAAGACTAACACCCAGACCACCCTTCACTGACTTTAGTATCATATATATATACATTCAACAACAACACACACGGCAAATATGGCGACCAAAATTCCAGAGATGAAGTGTTGAAGCGTTGTTAAAGGGTGCTGGACATCTGATACACTAATTATCCCTGAAGTCAGAATGCAGCTACCTAAATGGAGGAACTGTTGCATATATGCAAAAATCTCACCACTAGTAAACCTCAGAGTTCTAGCCAAGGAGCAAAAAATCAAAGGTACACTGAGGAAGAAGCAGGGCAGTAGCAATGTGCTTCATTCAGTGAAAGAGAAGAGTTGGTGATCATTGTCACTAGGCCTGTTTGAGGTACAAGAGTGTCTGAGGTCTGGATATGGATGAGGAATAGAGCCATGTACTGTACTCTCATTTCATATACTGATACTGAGCACTAGACCACTGTAAAGGTCAAGGTAAAAAAAAAAAAAAAGAAAAAAAAAAGGTGTCCCATAACCTATGTGCTCACAGAGGAGTGAGGCATCAGAGACCTCAGCTTCTCCAAGGGCCAGCATATTG
>CM060339.1:25535175-25537675 GCA_030674155.1 Stramonita haemastoma
TGCATCAGCCTAGTTAGTTAGCTGTATAGGATCAAAAATATTTACATGACTGAATTTTTCTCTCTCTCTCTCTCTCTCTCTCTCTCTCTCTCTCTCTCTCTCTCTCTCTCTCCCTATCTCTCTCTCTCTCTCTCTCTCTATCCGCCTCAGAGCTGTTATCGCAGATTTGACCCCAGAACTCTTGACAATGAGTTCAAGGGTGTTATCTATACCATTAGAGGGGGTAGAGGGGTGGGTGGGGTAGGGTGGGGTGGAATTTTTTTCTCTCTCTCTCTTTTTTTTTTTTTTTTTTAGGTAATAGTTATTATGATCTAGTTCAACCTTGGCAGAAGTTGGTCTGGCGTTGTTTTAAAAGTCTTGTTTCGATTCCTTTCCAAGATTGGCGTGTCACCAATGACGTCATGGTTATGTGGAAATCCGGAAAGGGTTGACGGTAAACATCTCTGTCTCTTGGTCTGTCTGTCTGTCTCTGTCTCTGTCTATTTGTCTGTCTGTCTCTGTCTGTCTCTGTCTGTCTCTGTCTGTCTCTGTCTGTCTGTCTGTCTCTGTCTGTCTGTCTGTCTCTCTGTCTGTCTCTGTCTGTCTGTCTGTCTCTCTGTCTCTGTCTGTCTCTGTCTGTCTGTCTGTCTCTCTGTCTGTCTATTTGTCTGTCTGTCTGTCTCTGTCTGTCTCTCTCTCTGTCTCTGTCTGTCTGTCTGAATATCTGAATGGCCGGCTGTCTCCGCCCCCCCCCCCCCCCCCCTCCCCTGGTAAATTTATTGGGGGGTTTTATCATAATTATCGCCATCATCATCACCATCACCAAAATAGTCCGTCTGTATGGGTGTTGTTGTTTTTTTTGTCTTTCTCTGTCTCTCTCTCATAACCTTTTCATCATTTTTTAAAAAAAAAATCATGATTAATTTGGTTAGACTTTGCACTCAGTACCCCCTTTTGATGTCTCTTGAAAATCAAACACAGAGAGAGAGAGAGAGAGAGAGAGAGAGAGAGAGAGAGAGAGAGAGAGAGAGAGAGAGAGAGAGAGAGAGAGAGAGAGACAGACAGACAGACAGACAGACAGACAGACAGACAGACAGAGCAGACAACACACACAGACACACAACACACACACACACACACACACACACACACACACACACACACACACACACACACACACACAACAAAGCAAATTATACATTTGCCGAAAATAGATAATAACATACGCATTTATAGATCTATCATTTTTTTGCCACGCTAATTGCAAATTCTTACGATCCTCCCTCATTGCATGAATCAGTGCTGTGTGCATAATGCTGAACAAGCACCATAAACTAACCTCCAAGCTGCTGTTGCTCTAGACATGTTATTTTATTAATTTTTATGTAAAACGGTTGCATGCGCGTGACTCATTTGAATGAAAGCGCTTTGATTTGTGTAGCCTACTCTACAAGATTCAGCGCTATATAAATCCCATAATAATTATGGTGGATCGGTGGTCTAGGTGGTAACGCGCCTTGCCTAGAAAGCAAAAAGTCCGGGTCGGAGTGTGCGGTGGTTCGTACCCCGTTTGGGCCCAGAACATTTCCCCCATCCATTAGACCCTGAGTGGTGGTCTAGGCGCTAGTCTTTCTGATGAGACATAAACCGAGGTCTCGTGTGTTATACATCACTATTTAGCGCGCGTAAAAGAACCCACGGCAACAAGGGGGTTGACCCTGACAAAATTCTGTAGAAAAAAGCCACTCTGATAGGGAAACAAATACAGTTGCATGCAGGAAAAAGAAAAAAAAATGGGTAGGCGCTGCACTTGTGGCGACGCGCTCTCCACGGAGAGACCAGCCCGAATTTCACGCAGAGAAATCTGCTGTGAAATAAATGGTTACAAATTATTATTATTATCATTATTATTATTTATTATTATTATTTATTATTATTATTATTATATTATTCGTGTATAGGGCTGTGTTGTGATCTGTTATGTTCAAAAGTTAATATGCATTTTACAACCAAACAAAAAATTCAGTCATACGTTCATTTACCCCTGAATTATAACAGTTATAATAATTAAATTCTTCATTTACCTCTATGTCTATTTATCTTTTTGCCTCTCTGTGTCTGTCTGTTATTCTTTATTATTATTTATTTATTCACTCTTTTAAATCGAGGATAATGGAATAAGCATTCGTGTGCTTTTCTTTTTTTTCTTTTTTTTTTACATCAAGTCCCGTGTGTATGCGGTTTTGTAAATCTTGTCATCTGTTCCCCCGATACACAATGGCCTATTCTTTAAAAAAGCGGAACAGGATTTAATGTGTGCTCAAGATGTTCTGCGTCTGTGTCTGTGTGTGTCTCGTGACCTCTACATGATTTTCATAAATTTGGTTAATTTTCTACACAGCACAACGCCTTTTAACTCATAACTCTGATCTATTTTTGGGAGAAAAAAATATATTTACACACACGCCCGCGTGCGCGCACGCACGCAAGAAACACGCACGCACGCATGCACGCACGCAAA
>CM060339.1:25542675-25547675 GCA_030674155.1 Stramonita haemastoma
CATCCTGCCACCTTCCTTTCAGATTAAACTTGTGCGCAAGATGTTCTGCGTGCGTTCGCACCCGCGGCCTCGGTTTAGAGTCTCTATTCCGAGACTGTTATCTCTCTCTCTTGCCGATCCTTCCAGTCATGTTACCAAAATACCCCCCCCCCCCCTTCCAAAAAAAAAAAAAAAATCCATGCTGACCACAACAGCCATTTTTCAGAACTGCCCTACCCTGCCCAGTATAGTAAAAAAAAAAAAAAAAAAAAAAAAAAAAAAAAAAAATCAGGCGCCGGGAGAAGGAAAGTTTTTTTGTTTTTTTAAATTTTATTTTTATTTATTCATTCTTTTTATATCGAGGATAACAGAATAAAAAATCATGTGCTTTTTTTCATCCGGTCCCCGGGTGTATGGAGTTTTTGTAAAATATTGTCATCGGTTCCCACCCGCACACGATGGCCTACTCTTACGAAAAGCGGAACAGGATTTAACGTGTGCGCAAGATGTTCTGCGTGCGTTCGCACACGGGGCCTCGATTTAAAGTCTCATCCGAAGGACTTTTTGGGGAGAGTGGAGTCAGCACTGATGTTAACTCCAGGAGAAAAATTTCCTTGACCGGACTCGAACCCGGGTCGTCAAATTGCCAGCGCAATGTTCTGACCACTAGGCTATCCGTAGAGGGAGTAAGTGGGGGCGGGGGGGCTGAACGGAAAATTAGACAAAAGCTGCAGGTTTGAAAGGTCAACAACGTGTTTCGATCATGAGATTATATGAGGATGATTACACAAGCCATATTTCCGTTACACAAACCCTGTCACGTGAGCACAGTCATGTTGATCACGTGTAGCGAACATGATGGTGTTGGTGGTTGGTAGTAGTACCTTTATCTAAATTTAGGCGGGCAGGGGTGGGGGGGGGGGGGGGGGAGAGAGAATTTTTTTAAAGGGAAATAGTAAAAAAAAAAAAAAAAAAAAAAAAAAAAAAAAAAAAAAAAGGTCAGTGGTGCGGCTAGCTAACTTAGAAAATTGGTGTCACCAGAGCTGGAGTTCAACGTTCTAAACTACTAGGCTGTCCCCCCCCCCCCCCATCCCTCCACTCCTCCCTCCATCTCCCTCCCTCCTCCCCGCCAACCCCACCCCACCCCACCCCCACCCCCAACCACCACCACCACCACCACCACCACCCCTCTTCTTTTGTATATATATATCCATCAACATGCCACTGTCATTGCAAATATTGTGTAGCGATATGTTTTACAAGTGGATGATGAGTGAGTGTGTGTGTGACTTCCTCAGTTGCGGGTGGGGGTGGGGGGGGGGGTGTATTGTTATCTTTGACAATAGAATTGTATTGTCTGGATATTATTTTATATAATTGTTATATGCTTTGGAAATGACTAACTACAGTCCTGTCATTTCACAACACAACATCCTGCATCTGGTAGCCTTTGTAGAACTGAGTGTAAAATGAAGTGCCCGTTAGGAGAAAAAGAAAAAATAGAAAGGAAGGAAGGAAGGAAAGGAAGGAAGGAAGGAAGGAAGGAAGAAGAGATAAAGGACAAAAGAGAGTCGAAGAAGAAAGAAGAAAGAAAAAGAAGAAAGAAGAGGAGAGACAGAAAAAAAACAGGAAGGAAGAAAGAAAGAAAATCTACTAAAATTGGCAACAGCAAAAAATTAAAACAAACCAACAAAAAAAAAAAAACAGGAAAATACCCACTTCCCCTAAAGCAAATCTAAACCTATTGAAAAAAGTTTTTTTTTTTTTTTTAAAAACGCTAACCAAAAATGAATACTACACTTTTTGGTACAAGAACAAAATAAGAAAATACAACATCAACACGATTTATAGAAATGTAAAAAAAAATTTAAAGCACAACAAAAGAAAAAACAAAAAAACAACCAAAAAAAACCCCATAGATTTGAGAAAACACTCTAATGACCCCGTCCCCCAAACAACAACAACAACAACAAACAAACAAACAAAACAACAAACAAACAAACAAAACAAACAAAAACCCCAAGACCAACAACAAACAAAAACAAACAACAAATACACGAGCAAAAATAAACAACAAAAAACCACTCGGACTATCGACTGAAAATGGGAATTCCTGCACCTACTTATCAATGCACACACACACAAAAATAAAACCGAAAATAACCCGAGGGCATAACAATCATTGATCTCTCTCTCTCTCTCTCTCTCTCTCTCTCTCTCTCTCTCCTCTCTCTCTTCTCTCTCTCTCTCTCTCTCTCTCTCTCTCTCACACACACACACACACACACACACACACACACACACACACACACACACACACACACACACACACACACACACACACACATTTCATGAAAGTAAACAAATCAAAGTCCAGGTGCTTTATCTAGTCAAAATGACAACTCGACCAGTCAAAAACACCTCCTCTATTCTACCCCTCCCACCACACCCATCCCACCCCCTACCCCCCACTTCCCATACCAAAGGGGAAAACTACAGACACAATGCACGGGTGTGATGTCGTTAAATAGATTCCTTGTCGCTTATTTGATTAAAAAAAATAATAACGAAAAATGTTGAGCTGCAGCGAACCGGGTCAAAAATGTAACTTGAAATCATTTTCAAACTGCTTATCACATCGCTGTATATCAACACAACATGAAAACAACAACCCAAAATAATGGCTATAAAAAGATATCACATAAATATAAAACTCTAATAGACTGCAAACGTTAAAAAAAAGACAGAAAGAAAGAAAAAAAAAAGGCTATTTAACTTTCGGAGGGAGGGGGGGGAGGGGGAGATAAATCTGTTGTCTTTAACCGATTTCGCGCTATAATAGATTGGAATCTTTCGTCTTTCAATTTGCAGTCTGTGCATTGTTCCTTTCGAAAAGCGGAGCAGGGTTTAAAGTGTGTGCAAGATGTTCTGCATGCGTTCGCACACACGGCTTCGGTTTACAGTCTCATCCGAAAGATTTTGGGGGAGAGTGGAGTCTGTACTGATGTTTTTGTTGATGTTTTTTTTTAGGAGGAAGTTTTTAGACCAAGGGAGAAGAGCTCTCTTATCTCCAGTGAGCCTTGTCCACTTAACGACAATGTCCACTTAAGGACACAACACATCACACGGGTCAAAGTCCACGACATCCGTTGAGATATTACGAAAACAGAAACACAGGCAAAGGCCAAAAGAGTCACAACAGAAACATATTTGGGGGTGACACGAGCTTGTCACTCATAACTCGTATGCTCTTGTTTTCAGCTTGTTTTATTCTTCTTCTTTTTCTTTTTTTTTTTTTTTTTTTTTTGGGGGGGGGTTTGACTTGTTTTGTTTTTAGTGGTATTGAAAGTTCAACGTCCAAAGTTGGATTTTTTTTTTAAGTTTGAAAAAAGGATGTTCTGTTTGTTTTTTTGGTTTTTTAGCAATGTGTGTGTGTGTGTGTGTGTGTGTGTGTGGTGTGTGTGTGTGTGTGTGTGTGTGTGTGTGTGTGTGTGTGTGTGTGTGTGTGTGTGTGTGTGTTTATTTATTCTTTTATATCGAGGATAATGGAATAAGCTCTCATGTGCTTTTTTACATGCAGTCCCCGTGTGTTTGATGTTCAGTTGACCTAACTATATTCTTTGCTTTACTGTTTATTACTCGCATCACTTTATATATATATATATATATATATATATATATATATATATATATATATATATATATATATATATATATAACATATACATATACATACATATATATACATATATACATATATGTATATATATATATAATATGTGTGTATGTGTGTGTGTGTGCTTGCACGCGCGCGTGCACCTGAAGTCTTTTTTGTTGTTGTTGTTAAACAATACCAAGTCACCCCCTCAACAATGCGAATGCGTCTGTTATGACAGACAGCACAAGGATTACATGTTGACAATCCAATCCAGTCCAATCCAGTCTCATTGTTTTTGAGCCCTAGCCGACCACAGGGGCCACATCAAGGCTTGTCATCTCGTCTATTACAATAATAACTGTGTTGACAGTTTGGTCCTGTCAAGAGTGTACTTGTCACTTTTACTACTACGCAATTTTTTTTTTGTTTGTTTTGGAATAGAATTCTATCTCAAGGGATAAAACCAGGTTAAACATCACTACCCGTCTCTCTCGTACACTTGTTTGTTACTATTGTGTCTGATCAATAGACTGATATAGAAGTTTATCGGATTTTTTTTTTTCACCTTTGTTCAAAAGTCGTAAGTTGCTAGTTAAAAACGGAGAAGAAGAAGAAGAAGAAGAAGAAGAAGAAGAAGAAGAAGAAGAAGAAGAAGAAGAAGAAGAAGAAGAAGAAGAAAAAGAAAAAAAAGAAAAAGAAAAAAAAAACATAATTATATGTATAGGTTTAAACACACACACACACACGCGCGCACGCACGCACACACTTACACACACACGCACGCACGGACGCACGCACGGACGCACGGACGCACACACACACACACACACACACACACACACACACACACACACACACACACACACACACACACACACACACACAAACAGAAGAAGAGGGATAGAAAGGGAATAATTTGGTGTGCGACCGCTGATGGTTCGGCAAAAAAAGATAGTCTCTGTGTGTCTGTCTGTTGTGTGTCTGTCTGTGTGTGTCTGTCTATGTGTCTAGTGCGTGTCTGTCTGTCTGTGTGTCTATCTATGTGTCTGTGTCTGTCTGTGTGTCTGTCTGTCTGTGTGTCTGTGTGTCTGTCTGTGTGTCTGTCTGTGTGTCTGTGTGTCTGTCTGTGTTTCTGTCTGTGTGTCTGTCTGTGTGTCTGTCTGTCTGTGTGTCTGTCTGTGTGTCTGTCTGTGTGTCTGTCTGTGTGTCTGTGTCTGTCTGTCTGTCCTCTCTCTCTCTCTCTCTCTCTCTCTCTCTCTCTCTCTCTCCTCTCTCTCTCTCTCTCTCTCTCTCTCTCTCTCTCTCTCTCTCTCTCTCCCTCCCTCCCTCCCTCCCTCCCTCCCTCCCTCCCTCCCTCTCTCTC